>VZTY01033022.1:90375-146470 GCA_013400935.1 Turnix velox
TTCCTCCACAGCCCCCCTGCTCCGGCATACTCACCTATAGCAGGTCACTCAGGGCTGTGTCCGGTTGGATTCTGAATGTATCTATGGACAGAGACTCCTCAACCTCACTGGGCAACCTGTGGCACTGTTCAGCTGCCCTCACAAGTAACAAAAAGATTTATCTTTCTTTTATTTTAAAAAATAGAGGGGGGAGTATTTTTTATGTTCCTTTTCAGAATAAAGATGACAGATGAGCGCAAATGAAGAGAAGTAAATAAACCAGTAGGTAAAAAAAAACAAACAAAAAAGAAGTGATAACACAGACCTTTTAATCTAACTAGTTGTATTTTACCAGCTGTAATTTCTCTGGTTGCCAGAGAGATTGACATATTTCTTAAGCTTTCACGTTCACAAGCACTAGCATCAGGGAATCCATCTCTGAGGTAAGACCTCAAAAAATTCCCTTTATGTACCACTGGTACTGCATAAACATACAAAGCAAAGGCAAACATGCAACACTTGATTAGAACTCACTATATCACCTAATAAACATACATAATCTTATTTTAAAAAGCATCATAAACACTCTTCACTCCTGCTTATGCAATATTTTATGAGCAACAGTGCAAACTTTTTTGGTCCAAAGAACTGTTACTTTTGTCTCCTAAATTTCATCCAGGTTGAATTCATTGTGTTTTTTTTTAAATACTTTTCAGTTTCTGAGTCAGGTATTTACACATAGATGCTGCTCTTTTTCTGGCACTGCAGCAAACCAAACAATACAGAATTTGGGACTTAAGTTTCTTTCAGCACCAATGATGAGGAGAAGAACTGCAATGAAAAACTATCACACCTTGCTAAGGCCCTTTGTTCTTCAGTGTGATCATTATGGGAAAATTTTCTGTTCATAATGGATTTTTATTTTAAAAAAAAAATTAAAACAGGTCATTCATATAAAGCCTGGTCCTTAATGCATATCCTAATGACATGGAGAAACTAAAGAAATTTACAGCACCTCCAATGGCTCAATACAGACTGAAGGCCATGAAGGGAAATCAGGAGATTCCAGCTTATTTCATTACAACTTTTTCATGAACACTTGTAGTAAAACATCTATATGACAAGACAACCCATCCCTTTGGGAACCAAATCTAAAATAATCCTTTCAAGGTGAAAAGTGAAAGAAAGTGAAAGAAAGCACATGTAATTTGGAATAAACAAAAATAAAACCAAACCAAAACAAACCAAAAAGAATTAAATAAATAAAAAGACACACACTCCCTATTCAATAGAAAATAAGTAAAACAAGCATATATCCTGCTATGGAGGAAAAGGATTTATGCAGGAAAAAGCCATATAGTTCAATTAGACAAAACCAGTACTTAGTAGTATTTACAAGGTAAATTTTACCCACTGGGTTTAGGCATTGTCTTAAAAAAACAGAAAGACAAGACTCTCACTTTGTACCAGGAAGAGCCTCTACGATAAAAAGAAAATTACAAATCTCAGTGAACGTGATTCCAATATCATGTTCTTGGCATCAGCCCAAGATCAAAATGCAGTATTTCATTCATAGCAGAAAAATTATAAACTGCCTCGTGTTCATGACTGCCCTTTAACTGAATTAAGTCCTTTCACCACTATGTCTCAGTCAATCAGCCAAGGCACCAGCATGTGATTTCAGATCATTTTGTTAACTATTATTCTTCTAACTCAGTGATCAATTTTGGCTGGGGGGGGAAGGGGAAAGTGGGAGACACATCATTCTTTCTCAGCCGCAGCATAGGATTTTTCACACTGTCTATAGCACATGTTAAACGAAGTACTGGCACACCTGAAATATTCCTGATTAAACTTAAAATGGATTTCAGGGAATAGTTGGAATGCATTTGTTTGTTTTCTCTTGCTTTTCTAGTCTTCTCACACAGGTTAAAAAAAAAAAAACGATAAAAAAGTGACTCTGGAAAGCGTAAAACATAAATCAAAAAAAAAAAAAAAAACCAAAACCAAAAAAAAACCACCTAACATTTTAAGCATTTCCGTAGGTATTACTAGGTGTGCCAAGCAGAGATTCAGAATAAACGCAGCATTTAAAATTGAGGGTAAGGGACAGAAATCGTAAAAAAGCCAAGAGTTTTTCATGACTTACATTGCTCCCAGAAGGCTGTTGCCATTCCCTCTGCGGGGCTCTCACTGGTTGGGAGGATCACATGACATAGGCAACCAAAATAGAAAAGTCTCAGGAGCAAGGAAGCTGAACCAGAAGCACATTTGCAAGAAAAGACGTATTCGCAGGGAGAATAACATGCCCTTTGCAGCAAAAGGTGACAAATTTAAACAGGAACCTAGCCTCTGCTGCAAAACAGGCAATGCTTTGAACCTCACAACCCAGCTCCGGCCACCTTTTCAACACACGGGAAATGTTTTCTGCTATAAATCTCGTTTCATGCCTGCCCGTAACTAAACCTGCTCTAATAAATCTCAACAAATTACCAGACCTTAAAATAAAATTGGATCTGTAAAATTCAAAAGTAAAACCCATTACTGTTTTAAAAATAAACTTCCACTGCTGGAATGGTTTTCATCTTCAGACTAAGGTTTTTACTAGTTTGTATCAAGAGGAAGCATTATTTTTAAAAGCATATAATCTTAAGATAATTGAGAGAGCTTTAAACACACTTGAAAGATTGCTTTCAATTTTTTTAGAATTAAAAAAAAGGCTCCAGACCTATACAATTGCAAAACATGCACTGTAAATCCACAGTTATAAATAGAGAGAAGGTTCATATAATCCAAGGCAAAAGCCGAGCAGATTAATGTGTCCAAATGCAAGAGGTATACAATGATAAAATCTAGTCTGATTTCAAGGCTGCTATTTAATTACCCTGGTCAGGAGAGCAGACCTTTCAGTAAAGCTCTTAGAAAATAAGTTCCAGCAAAATACTGTTTGGATTACAGGAAATGCATGTTTAGTAGTCCATTTCAAATTAGATTATTAAGGTTTTTAGGTTGAAAAACATTTCAAGCATTTTCTAGTCTCAAGTGTATGTTGGGGCAGTTATTGTACAGGGAAGCTTTACTGAAAGACGGAAACAGCAGTACAAAGAAGACAATGATCAAGGAAAAGATAAATAGGCTGCATATGTTAACAAACAAGAGTGGGAAATAGTGTCTTCTTCTAACGCTTAGATTCAATCACCTTCTCCTCAGTTAGTTATAAGGCAAAATATCAAGATGCCCACACTTTCAATGCAAATGTCTCATAGAGCTTTTGAATAAACACTAGAGTATGCAATACAAAATCCTACATTTCAGACTCCCATTGATCATTTTATTTCCAAAATGGTAATAATGTGAGTAGAAGTCACGAAATTAAATTATTTTCCTTTTATTAAAAATACCCACAGCAGGTAATTAATTTCAGTGGTAAAATATCAGGTAAAGCTTAACCACAAGAAATTGTATATATATATCAAAATGCATACATATTTTGAAAGTACCTTCAATCAAGGCAGATACTTTGATATCACAAAACCAAGACTTATTTTATTCTATAGGATATCCCAGTATTTACAGAGTTTTTCACAAAGTGAGGTACTCATCCACATAAGTATGGTAACATAAAAAAGCTCTTTGTATCTTCCTTGCTCTTATTTCAGTTGTGAAAGCGAAATTAACATCAACCCAAAGCAGTAGAATAGAAGAATACACTTAGAGCTGTTGCCACCGACTATGCTTTGCATAAAGGAGATTGTTCCAAAGCTGCTAAGTATGAAATGCTTGAAGCTTATTTTTTTCCTGCAAAATATATACTGTGAGATTCTTAGTGCATATTACTGTGTACATACTTCCAAGTATTCTATCAGGTAAACAATTTTTATCACCAAGTTCTTAGTAAAAGCTTTGCATCAGTGAAATTGTGCCATTTTGCTGATAACATGGCAAACTGAAGCAAAAGGAAATTTCCTATTGATTGTGATAAGGGACACACTGAAGCGCTGAAATAAATGCACAAAACTGTGGATTCTGTCATATTCCTTTAAAAAGTGGCTAAAGAAAATCAGCTTTAGCTACATACTGTTCATTGGACAAAAAAAAATCATCTCTTGGATAAATTTTAAATGGCATTCTTTACTTCAAAGAAGGCCAAGGTGCTAGTACCTTTCTCAGAGTATTGTCACTGCACAACCCATGGTTCTTCAAACCATCTCCACTACCCTTATGTGGCTCATTTTATACAGTTTGTGTCATATTTTCCCACATTTCATTTTTCCATTTGAAATCGTGAAGCTCACAGGGTTGGGGCAATGCTGCAATATTCCACTAGAGACAACTCAATGGGATAGAAATGCAATCAGATGTAAATCAAACCTAAGGGCAAAGGCACCAAATCAAATGGCTAAAGGAATGCTGAAGTAGAGAGGGAAATGCATTCCAGGGGGGGAAAGGCACAGCAAGGAAGAAGTACAGCATCTACCAGACAGAGTAAAGAGTCTTAAGTAAAAACAGAAAGCATTTCAGTAAACCCTGAAGCTTAATACAGAGTTAGTAATACTTGCAACACAGCACATCAACTGTTAGTGTGACTGGAATCGGGGCATCATACATTTTCATACATTTTTGTCAACACTGATGTATATACACAGCAGTTCTTTGCTTAAATAGGCATTCATCAAGCAAGCAATTAGAATCATAGAATCATAGAATAGTTTGGGTTGGAGGGGCCCTTAAAGATCGTCGAGTTCCAACCCCCCTGCCATAGGCAGGGACACCTCCCCCTAGATCAGGCTGCTCAGTGCCATGTCCAGCCTAGTCTTGAACACCTCCAGAGAGGGGGCATCCACAACCTCTCTGGGCAACCTGTTCCAGTTGCCCATGTACCCTCATACCCCCATGTACCCTCATACTACCGTGTCCCATCTCCCCACATCCCCAGTCCCTCACTACATCCATGTTGCCACCTTCCTGTGGCCCTGTACAACATACATGTTATTTTATAAAATCTCTGCAGGAAGCATGAGGGACAAACACTAATATATTGATCTTCCCTGATAGCACATTATGATCAATTCATACATAAAGAATACTATTAAAAGCAGAGTGCAGAAGATTCTTAGCAATTTAAACTGCCAGAAACATGTCCCTATTTCACCTTAGTAGCTTAGTTCTTGAACCAGAAGAAACCAAGTTATTTTTTCAAGCTGTGAACTCAATAATTATTTCCCAACATCCTCAAACAAGTTCTCATTGTCATCCTAGAAAAAATTTCAATGTCTCTAGTATCATCAAATTTCCATTTCCATTTTCATGAAAAGTTAGTTGGAAATTTCTTTAGAAATATGTAGAAAAGGATTCATAATAAGTTCATTCTTCCTTATGCACTTAGTTTAGACCTCTTTATTTTGGGGGAAAAAAAATCCACTCTTCATTTCAGTCTTAACTAACATACAAACAGAAGTAAATTATATCATTCTTTTCTAATCTCTTCTGTGTATAACAGTAATCCACATCCATTTGAACAAACTGGAGTAATCCTGGTGCTAAAATTGGCCTTTAAGAGCCTAAAGATAATCCTCTGTAACAGATGGTTTCCCTAATTTATCTAAATTTACCACACACATCCCTGCAAATTTACTAGTGCCCAGTAATACATCTGATCTAAATGCTTGCATACATATGTTGCTCTCAAACTGTTCTGGAAAACACCATCCTCATGTAAGATATTTAAACATGTTTTGTGACCTTCTATGTATGAAGATAATAAAGGTAAAAAAAAAAAATCTTACTCCATTTCTCCCGGAAAAAAAATTGGTCTATTCTAATGGAATACTAGGATCTGATCCTAATACTGTAAGGATGGCTGCTTCTACTAAAGACAGGGATTTTTCTCTGTGTTTAAAATTCATTCTAAATTCTTATCTCTACCAAATAAAAAATAATCCCTAGTAGAAACACAAACACTAACAATACTTTACATATTGAAGACAATAGCTTTTCCATCCCTGGTTGTATTCTCAATAGACAGGCTATGTTTATGCTGTCCTTATTTCTGCTAGGAGAAACAGCAAAAAAGTGAAGTTATGATATATGGTATTATCCACTGTCTGCTGTGTCAGCCATTAGTACATCACAATTACAATGTTTTCCACTGAGTTACTGCAGAGATCAGAGATTCATCTTATCTCTGAAGATTGCTACCAGGTCATTTTTTAATTAAAAAAAAAGTTAAAAAGATAAATTTGTTATAATTATTTTAAATGTGAGACTTTAACTTTGATTTATTTTGATACAATGCAATCCCATTATACACTTTGCATGCAAATTCATTCTCTTTAACTCATGCAAATTCATTCTCTTTACTAAAGAAGGTCCTTATTGACTTCTTTTCCATCTCGTAATATTAGTAATCAATTTAGAATCTGTACAACTGGAATTTAGTGCATAGTATAGCACTAAAAATATATCTTCAGAAAAGTATTATCAAAAGAGTTTTCAACAAGCAACTACATATCAGAGAGTAATTGAGGTCAAGAAGATTGTAACTTCCACAGAAAATTTTGGGTTGCAGCAGACTTACTCA
This sequence comes from Turnix velox, assembly GCA_013400935.1. NCBI lineage: Eukaryota > Metazoa > Chordata > Aves > Charadriiformes > Turnicidae > Turnix > Turnix velox. The sequence continues at coordinate 96,935 of VZTY01033022.1, forward strand.
AATAAAACCTTTTCATGATGAAATTAGGTTCTTGCTTGGTCACCAGCGATCAGATATATCATTCAAGCCTCATATTTCCCATACACCATTCAATAGCAATCTCATTGTCATCACTGTCACCATCTGTTCAAGAAAGGTCAGGATTTTATGAACAAATTAATTCCTAGAAACATAATATTAGAAATGGTTTAAATCAAAAGGTTAAACAAATTAATTTCCTTATTACAGCTGCTGAGCATTAAGAGAGACAAAGTCCATTCAACACTAGACATTTGTGATTTTTTTAGTACTTCAAAATCAGAGTACACAGGCATAAACTAAACAGATCTTGTTTTCATAGTTATAAACACAAATCTTCAGAAGGGATACAGGAGGGGAAGTCTCTGAAGCTAAGCAAGCAAAATGCTACAATGGAAATATGCATTACAGAACAGAGTTCAGGCACCATTAAAATTGAAAAAAACTGTGATTTAACAGGGAATTCCTCCATTTCTAAAAGGCACTTATTCCAAAATAGAGAATATGGTAATAAAAAGTGCATATAATTGCAGGAAAAGACATCAGTTTAAACTTTTAGACAAATATGATTACCTTATTTGAATTCTCTGTCATCACTGTATATATCTATCCTTTTAACATTTGGAACTCTCTGAAGTTATGGAGCTCAAATCCACGTTATTGACCTACTGCCAAAACCAGACATTGTTCGACTGACAGACATGTGGCAAGTTGAGGACTTTTCAGCTGTTTCAATACCTCCACATTAATGGAATCTTTAATCAACAAAACATTTTTCAGATATATGCTGAAAAAAGGAATTTTTTTATAATAATATAAAGGAATATAAAGGAATTGCAGAGATTAAACACAGATATTACAGGTGCCTATGTACAAATGGAGAATATGTATAAGCAAATAAACCTTAGAAGAACAAAAAATACAATGATAAAGTAATAGAAAATATTCAGAGGAAAGTATTACAAAGCTACTGTTTTCTGGTTGTCTTTGCATTGCCTGTATTATTACCCATGTAAGGCTGTTTTCCTGCTGGTCACCACAACTGGGACTGGGTAGACGTGCTCAGAGTAATATTATTCATGCCAAGTTTTGATAGATGCGTAGACATAATAACAAGAGATATCCAGCCCAAATTATAAAATCAGCTTTCGGGCCTCGAACTACACAAGATATAAAATTCCAAGTAGGCTACATGATAAGAGCTATAATGACAAATCCTAATTAGAGCATGCATCAGAATTCACAGTTAAAAAATAAGGATATTAATTCAGTGGCTTGTGTAAATTAGTAAGGGAAAACCAAGGTTTGTTGTTAATACAAGTACTTTTCAGTTGATAAATCACATTTGATTACCTGCCCTTTTATATTAGGAGCACAATTGTACAACAGCTGCAATTTTTTTAGCTACCTCTTGAAAAAGGCTTAGTGAAGTCAACGCACGTAAGTATTTCTTCTTATGATTTGGTGTGGAATGGAGGTGGAAAAAAGAAGAGACAGAAGGGGGAAGATCAAGAGATATGGAAGAGGCATGAACTACATATTCGGTAGGAGAAAATTAAAGAGAAGGAAGTAAAACTTATTTTACTCTTCTCTCCTTGCTCATCTAATATGACCGCCACATGGAAATGCTGAAAATGTTTGGATGCAAAAAGAGCTATCAACACATAATCAAAAACTTTTCTTTAACAGAAAGGAAGTGGCTACTGACAAACATTCAAAAAGGAAAAGATTTATTTTTAAATATCCTGAAGCAAATTTCAAAATGGAAAGTGATTTTCCTGTCAAAACATAAAAATTGTCATTCTGAGTTTTCCCAAACTTTAAAAAATATTTTATTTTAACTGGGGAAAAATTGGTGGAACTGGGATGAATTTTATAAATATTCTTTCAGAAGCTCAAGGAGTGCTCTTTTTTTTGCCATGAATTTCATCCACCTCTACATGCTAGATAATTCAAGGTACAATGAGCCTGTAAATCAGCATTAAAACATTTTATACTTGTGCAGATGATTCCATTACATGGGCAGTTAGCCCAGAACAATATGCACCAAGGTGATGGTCCTTTCATAAATTGACTGTCTTTCACAAAAATCACTCCAGAAATACAGCAGCACATTCCTAGTAAAGCACTTTCAACTCAGATAGCATATTTAGAAAAAGGTCACCAGTCATTAATGTCAACCATTAGGTCAAAAGGAATTAATATCACTCAGATAATTATTTAACTTAGCCTCTGCTGGATCAATATTTAGAGCATGGGATCTAATTAAAATGACTGGTAGTTGAGATTCCAAAATAATTTGAATAAAACAAATGCACAGACAGCATAACTTTCAGCATGCATCAGAAAAAAGAACATTGAGGTTAATTATTTTGTTTCTCACAAAACTATAGGCTTTTATAAAACATATTTACCTGCTTGTGGGTTGTATGGCAGTCTTGAAACTCTTTCCCAGTGTTTCTGGTAGCGTTACCAGCTCTTCTGCCCTTGCAGTCAGGGACAGGTAGGTGCAGCAGTACAGGCACCTCACACACTTGGGCCCTTCCTCTCTTCTTGAGGAGGCTGAATTTTCAAAGCCCTTCTTTCACTGACATGAGGTACTGCCTCTCCCACTTCAAATCCACACCCTTTTCAACCAGGTCTATTATTTCTATAATATAGAAGTGGTGTATTAAAGGAGAGGAAAGGGGCTTCAGATAAAGAATGGTAAGAGAATTCATATTAAAAAATTCCTCAGTTTCCAGCAGTGGAACTGAGAAAACAGTGAAAAAAGGAAAGCTGCCATCCCTCACTAATTCTTCTTCTCTTTCCAAAATTTTTCCCTGTTTGCTGAGTGTAAATCTGACCAGTTGATACTTGTTGTTGCTTCTCACTGTTTGCTTATGAACTCCTCAAAAGGAGGGAACGAGCTGAAATGCACACTGCCACTGGTGTGTAGAGGTTAACCTATGAGTTGCCAAACCAAACAACCACACTACACCCCACCCCTGAACACAGAGATTCCTATTACTTCCGTGAGGAATAAGAGGAAATATAGACTATTACCCAGAAACACAGCTGAGGCAGCAACCTCCCAAGTGGGATGAAGAGCCAAACACACAAAAGTAGCCAGGATCCAGTAAACATTTGTGGATCTTCAGGTATCACAGCAGTGTCAGCTTCAGCTGCACCATGTCTGTTTGCTAACACAGGCACCCATGAGAATAAATAATGCCCTGAGTCTCTACATTTAGCTTCCATAGCCCTAGGTACCAAACAATGTCTAGGCCTTTGGGGAACAGGGGAGAAAAACTAAAAGTACAAAAGGTCAGGTTTTTCTGCTGCCGGTTGAAGACTGCAGAATATATTCCTAAGAATATGCTCTTATTGCTTCAACCAAATCATATTTGTAATTATTAGATCTAGCCAATATACAGCAGTCTGTTGAAGTGCTTCTGTCCCACACTTCCTCCTGATAGATTGAAGCTATCAGCTATTGAAGCTATTTTTCATTTTCCCTTTGAAGACTGGGCAAAATTAATTGTCAACAGCTGAGCCTCACAAAAACACTTTGGTGCCTGGTTCCCAAGGAAATGGGTTTCTAGTAGGACACTAAGGGCTGTGCTGCTGCAACCTTTGTATGTGAGTCACATCTAGAAGCAGTGCTGGAAACCAAACCCTGTTCTCCTTACTCAGAGAAATAAAGGCCACAGGGCAGGCAGCTGCCCAGTAGCAAGTCTCCAACACTGTCTATAAACAGACATCTAGGGAAGAGAAGGAACAGGTAAGCAGCCATGACATTTCTCCCCATGTTTGCCTAATCTCCAGCTGTTTAGATTTTTGGAGGTTTCCTGAGCCAGATGCAGATTCTATAAACCAGAAGCAGATCAAGCAAAAGGGAAAAGATTATTCAAGGAAGAACAGGAACATGGTGACTTCCAACTTAGCTCTGGCTTAACATGCTTTAATTTCTGTAAGCACACTCTTCAGAAAAACTACAAAAAAGAGATAATCTAGGAGAGACATGGGAAAGACAAATAAAACAATTATCTTCTTGGTTGTGTTTTGCAGAAGAATTTTGCAGAAAGTATCAGCAAATCTCTTCTTATACGCATTCTATTTTTTAGTAGATAGTTAAAGTATATTTTCTGTTAAGAATGAGGAAAAATATCTGACACATATATAAAACATGAAATGGGAAAAGGAACTGGTTTTTGTTTTTATCATTCATCTTTTGAAAAGGATTTTTCATTTTCAGAATTAATAAAAACCAGAATTAGAATAAAAAGCAATTGAGATTTCAAAATTATAAACACTAACACACTGACAAAATCACAGGCTTATACAAACTGATTTCCAAATTTATGGGACTGTTCTCTCTTTAAGCAGCAGGCAGCAGTTAGTCCAATGTAGCAATGATTGCTTCTTTAATACACAAGCCAAAAACATTCCTTGAATCTTGTGTCCTAAGTGTTTGCTGCTAATGGAAAAGAAGCAATCCTTGTTCTTCTGTGTCAGAAATAAAGGTGAAGGGAAGGGAAATGAAGCTTCTTAAGTACTAATAGGTTAATTCACACTGCATGAACGTAATAGCCACCTTCCTCTGGACTTGTTACACATTTCTGTCCATGTAGCAATCGCACTGGGCTGCTGAGATCAACTGATCCAATGAGGCACAATTCAGGAAAATTTACTCAATCAGCAGCAACCCTGACACACCTTTACACAGGAATCTGTCAGACAATCTGTCAGAGAATCTGTCAGAAGTGCATGATGGCATGCCATATCAACCATAGCACTGCCTTTTCCCTTCGGTTTGTTTTTTTTTTTTTTCTTCAAATTCAGTTTTCTGTCTTTTACACCTAATCCTTTAAAAGAACTGCCTGAAGGCCTTTCAGAATCACAGGGGAGTGAGCAAGTGGGAGGATGAGCATATGGGCAGAAGTGCAGGGACATATTAGTGAGGGGAAGAAGAAAAGTTAAGGTAAAGCCCTAAATAAGGAGCCTTGCTGCTCCTTGGCTGCCAAAATATCCATGTGAACCCGGTCAGTAATAGCTGCTGCCCACCCACGAGGGAGGAAAAACTGATCTGGTTTTTGCCCTTGAAGGTCTGCACTAACACTAAAACCTATGGCTAAATTCAAGCCAAAATACAGGAAAATCTGTAAGTTAAGCTTACAGGAGAACTAAGAGAAAAGGGAACTTTTAAGTAAGCCCTAATGTTAATTTTGTTAAGTGTGTCCTTAACAGGTTCAAGTCAGGTATAACATTCAGGCAGGCAGGAGTTACTGGGCTATAAACTCAGAGCTCCTGACAAACCCATTACTCTACAGATCAGTAAGATGGCCACACTTGTGATCAAACTCATACAGAATTCAGAAATACTGGCTTTGAAATCCTTAATGTAGTGGTAATAACCTCTTTCTCCAATGCTACTATGGCTTTTATGTCATACAGGCTAAAGAGCTAAATGAGGAACAGGGTGCATGCATCTTAGCAAGCACAGTAAGATGATGTAACTTTGTCCTTGTGCCTTGTTCTTGCATATTTCTTGCCTCAAAACAGACTCCTCATTCTTCCCATTCCCAGACTTTTCATGCTTTCCCCTTGAACAGCCATTCCACATGACTGCCAATATCCAAAAGTCATGTCTTATTTCAAAAGAGATATAGGCTGGTTTTGGGGTTCTTTGGTGGAAGTTCATTTGTGTGTTTGGGTTTTTGGGTTTTTTTGTAATCATATGGCTCTGCATATTTAACAAAGCCTCCATATTGTGTGGCCTGCATCAAAGTCTGAGGTAGCTCCACACAGAGCCCTGTATCTGCTACTTGCCAGAAACTCTGTCTTCCTTCAAGTCTCTCCACACTTCAGCATCCCATCTCAAGCACTTTTGAAAATTGCACACGTTGAGCCCCTCATCCATGCGCTTCCCACTTCCTTATCTTTCCAATTCTTCACTTGCTTTGTATCACATTTGAGCTAATACTCCAGAGCAGAGTACATTTCAAGGCAAATACCAAAGTACTGTGGAAGAGTTGCTTTACTGGATTTCACTGGGAAGTTCAATTTAATTTTAGTTAAAGGATTTCATTTTAATTAGTGACTTTTCAGCAAGGACATCCAAACCAAATCTCACTCTCAGGCCTGTGCATGTCAAAGGATGAGAGGTTTCTGCACCATGATCCAAAAAAGAAGAAGGGTGACACAGGGACTAGGAAGAAGAAAAGGAAGAAGAATGAAAAGGATGGAAAGAATTCTGTTTATATTGAGCTGATAGTTGAACGCCTATAAGAAATGAGCCAGGTTTTTTGATCAAGGGTAAAGGAGAAAGAACTGAAAGAGGTGGAAAAAAAATCAGCCTTTGTTTTGTGCTCCTCCCCTTCCTTCCACTCCATCTAGGTGCATTAGAAAATAGGGACAAAGAGGAAAAAATTAATTGTATGGAGAGGAAAGTGCAGAGAAGTGCTAAAAAATGTGAAGACTTCAGGGGAAAACCCATGGATTATTGCCAGATTTAAGGAATTTTTTTTTTATTATTTGCTTTCCAAGTGTCATTATAGATTATAAAGTCAATAACTGGGAAGAAAATAACATCTTAGGAATAAAAGCATAGTGATGTGCTTGCATAAATTGTGACAAAGAATTTTCAAATCCATTAGTCATTGGAGATAACATTAAACAACTATTAGAGATTAACACATATTCGGTTGCACCCTAAGGCACAGTTTGAGCCAGCCAAAGCAATGTTTAGCTTGCTAGTGCAGCAGCAGAGCAGTTCAGAAAGGCACTTGGCACTCCTTGGCACTTCTCAGAAAATTTCCCCCATGATCTGTGATCATTGCAGTGGCCTCATTAAACCTGTTCATCAGAGGTGGGGAAGTAAAATTTTGGAGAACAGTATTTACAGAGGATTTAAAGATTGGTCATCATACACAGATTTGTATCCCTTCATGCACATTAGTACTTCAGGGTACTAGGAAGTATCTAGGAGTATAGGTCAACTGTGGTTGAAGAGAGGGCTTTATCACCATAAAATGATGACTCTGAAAAGGTTCAAGACACTCAGTGTAACTTTTGCAGCCAGCGTTATTTAACCACATGGTATTCAACAGTCAAGTCTCCTAGCCAAGCTTGGTCTTCAGCTCGCCAGCCTGAGCAGCATGAAGGCACTCCTTATGCTTCTGGCCTTTTTAGCTACAACCTCAGGGATAACTCAACGCAGCAGCTGAAACTGAAATAATTGGCTACATTGATTCCAAAACTCAGACAGGATCTCAGCTTCCCCCGAGTGCAGGACCGCTGTTTTCCAAGACCATAGACTCCTTGGTTCTCTAGAAAAACAGTTAGAAAGAAAGAGCTACTGGAAAGTAGGAAGTAAGCAAAAATTTTATAACATTTGTACACAAGTGCAGGGAATGAACCCCACAACAAATTCTGAGAATTATCTTGTTGAGAAGAGCTGCATGTCTTTTTTAGAAGTTAGTTGCTAATATCCAGGAAGATACCAAAAGAAAGAAGAAAAAAGTGCTCCTTGCCAAAAACAAAAGAAAAAAGGCAAGACCGTGTTTCTGGTATTCATCCTGTAAATTTATCTTTACTGTTAAACAAGACATGGAACAAATACTAAAAAAACATCTGCTGGCTTGCAATGGGTTTGAATGAATCAAACAGTACTAAATTATAAAAGAAAAAGCTCAACAGAAATCTAAAAACTCTTTCCAAAAAAACAATTATAAAATTTTTGAAAGGAGTGAATTACCATGTGACAGAAAGAAAACTATTTGATACATTATAAAAATCATAACTTAAAAATTAAATCCACCTGACCTGGATAGCAACATTGCCAAATTCAGTGACATTATCTATAGCTACATTTTTATGACAATGTAATATTTGTGAAGAGGAGAGAATGCAACCTATAATGGGGTAAGTTTTAAGACATTCCACAAGAAAGCAAAGACAGCATATTTGTTTAATTATTTCATTAATGCCATTCTAACCTTATAAAAGAAATATTTTTCTTTAAACCTTATGTGAACAGACATAACTCAAGGTGGCAGTTATCCCACTGCATAATGGTGTTCTTCTTCAGACCTATAAGCTATGCATTAATCAACAAACTAACCTCTAGCTGTCAAAAGGATCTTGAATTCTCCAGTCACTTTCTCTTTGCCTTCAGGAATGGTTTCGAGGTGATTCATGTCCATGGTTACCACCTGCTCACCACAAACTCTGTCCATGTTCCCAGTAGAAAACAAAAGGAGGGGGAAAGAAAGAAAAAAAAAGAAAAAAAAAGACAAAAGAAAACCACAAAAACAGGCCAGTATTCTGTATAATCTTTAGAGGGGACAGCATGTGCCTAACAACACTGCCTGTGTACTGCACAAGACGCCCTGGGATATGGAGGGATGAAAGGGGGGAGGAATTGGCCTATGAGGCATAAATATTTTGTTGAGAGTACATCTTCTGGATCAGCTGGATAAAGTCCACTGAAAGTTCATGACATCTATAAGAAGTTAACTAGCTCAATAATTGCCAAATCAACAGGCAAACAGAAAAGTGATGCCTTCAATGTATGGTCTGAGGTATCTCCTGTTCAGCTCAAGCATCAGTCCTCCAGTGAGCTTGTAGGGGGAAGGATTCAACCATTTAAAATGAATAGCAACAAACTGAAGATATGGCGCATAGTAATGACAAGTATCTGCGATGGGACACTATTCTCTCGAGGGCTGTGGGACATTGAGACATTATGAGTTTAGGGGAATCCTTTTTGCCATGAAGATGGTAACAAAGAAAAGAGCCGCAGAGGAAATGGAACCAAAACCAAAAAAGTGCTGGCATGGCTTGCTACAGGGCAAGACATAAAAAGTCATATCATCTGTTTTGGCTAAGTGTTGTTTAAGACCAATTCAGTGGTCCTCAGAAATTTAAAGGGTACCAAGGAAGAAAAAAATAATCATGAAAAGAAGGACAAATATAGAGTGTAGTGATATTAAAAGGAAAAGCTTGGAATAATCCTTATTAAATAATGAAATATTCCTGGCTCTGAAAAAGTCTTACAAAGCTGCCAGATGTCCTGGGGTTTCCAAATCTGGCGCAGGCCAGACACTTAAGAACAATCAAACCTATGGAAAATATACCTGAAGAACCTGAAAACCATCTCAAATAGCTTTTCATATCAACTTCTTGCTTTATTTTGTCTGTAAACAGTACCCCATAATCCTTGACTGAACAGTGGCCAAGGAACAATTTTTTTATTATCTACTTAAATATTTTTAATTATCTAGTAGGCAGGATTATAGTATAATTTGCACTGAATCTCTACAGAACAGCTTCACTATATCTAGAATCTCGGGTTGTAAATTTGAAGGCTCTCACCACTCTGTGTAACTAGGAACAGGCTCCCTCTTATCTGATTGCTGAGAAATAGCTCTCCTTTCTGTCCTCAATTATAAAATGTACTCTTTCCCAAAAATTCAATCTGAGTATTCTACCTTGTGTTGAATGACAGGCTCAACCTGTTTATCCTTTTTGCCAGACAGAACAAAGGCTGCTCCTTTGAATGACTTACTGCCCCCTCTGACAAAAATTACTTCATCTGGATTTTTTAAGAGAACATTTATATGCAACTCCTCCATATCCGTGAACAAGCTTAACAAGCACAGACAAATGCTTTAAAGCACTATCTGTTTTCCAAGGTCTGAAGCCCAGATGTCTCTTTTTGGTAATGCATACCATTGACCTCACTGAAAAATTGATGTCTTCCATTGGTGCACCATCCAGATAGGATTTGCAAGGTTAAGAGGCTGGGTTTTGGTGTTTTTTTTTTTTGAAGTCAGCTTCGACTCCCAGCCTTCCTTTAGAGCTTATGTTGATACTGTTTCACTTTTCAACAAGTAATTTATACACAAACACATAGTAAGATTATAACGCACATCAACTAGCAAATTAAGTTAATTTTTCTCTTTAATTTTGAATCCATTATTCTGACTCAAGCAGAAATTTCTTTCTTGCTTTCCCTTGCTTCCCATCCCTTCCTTTATCATCATATGCATACTTTGATGTGACAGTTTGGGAAGAGAGAGTAGAAACTTCATGCATGGCACATATGTTACATTTACACTTCATACCAAATGATATCCTTGCACAGAGTAAACTGATATGTTTGTGGTTTTATCTGCTTTAGTTTCTTTGAATTTTTAGTAAATGCTTCTTTTTACCTCTTAAATCACAATTGTAATTCTGTTTTAGAAAGGAGGGACCATTTTCTTTCCTTTCCCACTAAATCATAATGGTATTGAATGAATTAGATTTCATTCTGTGCCACTCATAGTTTGCCCAAAATCTTTCATCTCTAACATCTCCTGAAAGACAGTTAAAAGAATGACTGTTGAAATGATGTAAAGAGGTGCCACTGTAAGGGAGATGGTGTTTCTCCTCTCAAGTGGAAAGAAAAAAAGAAAGGCACTTTCAAACCTCTGATGGCTTGACTGCACTGGAATTGGTCCATTGGTTCAGAAAGAAAGGTTCTGCTTCTTCTATTGTCTAATCTCTAGCCCTGGACAGAAGCAGATGCACAGGGAACAAGTACATGTTGACACTTTTTAGTACATTACTACCTCTCAGCTACTGTCATCTCAGAGCATTTCCTGAAGTGAATCTGGTTTATCCATTTGCTGGCTAACCCTGTACATAGTCTTTTCCATATATTCATCCACTCACTCTTGAATAAATGTAAGTCATCACACAATAGTTATCCATAACACACTGTGACACAAACTTCCGGAATTATGCTGCTGCATAAAACCAGAACAACAGAAATATGTTCTGTTTGTTTTGAACCTGATTTCGGATATCTTTGCTGAACTGAAAGAAATTATAAACAGTCAGTGCCACTCACAAATTTGCAGATTTTTATCAAATATCCCTTAATTCATCTATTTTCAAGATAATGAGTCTTAACTTACTTAATTGTTCTTGAAGCATGAACAAAACTGAGAAATTCGTGACTCTTAAGAGATGCTGCTAACACTATTCCTCCCTGCAGGTGAATAATTGTGTTTTTTAATAAAAATACTAGTATCAAGAGATTTTTTTTTAATAGTCAGACCTGGTTTTTCTACAGTTCCTTTTGTTTAGACCATTGCCAAAGGAAAGAGAGTAAATTCTATGATCTACATTCATTTTACATTAAGAAAATCTATACCACAAATTACTACGTTATAAAATATAATCAAATGCACAAACACCTTGGCTTGGTAGTCAAAACAACCCATGTATTCCATAGAAGCCAATAGTTTGCTGTATTTTGTTACTGATGGATTCTCATCAAATGAAGAATTTTTTTCATCCAATTTCAAAAAAAATAATGAACGAATCAGAATCTGGAGGACTGTAAGCCTATTAGAGGATTTTAATTAAAAAAGTGATGAAAAGATTAGAAAAACAAAAAAAGCTTGTATTAATTTGGTCTCTTTTCTCTGAAGAAGACAAGACTGGGAATAGATAAAACAATGATGTTACAGCAAGTAACAGAGTGCTGTAAAAGAGCAGTAATCAATAGCTTACAATGTCCACCATGAGAAAGACAATTTGCAAAATAACTTAGACCGGATATTAGAAAGGGATGTCTAACAGTCAGAGGAGGAAAATGCCTAAAAAATCTTTCTAAAGAGATATGGAATCTCCTCCCCTGAGGGCTTTTAATATTTTCCAGGGTGGCATACTTGATCCTTCTCCAGTTTATGGAGCTAAGTAAATGATCATCTAAAATCCTATCAGCTCTATACTTCGATGGTTTCTTATTGATGTAACATGTGGCTTTAATGGGACACAGATGCCTGAAAGCTTTTTATGAGCTCTGGTAGCTAGCCAAAGGACCAATATATGGACCTGCAAAGAGCAGGAATTGGACACAAGAGCTATTGTTCATAGTCATATGGTTTTATTTGTACGTTACTTGGATTAAAAAAAATTAAATCCTGCCTGTTCTAAAGCATACAATTTGGGGAAACAACATAATTGAGCCTCTTATTCTGAATTCAAAATTTACAAATTGCTAAGTGCATCAAGGGGCTCTCAGTACATTGCAAAGAGAATTTGCTTTTAGGAACAGGCAACTTTGTTCCAATTAAAACAAATTTTTGGATTGTTGTTTGTCTCTGCTTACCATTACAACTACCATGACCTAATGGGAACTCAAGCTTCAGCATATGTTGCAAAATTATAGCCATTCCATGTCCTCATAGTTTACAGCATCACACACCTTCCATTATCCTGGGGTAGAATTTGCTCTGATTTTGCAAGAAATATATGAGCACTGCTGCATCTAATGAAAACAAGACTCATCATTACAGCCTTCTCATGACAGCTCTGCAGCAATAAGTGTGAACAAGACCATCCCACTAGACTCTAATAGATGATTTCAGAAAGGTGTCACATGGGGGAACTTTAATTTGACAGTGTATCTTTATTCTTGATATGCATATCTCATTTTAGCTTCCTATATAATTAGTGAAAAGAGGTGGGTTCTAAACTACAAATTAAACCCTTTCCACAGAGCAGACAACCAGAGGCTATTCCTAACAGGCACCCGAGTCAGGTACCTTAATTTAAAAGCACAGACCTTCTCCTTTGGGTGCAAGCTGCCAGTTTCAGGTAAAGAATATCATACTATGCCAGGGTTTGGTCTACTGGGAGCTCATTTTCTGTTCATTAAGCAGGCAAAATCTTCCAACAGAAAAACATGGAAACCACCTAGTAAGAAACAAGAAGAATAAAGGTCTAGGTAACCACTCCAAACAAATTCTTCCAAGTAGATTAAAGAAGTAAAATAAAACTGAGTGCATACCTGCCGATATTATGTGGAAAACAGCATTGTATTTTAATGTGCTTTAATTAAATACCAATCATATGGTCAAAAAGTACTTAATGGATATCATGGTCATAATCCAAATTCACATAGCAGATCTGCACAGCCTTCACAAACCTTGCAGAGGGTTTCTCACATACTCTACAGGAACATTCTAATGGCTGCCAGATTTTAACTCTTTAGTGCTGATCCACTGCAAGCCCTTCTGCATGCATAATATAACACTAACAGACCATCTTGTGAAGAAAATCAACTAATTTCCTCCAAGACAAAAATTAAAGCATTATCTGAGTGCCTAACTCAGGCTTTTAAAGTAAAGAAATACGGAAGTTAACAACTGTTGTCTTTATTGTTTATGTTTGTACGTTTGCATTGTCACTTAATATCAGGCTCATTTTCTACTTGGTTCCAACTGAAAAGCTCCATTTCTTTTATACTTTGTTCCAAAATCTGACATCGTATTTAGGCCAGAACTAGTCGGGTTTGTTACCTTCTCCCCTCTGCCTGCCTTAAATACAGGTGTCCAGTTTGGCAATTCCCTAGTGAAAGTACCAGCTAATGTGACTTATTTAGTAAAAGCCTTTGCTATTTGCCTTATGGTAACATTAAAGGCACTGTGGCATGAACTTCCACAGACTATTCATTACCCCAGTTTTGTTCATGTGTTATGAAGATTTTCCAGATGTTAATAAACAAGTCTAAAATTAAGGCTACATAGGATATTTTGTCTCTGGAATCTACACATTTTAAGTTTCTGACACTGCAAAATCACTAGTGCGTTCAGAATAGATCATGTGTGTGGTTCTTGTTTGAAAAACAGTGAGTTTGACACTGTACAGTTTTCTCAGTTTAAAAATCAAATTAACATCACCCTTTTTGCAAAATTTCAGTTGTTCTGCTTTCAGACATCCTCAATTCATGTGAAGAGCTAAATTATGGATCCACCACAAAACCTTTTTCTGTCCCCACTCTTATAGACCTTCTCGGATTATTACTTCCTCCTGTAAAACTCTTCTCATTTTTCCCTTCTTAGCCAGCTCTTGGCTGCTTGGCCCTCTGATCAGAGTTTATCCTGTCACAGATACTAGAGTGGAGTATTTTTTTTCCACTTTTCCAATCCCTCTTATAGGAAACACCTCTTTGGGCTCTACAAACCATCCAGCTCCACTTATTCTGTTCAAACGTTTTAAAGAAGCCTACAGCAATCCACACCTTAACTCTTACTCGTTCCATACAATGATGCCTTCATCCACCCAATCCTGACTGCTAAATCCTGGGATTTTTACCCAGCAGAGTAACCCCAGTACCCCATCTCCAATGCCCTGTAACTCTCCTGCATTTTGTGATCTTTTACAGCCAGATTCGTTGTCTCAGTCTCTTGGTAACTGGGCCAAGGTCAGGCTCCCTCCCACTACTCTTTTCAACTTTGTCATTCTGTATTATGTTTATATAAAGCATAAGCAATGAAGAGGAGTTATCCCTAGTCTTCAGATTGTCAGAGCCACCATAGCCAGCAACATTCACTCCAAGAACTTCAGTTACCAGAGAGGTCTGCTTAGCCGTGCATTGTCCCAGCCTGGGCATGCACTTTGGAGAACAGGGCTGAAAACATCCAGAAAACATGAAAATTTTTGAATTATGTGTCCTCTAAGCAGCTTACAGCTTTGTCAGATTTGGGCTGATTTCACAGAGATAAAAGCTGTTCTTCAGCCAATGGACACTTCTCTTCCAAGTGTCAAGTCTCCACTCAGAAAACACAGATGCACTCAAGCAAGAAAGTTTCCTTTAATGAGGGCCAAACAGAACTTGAAAATAATTCTGCAGCCCACATAGTATGTGTGGACAAAATCCATTAGGATCCACATTTTCTACATTAACATAAAACCCATACAGACTCTCCTCCCTCTAATGAGTTCATGAAATGATGACCTGGAGATTAAAGATTCCACAGCTATGTTCAGAAATATAGATTATTTTTACTGTGCTAAACAATTTCTTCATTCTCAAAAAAGAGGGGGACTTAATTTTTTTTCATTTCTACGTGAAGCATTTCAGCTACAATTTCCTCAAATGACCAGCATCAGTCATACACCACGAGAAGTCAGATTTCTACTTTGATAGTCATAGTTTGACCATGTTATAGGCATCTGAAAACAAAGTCTGAAATGGGAAGTGTCAGGCAACTTTAACAATAGGTGGGGCTGATGCAACCCCTTTATCATAGGGAAACACACTACACATGCAGGGAGATCAGCCGTAAAATAACCTCCTTCCCGTTATTGCCCTGCAGATTCAGTAGTTCCCACACTTCAAGCCACTTGAATTTTGGCAGCCCAGTGAATAACAGACAGAAGCACAATTTCAAGCCAATGATAAAACACGAACCTCTCAAAACAACTCATAACGGCTTTTCCAGCTTGTGATTTTCAATGAGCAAAATTAACGGTAGTCATACGTTTGCCGCTACATTAAGTGTTCCAAGTCATCAGTAATTTCTGGAAATTTCTCCAAACCAAAACCTGTAGCTGATACATATTTTCTGATATGCTTAATAAACACACTTTTAATCTAGATCAGTGCTATCACATATACCAAGGGTAAGATTATCTCATAGGTACTTTCCCAACATACTGCATGATGGCAAAGGGTATTTCTGCATTTCTGCAACATGGAACTTTCTGCAGCATGGAACACAGTGCATTTTGCTTGGAGTACAGTAGAAAAGCAGTCATTGCTGCTTTGGGAAAGGGCACCCTATATCTTACTTATTATTGCTCCAGAAGCCAGTTCTCTCAAAAGCAGGCTGAAACAGAGTCTTGCTTACATAATCTAGAACACAAATGCACAATAGGTGCAGCACAGAAAAACCTACATCAACATACTGTACATATAAATATAGACATGCAATTAACTCACAACAGATACAAATCAAAAGAGAAACAAAATAAAAATTACCTACTTCAACAGGTTCATACCTGCAGTCTTCTCATTTTAAAGCAAAAAGTCAGGAGAGAGAGTATTCAAATTTCATGCCCATTTGGGTGGCTTCTTTGCACATGTTCCTGAATTTTCAGCTATGATGAGATCTGCTCATTGGCAGTCACCAAGAGGCTGATATGACCATGAAATGAGGAAGCACGGTGAATGAAAAATAAGGTACTAGCACCACCATTTGCTGAGGGCTGGAAAAACTAGCAGAAACTTTAAGAGACTGTATAGACCTATTTCTATAATACTAGCTGCATTTAACTCACCATTGCTGCTATTGGAGATGCTTGAGCACAACATGTTTTTAGTATTAATTACTTGCCAGAAAAGTCTTAATGAAGTCCAGATGATGGGTTTTATTCCCAGAACTATAAATATTCATTTGTTGGAACAGTTTCATAGAAGGGTGGGTTTGAGTTAAACCAAAATATTACTGAGAGCTAACCATATGCTGGAAGCAACATACACTAGAAAGCAGAGGTGGACTGAAACACTTCAAGGCAATAATTATTTCCCTGGAAAACACATATTTTGTTACCCCTCCTTGCTACCTCAACACTAAGAAATGGGGGGTTTCTGTGAGGTGACCCTGGGAGGGGTAATTTCTCCTCAGCCAGTCAAGCCCTTCCCCGCTTTCACATGGTGTTCCCATTTCTGCCTCCTGTTTACTGAAGCAATTTAAGTGTGCTTCTAAGAAAGAGGAGGTCTGTGGAGCAGCAAAATAGCACAAATCTTATTTAAGCAACTTAAAGCAGTGCAGTATAATGTTAAAAGATATGTGTTACAAAACAGATTTCAACACCTATATTGCAAACTGCAAATGAGATCAGAATTAATGTAGCTTTTTTAAAATCTAATTTGCTTCTGCCTTCTCTGTTGTTTGCTAGTTTCCTTTTGCTCCTCTTAAGCAATACAACAAATGTAGCTGTTACAGATGACAGACATCAGTTCATAAAAATGGATGCACTAAACCTTTCACCATTTTAAGGAAAACTACTGTAGAGGGAAAATGCTTTCATGTGGAACGAAAATAGCTCTACAATTACTTTGAGGTTTTTTGTTTGTTGGTTTGGGGTTTTTTTACAAAATAAATAGAAACATTTCTATTGCACTAACATGTGACAAAGTTTTCTTTTATGAAGACATCTCTGTGAATTCACATCTAGTGAATGTCCCATATATGAATTCTATTAAGATTTTAAAGTCACATTTTTCATTCCTTACTCTGGTTCCTCCTTTCCTTACTTAAAAAAAACTCTGCCTCCTCTGCAGAAAAAAACACTCCATCAACAATAATAATTTTCATTAGATTTAGATTTGTGAAAAGGATAAAGAGCAAGTAATAACTGTTCCACCTCATATAATGTTAACTATTATCTTCTCAGGGCAAATAAAGTTCAAAAGGGAGTGAGAAAGAAAAGCTAGTGTTTATCTTCCTCTGCTTTTTTAACTCTTTCCTGGAATCTTTTTAGACTAGATTATTGTTACAAATCTGTAATTTAATTTATTCTTTAATTTCCACAGAGTGCTTCCTTTTTTCATCCAAAAGCTACAAGAACTGGAATTGTGAAGCTACTGCGTGGATTAAGGACCGGGTACTGGTGTGAATTCTGGTTCCCCAGCATCTGAAGATCCCTAAAGCATTTCTCACTGTCACAGCCTCTATTTACTCAGGTTAAGAAAGCATCATCTATATTTATAACTGGCAGAATAGAGACATAAACCAGATGTACTTTAGGTGATACAGAACAAAGATGAAAAAACATTTCTATAGAGAACTATTCATTATGGCCTCCTATTTGGCTGGTGTCAAACCTTAGAGAAGCTAGCAGAAACTACTCTGATGAGCACAAGTTGAGGCCTTTGCAATAGATACACAAAAGGACACAGAAGAATATTTTTATATATAGACACAAAGAGAAAGCAGCAAGAAAGCATAAGCCTTTTTTAAGAAAATTTTTGGACCAGCGAGCTCTGAGTATTTCATAGCTTGTGCAGTTTCATAGCAGTTAACTGGATTTAAAGTTATCTTGATTTCTTTTAGTCCAGTTTTTCTCCACTGGGTAACAACTCATAAATGCATCTTAGAAAACATCCATTTCTTGGAGAAGCATTGTCAAAACTTTTCTGACACCTTCTTGTTATGAACTGTTTCAATACACAAAAGGCATTTTATAATTAGTGTCATGACATTTCTTCTGTCTCTGTTGTCTGAACAGTTATTCTTCTAAGTATTTCTGACTCATAAATTTATACAAAACAACTGAAATTATAAGGAATTGCTGCATGCTTTCAATTATGTGTTGATTTCACATCCTCACTGTCATTTAATTCCCTCAAAGCATAGGAAATTCCTCAAACCATATTTCTCAAATTTTCACTTTTGAACCACACCCCAGGTCACAGCTGATAGCTATATTTGTCACATTCTGTAATCATCCTCAAACTGGTTGGGTTACTCCATCACTGGTAAGTATACTCGGACCTGTCTCATTTCAAATGTGATTATGCCATGCAGGCAGCTGGTAATCACACTCCCTGTCTTCCATAAATTTATAGACACACATGTTATCAAGGTGGGCAGGACATAGACAAATAGGAGTATATTTTCTGTGCTTCTTTTTTCTAACCTTTTTTAGAATGTTTCTGTAGCTTTTTCTGCTCTTCAGCAAATGCATTCTCACTGAGGTCTAGCATAGCTGTGCTGAAGTACAGATCAGTCACAGGAAACACATTTCAAAACAGCTCACTGTTAAAAGAATAAATATGGGATTTATCTATTGAGACAGAATATCTAGTTCACACAACAGTTTTATTGTGGGTTCATCAGACTGCTAGAAAAACAAGAGCTATGTACATCTTTATATAATATTTGTCCCTGATATGGGGAATGCTGCAACAGAGACAAAATACTCCTCGCGGCTGACATGGCATGGGGAGATTTATATCCACGTGGTGAAACAACTGTCCAAGCTGACTCTGGAGTGAAACGTGTCCATCTGATGGCATCACAGGCAATCACTTGAAGAGGATGACGCTTTTTTTCTTTTCTTAAAAAGACTATTTGGAAGAGAGTTAAATAAATCACCTTCCAACAAAAAACATGAGAGAATTTCTTTGTACTGATGAGTTAAGTACCACACAAGCTTCCTTGTGCAGGAAAATTACTCTGCAACTGTCCCCCCCACCTGCAGCACACAGCGCTGGCCCCTTTTGGTGAGCACCAGCTGCAAGTGAGTATCAATCGCCTCTGCTACAGTGGGTGGCACACACATTTTTTGTGCTTTGTAGGACAGCTCACCAGTTCAAAATCCTTTCAAACACAGGTAAACAAAAACCTCTCAAAGTTTTATTCCACAATCTGGAATGTAAATCTCTACATGAAATAGCTGCCTCTCTTAGGAACAGTATCCACATTCCTCTTTTTCACCCCAATCAGTTTTACTCAGACAGTTTTACTGCAGGGATAAGCTGTTTGACTTCAGTAAAGGCAAGCAACTTTTTTAAACAAAATCATTTTATTTCAACCAAGTTTGCTGTCAAGGTATCCAAAGAACTCCCAATGAATAAGAAACACTAGGAAAGTTAATATTATCACTATAAAATTTCATTAAAGGTTCTGTAATGGAAACACAGCAGATGCATCTATGAGAATAGTGTATTATCCTTCCAAAAAAGCTACAGTTACTTAGTTTGTGTACTGACGGATGGGGTTTTCAATAGTTGACCTTTATCAGATTGGCTGACTGACAGCCAATTGATTGGTCATTCTGTTAAAGGCAAATGTGTATTTTTTGGCTCCAGAATAAAAATGTTAATTGTTTTACAGTAGATCGAGCCTTATTTTAGTTCAATGCCCTTTTGTTTTTCTTACTAGAATCAAGTTTCTTTATCTTGGTATTTAGCTAAATTGCCAGCAATTAAATTAAAGCAAATTTAAATTAATAATCATGTTTTAAAAAATTACACCAAAGCTATAAATAGAACCCAGCCCTATGGACTGTTTCCAACAGAGACTGAAAATGCAGGCTATTCAAGGAAACTTTCTACTTACTAATGGCCACATTTTCTCAGCATAAGGAATATGATACAATGACTGAACTCTTTTTCAGTGCCTATATTGATACATATCATAGTCTGATGTTTTCATCAGATTGAACTCAACTAGCCAAAGCAGGGCAAATCCTGAAACTCATGGGACTGAAAGCCTTTAGCTCTTCAGGAAGTTTCTCTTTCCCAAGGTACGCACACTAAGTGGCTGCCATAGTTGGCTAATGAAGCTGGACTTGTTTCTTTGTGTCTGACAGATGATCTAAACCAAACGGCAGTGGAAAATGCAGCTAATAGATGTATCATGGAAAATATGGTACCCTTTGTAGCTCTGTGACAGCAACCTGTTGACTGAGCATCCTGGGGAATAGGACACAGAACTGTTAAGCAACAGCTTTCAAGTCTCAGTGCATGATTGCAACACCACTGGTCACTGTTAGTATTTTCTCTCCCTTTTTTTTTGTTTTTTTAAGCTGTTCTTTATTTATGCAGTCAACATTTTTCTGTCAGTTGATCTCAATTTGCCTGGTGTCCCTGACAGCTGCTGCTTGTTTCCCAAATAATGGCTCACTTCTTTGCACCTGTTAGCTGCTTTAATTGAGTTGCAGCACTCATATATTTAAATTCTGTTGTTTTCCATGTGGAACTGTGAATGGTTACATGTCCAACTAGTAAATTCTACTAAGCTTCCATGATAGACAAAACCTAATGTATACAGAGTTAATCAGAATAACTAGAATTTTGTTGTTTTATAGACTTTTGATTACAAATTCCAAGTTCCTTGAAGTAATAAGCAAGTTGCTCCAGCTAAGATTGTTCCACACAGGGGACTTTTTTCTGCAAATGCATCCAGCAGCAGCACTGGCTACCAGAGCGGCCACTGCCCAGCCCCAGCAGGTCTGACCTGTGCTCCCCACCTCCACCAGTGCCATCCTTGCCTCCCAAAGTGTCTTTCCCTCCCCTCCAAAGGTCAAGTCCCTTAGCCTCCCATCTTCCTTAATGTGTTTAGCTTTTATTATCTCACTCCTTTCTTCTGGTTCTTTTATACATGGCTGCTTGGCCCATAATCATCTGGTCACTAACCAGTGTCTGAATTAATTTCTTCTTTGCTAGATATGGCATGTAATTTACACAAAGAATGCTTCCACTCTCTTCGCAGGCACTTCTGCACGAAAATATGAAGCTTTCCAGAATATTCTGAAGGCTACTTTCTGATTTAAGAATGCTTGTGAAATTTTTTTCCTAACATTTTTCTGAGAACTGCTTATATAAGCTTGTGTTTGTTTCAGATGTATTGCAGTCTCTTCACACCTACTAGTGCCTACTGAGTCACTTTTTACATAGTATGGAAGTCACCAATACATACTTGCTCTTTTAGAAATTATATTTATCATTTGGTCTCCACTTTCTTGCCTGTGCCCTCTTTTCACTTAATTGTAAATCCTTTTTTGGTATTCTTCTCTTAGAAACTGGATTTTATTGTATCTCCTGTTTATATTTCTAATTTCTCTGAGCCTACTGATGTAGATAAACACCTTCTTTTAGAATTATGTACAAATATTTATGATAATGCCTTTCAGATATTTTACAAGTGAGAGTGAAAGCAACACTAAAACTGCTTAATTCTGTCCCTGTATCATTCTAACCCTTTTTCTACATGGTCTGGCCAAACAGACTGAAGTTTAACTGATGGCATTGAGACTGCACCCAAGTGTAGCTGGTTTTCATATGTTTCATCAAGAAATGCATCTTGTTTCAGTGAAGCAAACAGGTAGTTCCTTCAGCAGTTTTTAAACTGGGAGTTCTATTTTACTGCAGGAAGATCTGTGCACTGCAATATTTTGTTTCAGGAAAAGTAGGACCCTAGGAAAAGCAGTGAAGGATCAGGTCCAGATGCCACAAAGATGTGTGGCTCAGCATCACAACTGAACCGGAAGTTGCAGTGATCCATCTGCTTTGTGTTTTGCTGCATTTTTCAGCAAGATCCTTCATTTCATTACGGTTACCCTGCCTGTTAATGGGCCATCAGTCTTCTGTCAAGCTCTTTGAGATCCTGCAGTAAAAAATACTGTCAGAGCATAGTCTTATTTTTTAATAATTAATGTCACAAGTAATTATTAGTGGTTTATTTTAATACAATTTAATGCAATTTAATACAGTTTAATTAGATTTGTAGCTATTAGTTATTGTTTGAACATTGACAAAGAAATGTGTTCACTAAAATAAGTCAGCATTACCACTTTGTTATCATCAAAATGACTGCTGTATGGTGAACAGCACATTCTGTTCATCACATCA
Source organism: Turnix velox (assembly GCA_013400935.1). Taxonomy (NCBI): domain Eukaryota; kingdom Metazoa; phylum Chordata; class Aves; order Charadriiformes; family Turnicidae; genus Turnix; species Turnix velox. Next base: position 119,139 of record VZTY01033022.1, read on the forward strand.
CAATATTCTTTTATCCTGACACTTTTCTTTATAACATCAATATAATTTACACATGGGCAGTGCTGTTAAACCTACACTTAAGGTCTACAGAATAGGCACTGAGTACATTTCCATGGTGTTAATTAGTCAAAGAGTTGGTCTCCCAGGAGGTTCTCAAAAAGTATACAAGTTGGTTAAAGGAAAATATTGTCAAGTATCACACACAAATCCCTTGTAAACTTTTATTCTTTTACAGGGACAATTCCAGCTTCCCAAAGCACAAGAGAAGGCAGCAGAGGCTGGCATGATTGTTCTGCTGCTGGAAATTTTCACTCTTAATTTTTCTTTCAAAATGGAGTGGTATAATGAAAAGGTTTTTTTCTATTCTTAAATAACAAGAGCACTAACCTTTGCCTAGCTGAGACACAGCAGAGCAATAAAACCAAAGGAAGTGCTAACTTTAACTACAACACTAAGACAAGCACAGTATCATTTGTGCACTATTTATTCAAAGTCCACTGTCTTCAGAAATTATTCTCCAAAGTAGCCCAGTTCAACACTGAAAAAATGTGGTCATCTAGAGGAGACTTTTCAGAACAGCTTAAGCAAGGAAGTTTTTAACATTAGAAGACTGCAATCTTGTGGAGGTGAAAATTACAGTACATTTTAGAAATAAGTGGCATTACAATTTATTGTAAGCTGAAAGCAAAACTAGATGCAAATACCATAGAATGATACTTCCCAATTTTTACAAATGAAAACACTCAACAAATAACAGGGAGTCTCATATGTAACCAAATATAAAATCCTAATATTCCGATGTTTATCCATGAAATTTTTAAAGAACTTTCTAAAGGTAACTATAATTACACTTCTTTTAAGAAAATAATAACAACTTTAGTCCTTAACCTCTCCAGAACCGGAGCCTTGGACCACAGAGCAGAAAAGAAACATTCTCCAATATTAAAAAACTATTATTTTATCCAGAAAAAAAAGAACAATTGCAAATATATTCTTGGGATCTAACTATGACAGAGACAAAGGCCAAAGTAGATAAAAATCACCACATTTTCACACATTCTAGAAAGTAAGATAATTTGGATGTTCAAAGAGATTTGCAGAATCTGGTTTTCATAAGTGCTAATTCAAAAAATATCTTTGTAACTAAATGTCTGATAGGATCAATCAGTACTAACTAGCAGGATTTTAGATTGTACAAGGGAAATACCTAGTTACTAGAGTACTGTGATTTGTTTTTCAAAACAATAAAAACTTTGACATTCATGACATTTTCTTTTCAAAACGGTGCAATTGCACATGCAACTGTTGATTTTCTCATATGGTTCCTGGGTTCTCCTCTTACTCCACCCAACACTCTCTTCTCCAGCCTCTGTTCCTTGATTTCCCCCCCTGCCCTTCTTCCTGATCTCCCTGATGAACTACCATCCCCGCTGCCATCCAATGCTCATTTCCCAAGTTTCAGCTCTCCCAGAACCTCACCCCCCCATCCCTACCCACCTACTCATACCTCTTTCTCCCCTCCCCTCCAGCCCACCATCCTTCTGTCTGTCTCATGAAACTTCCTTTTCCCTCTTTCCCTGGTGAAATCTGCTCAATTCTTGTCTGTCCTTTTTCCCTTGCTGCTTTCCACTCCCACTTGTTTCCAGTGAAGAGAGCACTGGGAGAAGAGAGGTGTGTTAACCTTTGTTTTGGCCCAGAGCAGACAGAAACTCTCATTAAAAATAAGGCCATTTTTTACTGTTCCAAATTGACAGATCTTTATTTAGGGATAAAGGTAAATTATGGGTTTTCCATTAGTCTTATTCTTGTGAATCACTGAACCATTCTGGCTTGGATTTTCAAATGAATAAATTGTGCCAGCTGGCATGGAGGACTTCACTCCTGTAAATAAAGTCAAAGCATCACATTGCAGGCAATGATACTGGTGCTACTAGTGCCACAAACTGTCAAGAATTTCTTAGGCAAACCACAGATGGAATGCTATTGAGAAAACATCTCTCCTTTGACTTTCAGGCCAGGAAGCCACTATAAAGGCCTATATTAGTAATATTTGAGAGCACATTCTTTAAGAATAAAAAAGCTGTAAAAAAAATGTTATCCTAAGAGGGGAGATTTTGGATCTTTCACTTGCCTTGCCATGCGTAGAGGTTGAGGAGACTGAAAGGAAGCTTGCCTACCATGATTTGAAAACCATCCAGGCAGCAGTTTCTGGGCACTTCATCAGCCCTTCCTCCTGCTCCAGCTACCCTTTTTTCATCTACATCAGAGGCTGATTTCCAAGGACAACTAGTTTCTCTTGTTTCTAATCCTGAAGCTCATCCACAAATCAGGAGATGTTTATAGAGTCTTACAAGCAATTATTCTGTGAAACTCTGAACCCACAACATTATTTTCTACTTAGGTCATTAGTCTAAATTCATCTCTGTTTAGTGGTTGGTTAGTTTTGTTTTTTTTTTTTTTTTTTGATTCATGTGTGCTCCTTGGCCTGCTGGCCTCAGCTGTTGAGTGTAATAATTGATTATAGTAAAAAAGGGGAAATAATCTTTAAGTATATTTTTAGCCATTTGAAACCATCCATTTTAAGTCTGTGACTTTGTGAGATGTGTCTCAAATATTCTCTGTTCCTACCTCCTTCCACAAACACTTAGCAGCTACGTGCCATCAATAAGAGCTCAGATTTGGATCCTTAAGTGTTAAGTGAGCCACACTACTTCTCCACTCTTATTGGTCCCCCACTCAGCACTGCTGCCTATCCTTTCTTCAGCTGTTCTCAAGCTATATTCTCATGATAGACAGACATAGAGAGTAATGTCACATGCTGAAGGGATACCTTAGAAGTATTATTCTAAATGTCTCTAATAGTAAACAATACCAAAATTATTAGGCAGCACTGTGAGTTTGTGTGTTTATCTCAGCACCATTCTAGCACTGTTCTGCACAGCCTGGCTTGGATCAGTCTCCAGAGGAAGCTATAAGGCACTTCTCTGCTGTAACCTGCAGGATTCCTTCATCTACATTGATGGCCAGTGGACCTCTTCTATAAAAATTACTGCAGTCTGCTTTACAAGTATCTGAACCAGCCCCTGTATGGTTTGTTTACTGCCACCAGTTTACCATTGTTTTTATTTCTCCTTGCAGCTCCAACTCCCCTGCCACCAACTAGCAGTACATATCTGTGCCCTTTTCTCCTCTCCACACAAGTGCTAACCTATTGCCCATGCACTAGAAGCTCCAGAGAGCCATCTAAAAATGGTATGAAGCATCTTCAGCTGTCCACAGAAGCCTAGAAGACTCCACAGTCTTACACAAGAAAGTTAGCTGTTTCTCAGCATTTGCTGAACTCCAAAGATCTGTAAAGGTGACATCATGGCCTAGCTAGAGGTGAAGTGTCCAGAGCTGGAGAAGGCTGCCAGGGCTGAGGGATAGAAGTGGCAGCAGAGCAAAGGCATGGACAGATTTCTTCAGTAGCCCATCACAACCTGGCTGATGCTGGGGGTCTCTGCAGGAGAAGGGCCTGAAACCTTGCTGGATAAAGGACAAGGCTGGCCACAAAAGTTTCACTGCATGTAAGTGATCTGTGAAAGATAAAGGTGGGAAATATATTATTGATAGAAAACTCAATAGAGCATGAGGAGGCTAAGAAAAAAAAACTAACAAAGACAAAATACTTCAAAGAAAGTTCTGAGCATTGTCTGCCAGTGCTGTTTTTCTGCATCTCCTTTGGGATGCCCTTTGGGTTGAGAGTAAGTCTCTGACCACCTCAAAGTGCAAGAAACCAGCCAGAGCGGCTGTCCAGATCAATTCATACTGCTACATTTTAACTTATACTGCATATTTTTTACACTGTTCCTGCAGTATGGAGGATACACAGCAGAAATGCTGTGAAACACTTGTGGTGCCTCATACTTCCTCACAGAGCCAGCTTGAGCCTGGACATTGATCATAGTACAGGTGACAGACTGCAGACTACAGGTTGTTGGGCTCAGAGGTGGCTCTTTAATCAGATTCACAACCCACTTGCCAGGCTGTCCTTAATGCCCTGCCACCACTCTGGCCCTGCTCTTCCTCACAGCCGGAGAACATGACCAGGAGGGGAAAGAGCTGAGTCAGCTCCACTGGTGCGCTGGTGCCTTCATAGCCACACCAAAGAAAGTCTTCAAGCATCGCACATCTACCACCACTGTTTGCTTTGTAACCAGAGCTGCCAACCCATGGCCTCCCAGCTGGCCAGGGTCATGGCAGAGTTCAGAAGGTACCTGGCAGACAATGGAGAGACAGATGGCATACACTAGCACAGGCATATCCAGAGAACTTGCCTCAGGGTAGCTGTAGGGCAAGGGCAAGGGCTGGCTGCAAATCCTGGCAGGAAGGATTGTCCCATCAGGAAGCAGCCTGGTTTGGAATTTGAAAGCAAGCTTTTTCTTTCAGAACTAGTTCAGGGTTTTTAATTAGTGTGCTAAACAGCATTTCTCACTACTCAGGTGTGGTAAGAAGAAATTTTTTTAGGTCAAAGTTCTATTTTTCAGATTGAATTATATATTCAGTAAATCAAATGTTTGATTTGTGACCAAGCACACATCTTCCATTTCCAAAACTAAAAAAAAAGCCAAAATCATCATTTGGCTTAATAATTTTTTAAACATAGAATCACAAAATAGTTGGGGTTGGAATTTCCATTGAAGGTCATCTAGCCCACCTCCCCCCCTACAATGAGCAGGGACACCTTCAACTAGACCAGGTTGCTCAAAGCCCCATCCAACCTGGACTTGAATGCTTCCAGAGATTAAACATCTGCCACCTATTTGGGCAACCTTTTCCAGTGTTTCACCACCTTCATTTTATGAAATTTCTTCCATATATATATATTCTGGATCAATCCCCTTTTTAGTGTGAAACCATTACCCCTTGACCCATTACTACAGGCCCTTACTAAAATGTCAGTGCCCATCTTTCCTTTAGGCCCCCTTCATGTATTGATATGCTGCTATGAGGCCTCTCCACAGCCTTCTCTTCTTCGGGTTGAGCATCAGTAAGTCTCTCAAACTGTCTTCATAGGAGAGGTGCTCCACATCCATGTTCATGGGCCTGAACATATTCAGGTCCTAGCCTGGACAGAATTTGTCCTCTAAAGTCCCACCCACAACATTACCAAAGCCATTTGATTGGACAGTTGCCCTCTCTACCTAGGACCACTTGTAAGGTAACAGTTTGGGCTCCATTTGGCCCCACTGTAATCCTCTTTTTATTTTTACTCCTAAAAACCAACTGTAAGTAAGCACAAAAAAAAAAAAAAAAAAAAACCCAACAAAAAAAACCCCAAACTGCTTTACTTATTATCTTCTCAAACAAGTATTCTTCTTTGCCTCACTGCTCATTAGCTGACACTAAAACCGTCAGAAAATTTCTCTGTTTCATTCAAGCAAATTGTGTTCAAGCAAATTGTCTTGTTTTGTAGATCTTTTATTTCCAGCTCAGTTATTCCTGTGTAATAAGGAATAATCTAATAAAGTCATCGTCCTTTCATCCAGAAAAAGAAAGGCTAGGGAATAGAGGATTCTTATTTGTTTTGACAGAATAAGCAATCAGAAAAAAGCAATCAGAAATCTTTCATTCGAAAAAGATTATGTTTGAATGTTCTTTCCAATTTTCCACACAGTTAACTAATTATGTTTTCTATGCTTCTAGTAATACTAGAGATCCCTTTTCTCTAAATTGACAGAGAACTTAATTTTGTTCCATTCTTCCACTTTATTCCCTTTGATAGTCAAGAGAAATGTTCAGCATTTCTAGTCTTAAAAAATACTTAAATTTCTTACAAAAATTTTAGAACACATATTCCAGTAGAGTTATTCTCTAGAAATGTTTCTGATTCAACACCTATGTTTTTATTTTAATTCTGTCATGATTTGGGTCATCCATATTTCTCCTCCCCTGCAGCATCATTGTGTTCCTTTTAGTTAGGAATGTATTATCTAGGCTAAGAAGACTTGATTTTGTAATTACTTAATTTTCAAAATATGGCAAAATATGCTCTGTATGATATTTATTAATGTGTTTGAAGAGAACGGGTTTTGCTGCTTAGAAATATATCAAGCAGACGTGCTTACAGAACAAGCAAAATGCAAGAAAAAACTACATTTACTTGAAAAATACTCATTTTTCTTAAAATAATGTGTGCTCAATTTTAGTGAGTGGGGTATCATTTCCTGAGATGCTGTAGAAGTCCACAATGCTCAGAAACAAAATAGTTAAGTCTCTACTGAAGTACAAACCCTTACAAAACATATAAATAGAAAATACAGAAAAATACATAGAAGTGTTTGAGTGTGCTATTAAAACAGTTTTATTGCTCTAATTTCTTTTAAAAAAATCACAAAGTTTAACAAGGTCAGAAAGGGTAACAGACAAACAGATTTGGTGAATAAGCTGTGATTTGGAGCATATATTTGCTTTTCTGAAAAAAAAATAGTAATTCAACTATTTTCAGTAGCAGATAAGAATTTTAAAATAACTTTTTATTAATTCAGAAGAAGTACCACTCATTTGATCTGTGGATTAATTATTCAAAGAACACAGCCATTAGAAGAAAAATTTTCATAGCATCATAACCATGGGCAACATACAGTTCTACCAAATATATCTACACACCAGGCACATGACTGGAGCCTATGAAAGAGCCTTTGCTTAAATAGAGTAACTTTTTGTTTTGGCACAAGAGCAAGCTAAAGAAAACAGAATTAAAAATTCCCTTGCTCCAAAATTGCAATAGTCCTCTGCCTTACTTTCAGCCAACTGTCTTGACACTCAAGTCCCCATGTGCAAAAATACAGAGACAGGTCCATTTTGCAAGCAGAAGAGAAGCAGAAGAGAACCCCTTTACTTCATACCTGTCACCCAGCGGTAAAGCAGAAGGCATGTCACTGAAGCTGACATTTATCAGTAAATATTTCTCAAAACTGAATTGACATCAAGGTGGCCCATGCCATCGGTGCCTCTGCAATAAAAATTAAGAGCTCTACATTGTTCACGTATTGCCTATCATTTCCATAACTGAATCGTTATGCTGCCCTGTGATTTCCTGTTTGCTGTCTTAGAGACTGCTGGCTTTATTCAGTCCATACAGCTCAGTCTCCCTACTGAATCAACCTAAGATGGAATCTGTCTAGTGAGTGTCTAGTGTGTAAAGAAGCAATGAAACAAATGTTTCTGTCTCCTCGGAAAACTTGTGTTTCAGTGAAGAAGCAGTATATTTCTTTGTGAGTTTTACTCTGGTGCCTTTGCCACATCTTTGAGGCAGACACAAGAAAAGTGGTGCAGATGAGAGTGAATCAAACCCTCAAGACATATAATGATTTCATAGTCAGGAAGAGCCAGACTGGCAGTGTTGAGGCCCAGCATCTGTGAGATGACTTCTCGGAAGCCTGCCAGCTGCAAGAACAAAGAGAAAGGACTTACTAATAAATTAAATCTCAAGCAAAGAAAGTGACTGGAAAAGCATATATGCATACATGCAAACACAAGCATTTGTAGTAGGGCAAAATGTAGGAATTTCTGCTGTTCCTCAATACAGAATGCTAAAGAGGATGAAAACAGCCATTTGGGGTGTATTTCAAATAAATAAAACAAGCAAATAGCAGAGGTGTTGAGGATCTTGAACAATAAATACTGTTTCAAGTATTCTTTAGTATTCTTCACAAGCATGTTTTCCCTCAAAAGAGGAAACAGAGAAAAAAGACTTGAAGAGTTGCAGCTGACCTAGATGCCTGCAAACTATACAGACAACTGGAAACTCCAGTGGGTACATCCCACAGCACAGGTGAAGTTGCTGCTCCTGACCTGAAGCTCCTAAGTGCTGCCTGCCACTGCTCCCCTTCACTCTGCATTTTCTCATGGAAATAGCAGAAAAGTGGAAGTTAGAAGAACGGTGGAGATTTGGGACACTCTTCCTTTCAACTTTGACTTATAATCAGCAGGATGCAGTCAAAATTCAAGATGGACCCTGGGAAATGCTCATTTTAATTCTGTGTACAGCTGCTGAAATTGTATCATAGGAAGGATATTTGGCAGTCCACATTGACTGATATTCAATAACTTTCATCTGCAAATAATCTAAACTGGAAAGCACTCAGAGCCCTTAAAGAAATCCTTTAAGCCTTTCATTTATGTGAATTTTAAACTGAGGATGTATTTTCCACTTCAATGAAATAACACTTCGAGAAAAAACAACTTTCTATTATACTGTGGCATATAAAGCACAGTGCGGACAAAGCTGTATTTTGGTGAAAATGTAGAAAAGAGTTGACTGCAAAGAGAAATTATCCACATAAAGTGACAAGGAGAACCATCATTCTTTGATGTAAAAGTGTCCTACATGAGGACATCAATCTGAATGTAAAAACTGAAGCCACAGACCATAATCATGCTGGACAAACTTTAAAGCACTAATGCATGTCTCACATGGAGCAAGATGTGAACTTACAACCTTAATTGAATATGATTGTGAATAATTTTTTCAAACTTGCACTACAAATGTAACACCTAAAAAAAATAAGGCAAAAAGAAATAAACAAAGAACAAAAAATTGAAAATAAGAAAAAAATATATGCAGAGTTTAACTTGTAGTTGACTGCAGTAGTCACATACTGATATTACCAGTCTGTGTGAAAATCTTTTTGTCATCAGCCTGCAAGCATACTCTATATCTAGTGTTATTTAAAACAAATGGTAGCTATGCTAATATTTACTTATATTCAGAAATTTTAGCAGCTGGGGTGAAGAATTTTCTATTACATATTTTTAACTTTAAAGAAATATCCCATTGGTTTTCAACAATTATACCATCTATAATGTTGCTATAAAGCACAAAAGGAGGGAAATTACATGCATACTTCAAAATTCTTTGAAGTGGAGCACATTTATTAATGTTTTTCTGACAAACTCTGTATATCCTCCCAAAGGTGAGTTACAAATAATTTTGTTACCTAAAGTTTTAAAAAGTTATACCTCAAAAATTTGTCCAAAATAATTATATTTAATTTCAAGACTGGTTTATTTTGATTTGATTTTAATTTTTTATCTTCTTCGATATTCTTTGAATTTATGACCTATAGATGGTAACATGCAAATAAGTTTTAGACCTAAGATATATGAAAGAAAACATAACTTTAACAAATACTAGAATCTTAAAGCAATATTTTACAGAAAACAAGCAAAATAATTTCTGCATTTATTATTCATTCTCTTGAATATATAACTAGAAAAACAGCTTTGTCTCTCAGAATCACAACTGACACTCAGGCTCACAAGCATGAGCTGAAATTTCCTTGTTTAATAATGTTCACAAAGGTTTTCAACACAGTTGGTCCACAGATAGCACATTTTCATATTTCAAGTGACAGCCAGCACTTGGCAAACAGCTAAACACCTACCTGTCTCTCTCTTTTTTCTAGTTCTGCAAGGGTTGTTTTAAGCACTTTCATCTCATTGTTTACTGCTTCTAACATACTTTTGGATTTTCTTTGTCTTTAGCAGCTTTATGCTCCTTTAAAAGAAGTTTTGATTTGGCAGAAGTCAGTTGTTTCTCAGCCTTTTCCTTCATTCTTTCCAATTTGCCTTGAGACTTCCTGAGTTCTTCTATTGTTCTGCTCTGCTCAAAAGTTTTAATCTGCAATAACATAAGTATTGCTAAATTTGTCACACTTTTTAATTTAATGTGAGTAAGTAATAATAAGGAGTAATCATAAGTAATTGTCTTGATGTGGTTTCTTATGAGTTCTTGGTGAAATCACATGTACATGCCAACTGAAAAGTTCTTATCAATTCAAGTAACAAAAAGTTTTTTGTTTCAAAGACAGTTGATTCTCTACAAGCTTTGAGAAAAGTGGTACCTGAACAGACAAAACCATACAGTGAGAGTTCACTCTCTGCTAACCCCTGGAAAAATAGCATGAAAAAGAGTTCTCACATGTTTTGCTGGTAAAAATCCTACAGTTGGATTATGCAACTACTTATCTATCCCATGTCACAAGACATCAGTTTACATTAAATCAATCTTCTTTTCATTCAAGCAGTGGCAAATTATCAATAATTGCAAATTACTTTCACATGACTTAAAGTATGTAATTTATTACTGCTGCAGTGTAATAAAACACAGAAAATAATGAAAATTTAGCATCTTGCCTGGTTTGTAGAAAAAAAAAGAAACATTTTTCCTCCCCATATCTACCAGAATAGAATTTCTGTGAGCAAGGTAGGGGAAAATATATGATTACAGCCATATCAACAAGAAAGAAAGGGATGTGTGTATCTTATTTTATCTTACATTAACCTGCAAATTAGGAAAATTTACTTTACAAATGCTACATAGTATATCCAGACAAATTGCAAAATACCCAAAACTTTGTGCTATTAGCTTTCCCCATCTAGATGGGTTTGAGCAGATCCCCATGAACACATTTATTATAAATGAACTCCAGCTGTGTTCAACTGAAATATAAAAATGGATAGAAGTACAAATGTAACCTTCAACTCACCTTAAGTTTGTTGGTTTCAGACAGCTTGGCTTTGAGATCGTTATTCTTTTCCCTTGCCAGATCAAGCTGCTTCTGTAGCCTCTCCATCATCTTATGTAACTTTTTGACAAGGTTGGCTTCATCCTTCTGTGCAGCTAAGGCAGACCTTACTTGCTTCTCTTCTTCCAGTTGGGTTATTTTCTGCCACAGAAGGTTCACGTATAGCTCTTTGCTTTTGAGTTGATCTTTCTGAATCTTCAACTAGTTTTCCAAACACAAGAGTATTTGAAAAAAGTATATGTGAAAGACAATAGCACTAGGCAGATTGTTTAGGAAATTTAATCCCCATGTTGCACATTGAACCTGAACTCCTGTTCCTCTCTTTAAAACTCTGCAAAATATAAACCTGTGTACACTAACTTGATATCCTTGAATTATCAATACATTCTGCTTCTCCACCCCTAATATGTGCACAGCCTTTTAGAATTAATTTACATACAGACTGCACACTAATTGAATAGAAAAATTTGTGCATCATTCCAAATATCCAGGACTGTCTGAAATAGAAGATGTTGGTTAAATGTAAGAGGTAAGAGTGATTCATTAGGGAGACTGTGTTTTCAGTGGTGGTAGCTTATGATATTTCCATCTTTAAATAGTTAATTAAGACTAGTGTGCAAGAAGAACCAACATACAGAAATAAGAAAGCTCTCATCGATTGCTCCAATACAAGGTCCAGCAGCTTAGTTTGTCATTTTGGTGCTCAAGGAGCTACCTGTTTTCAGTTTACTGGAGCTGAGCTGCCAGGCTTTTCTATGGAAAACCTGAGGAGCATTAATATACATACTATTCTTCCTGCAAAAGAGGCAGTTGCTTCCAGAAAAAAATACAGTGTCATTTTAAACCCTAAGTAGTTCTAAACAATTCTGGTAAGTCTAAAACCAGGATATTTCACTCTGTTGTAAGAGGATGATTGAGAGTGTCTGGCCAAATTAGAACAGATTTGCTCCTAAAGAAATTGGAAATCTTGAAATTCTTGGCCAAGTAAAACTGATGTCCTACTATTTTGTAGAGAACTTTGTGTAAGATCACCCCCTCCTTCCCAGTAGATCCCATTCATATATAAGTATTAACAATAGTTGTTTACAGAAGAGTATTATAAATGTGTATTAAAACTAGGTATATATGTACATATAAATAGGTATAAATTTAAACTTAACCAACTGTTAGGTTTAGCAGTATTAATAAGCAGTATATCTGTGCAGTTTGTATACCTTACCAATCTTATTATGTAACAGAGCTCTTTCAAATTCCTTGAACATATATGCAGCTCCTATCTGCTGCCTCCAGCAAGCCACTATAATAATGTTTATCTTTAAAACAAACAGCAATGGTATGTCCTTTTTGCCTACCTTCCTTCTTAGGCTATATGCCATTGTCTTGTTTTCAATCACTGCATCACCTTCCAGTTTCACTATCTGGTCTACCCGGGCTAGAATAGCATCCATATTCATATCAAATCCAACTTCTGTTGCTAGGCTATCCAGCTTCATCTTCTCATTAAGTTGCTCCAGAAATTTCAGATACTAAAAAAAGATGTGGAAAAGTGAGTAAAAGAATAACAAAATTTTGTTGAAAATTCTAAAATACCAAATAAAAGCCTTTTCACCTATACTGGGAACCAACAACACATAGCCAAATCCACTATCCACAGGAAATTATGTCCTGAAAGGGTATGCTTGCAGTACTTGAACCTGCTGCAACAATAAATTCTCCATTTGTCCATTTTCAGTCAGCATTTATTTTGTTCATATATCCCTGTATCTGCTTTATTTATCATCTTAGCAAGATCAGATTGTTTTTTGCTCCTCTGCAGTAAGAAGTGCACTACATATTTGTGTCTCCTGTCTATGGTAGGGAAAAGTTGGAAAGGACAGTTGCATCCCCAGTTGTCACAAGTGCTGCACTGTGAGTACTGTGAGCTCCAAAACAAAGTAACTAGTAACAGTGATTCTATGGATGAGAATGTTAATATGACCAGGCTTCTCTAAATCTTTAAAACAGCGAGTTTTAGACATAACAGTTACTGGCTCACAAATTGCTTTAAAGATTATTTTAATTGTATCTCCATCTGGTTTACTGATGTGAACAAATATATCCATCATTATTTAATGTTTTTTCCTGATTTTGTCCCTTCTAGTTTTAAAAACTACATTAGGTCCCTGGTCCAATTCAGTCTCTCCTACAAAAACCAGAGCGCTCCTTCTCACTAGGAACTATGTCTGCCTTTCTTTTCTCTTACTTCTGTTGCAGGTCATAACGCATGCAAAGGAGCAACAAAGACCCAAAAAACCCCAGCAGATCAGTTGCATAACTGTTGCTTGAGCCCAAGATGATAAAACATAGCAAAAATCTCTTTTTGTTTCATTGTGTTAAAAATAGCAACAGCGTAAAACACAGCAGTCATTCATTAAGAGGAAAATTCACAACAAAAATCCCTTTATTGCAGTGAAATCTAGAGAGGAAATGACAGCCACATGACTGATGGCACATCTCCATTTTCTGGTTTGCTCCCAATATGGTGGTGTATGTTTCATTCACAAAAGATACAGTATCATAGACTAATGGAAAATATCACGAAATAATTTTCAACTTTCTAAGCATTGATCTTGGCTTGGTACTATGTAATTTTTCAAACTCTTAGTATGCAGATGTGCTGTAATTAACTGTGTTCATTCATACAATTAATAATTAAAAACCGGTATCTTTAATGTTCTAGGGATGCAAAAGAATCAAGGATGCAAGATCTTGAGAAACTGCAGAGCAGATGGTATCTTAAAGACAAAGAGATCAGAGAAAACTTTGAGATCAGAGAAACCTCAAAGGACTTCTGACAGATTTACAGAGACTTGTTTTCATCCAGGCTTTATTTCACATTAAATGGATTTTGAACTCAAAACCTCTGCTACTTTTTACAATTAAAATTTTTGGTTAAAGAAAAGGTATTATTACTCACTATATGACACCTGAATTTGCTAATTCTCATTACTTGCAGTACTGATAATGCAATACAATAACTATGTCTTTGTCTTTAATGACTTTCATGCAAAAGAAAACAATGCATGCAATTACTTTTTGCTTCTCCAGCTTCAGACTGTCTTGCACCAGATTTACAGATCTGAATTGATCCTGGAAAGTCTCAGAAGATCTTTCAGCTCTCCTGCTCCTCTCCAGAACTTCTTGATACAATCTTGTCTGATTTTCAAAAGCTTTAGTCAGTTTAGCTATATGTGTTTCAAGCTGAGATACCATCTAGGGAGCAAGCAAATCAATAAACCATATAGGGTTAGATGAGTGTGGAAATGTTAGAAAAATATGAACCATTAATTAAAAAGGGGGTAAAATATTTATCTTTAAAATACATGCATTTAAAAGACCAAAAAAGATTAAAAATCAGTTGTAATTACCAGGAGAAAAAAATAGAAGTAGTAACATGTGAGACATCCCAATGTGAACAGCAGAAATGGTCTTTAAGATGAGTCAACTGACTAGAAGGGGTTAATCATAGAATCATAGAATAGTCCGGGTTGGAAGGGACCTCAAAGATCATTGAGTTCCAACCCCCCTGCCATAGGCAGGGACATCTCCCACTAGACCAGGCTGCCCAGTGCCCTGTCCAGCCTAGTCTTGAACACCTCCAGAGAGGGGGCATCCACAACCTCCCTGGGCAACCTGTTCCAGTGTTTCACCACCCTCACTNTCCTTCCCCTGAATCTATATAAATATCTATATAAAATATCTATATAAAATTAATATAAACTAACTTAGACTCAGACTTTCCAAAGATGTTCGCAAATCAGCAATACCTAGTGATCAACTAGCATTCTTTAAAATCAGCCAAAAGAATCACTTGTCTATTGAGGAACTGAGTGAAAAAAAACATGTAAGTTATTTAGAAAATGCAAGCAGTATGTGAGGATGTAGCACTCCCCCACTTTTAGCACTTAAAGACTCTGCTAAAAAAAATAAACAAAAATAAATATTTTTGTAATCCAAGACAAAGTCCAAGGCTAAACTGATAAAACCTCATTACAAGAAACTAGACTAAAAACACTTCCATCTCTGCAGTATTAAGTTTGTAACACCTACATGCAAAGTAATGGATTTTAAGCTTGAATTACAATTAAAATTAAATGCTTGAAAGCATGTGAATACATACTGTAAAAAACTGACAGGCAGTTCTGTCTGAAAAGCTGTTTTGCTTTCCCTCTCTCATCATCTTACTGCCATATAATTATTGAGTTACACAATTAATTATGTCACATTAGTAACTCAGTGCTCAGACACTCATCTCCAAGCAGACTCTTCATTTTAAGTGTCTGTCTGCCTCCTGTTAAGAAAATTAACAATAAGCAGACAAAACTCCTATTAAATTTAATGGCACTGAATAGTTTCCAACTTAGAGTGCAATTAAATACAAACAATAGTTTGCACCCAACTTGCCTAAAAAAACCTAAGCAATTACTACTGTTCATACAATGTTAGAAAACATTAAACAATAATAAAATTGCAAAACCCAAACATCATGGATCACTCAAAAGGCAAAAAAAATCCCAAAATCCTGTAACTTGGGCCTATAGCAACACACTGCTGCTGGAGAACCCAGAGCTCCTTTTTTTCTTTTTTCCTTTGTATCAAGCTGTAGAGGGGCTCTTGGCACAGCCCTGTCACACGGGACTTTCATAGGCTTCAAAAGTCCATTATCATGAGAAGGTGATGGATCACCACAGAAAGCGAGACCACAAAACCACCCAGCTGCCAGTTTATCTTCCAGAATGTTCTGGAGTACCTTCATGCATGGCTTAAGGATGATCAATAGGATTTCCTAAAACATACCTGCACCATTTTTACCCAATCCATGCCTGTATCCAGGAACTTAGAAAAGCTGCATTTTTTGGTCCTACAGTTCTGACCTCCACAATTTCCTGTGCCAGTGACTAATGCCAATCTGTCAGCCACGCCCCAGAAAACAAAAGGCTTCCTGCTTTTTGTTTTAATGTGACTACCAAAACATTTCAAACTAACAACTTTTATTTCTTGTATTACAAGAAGTTGCAAATGCTCACAGGCAGGAGTTTACCTCTGTGGCAACTAAATAACCCTCAGTAAAATCTCCATGAACTTCACTTTTCTCTTGTGTTAAGAAGAGGGCATGTGCATGGCCCAGGTCCAGCCCTATAGCATACCAGAACAAAAAGTTAGCTACATCTATGCAGTCGATAGGCCATTTCTCCTAACAGCCGAAAAGTCACAGAGCCAGACATTAGACGGATAAGTGAAAAAAAGCAGCATGTAGGATGAAGATAAAAGGTCCTTCACACCATAGTGGCTTTTTCTCCCCTCCTTTTTCTTTTTGAAACATTCTCATCTATTAACATGACAATCAATAAGCTATACTGTTGTGGTTTGGCAAGATGTGATCTCAAGCTTTCACTGCTCCCACTGTACCCAATACACACACACATATGTGCACCTAATACAATTATTTTTTATGATCCCTACCATCTGCAAAGCTTTAGATCTGCTACACCTCTTGTCAGGGTACTTAAAACTTGTACTTTTGCTTACCACATTGGACTCTCCATTCCAAATAGAAAAGTTCTTGCCTACTGAGTCTTTCCTTGCATGGAGGCCTCTAGATGCTTTCATGACCCTTTCCCATGGTTTTTGAAGACCTTTTCTTTGAATGAACTGAATGATAACTGTGTGTGCTACACAGAACACAGCAGCCACGGATTTATGGTTTTCATTTTCTTTTCAACATTTTTCCTAATAATTTCTCACATTCTAGTTGGTTGGGGTTTTCTTGGTCAGCTCTAAGTCAGTACATGCATTACTTCTTTTTTTTGTTTGTTTCATTTAATTTCCCAAATTATTTTCCAGTCAATTCTTTTGTTTGGAAGGATAAAGAGGATAAGTATCTAAAACTAAGTATGCACTTATAATGTTACTTTAAAAATCATCAAAAAATCAGAACAGATTTTAATGGGAGCAGCAGTAGAGCCTAATGAATTTTGTCATTTAAGAGTCTGAAATGAAAAAAATTGATACAAAAATCTACAACTAGATCAGCTGTAGGTAGTCAAGCAAAATAGTTTTGGCCATATGAATTTAATTTGCTGCAAGAAATCTGCAACAAAACATGTAAAACAAAAAGGAACTGAACCTCGAGACCTCATAACCAGGGCTGACCACCTTATGAACATTTGCTTGCCTTAGACTCCAGGTGCCTGTGAACTCCACTGTTACATTACAAATAATAAATGAAAAAAAAAAAAAGGAAAAAAGCAGAAAACAAAAGCTGTGCTGATAAACTCACTAGAGACTGATCCAAAGCAATTTCATCATCCTGCAACAGAATACCTACTTTTCAAATGAAATTACTGGTTTTGCTAATGTTAATGCTAAGGGCTAGTATTTAGACTATGTCTAACTCGGATCTCCTTCAGATACTAAAATCACGACAACTAGGAGGCATAATCTTCAAGAGCATTTCAGATTTCACAGAAAATCTGACTAAAGCATTCCCACATAAAATATGATTATAGCAGTTACAGTGAAGTATTTTCCCACAGAGCTTTTAAAATTTTGGAGCTCGACTTGACAGGGATGTGCAGAGGTAAGTCAGATAAGCTTGGACACAAAGATTAACATTTTGCCAATACACCTGACATGCATGATCCTCAACACAAAACTCCCAGAGAAGCTGCAGTGATGATTTTAAAACATAAAAGAAACAAAAACTGTCTGGAGAAGGCATCAAAAGAACCTAACAAGGAGGCTCCTCTTTCTCCCAGATTTTTGTATTGTTTTTATCCTTAGCTCGAACACAAAGGCAAGTTGCTTGCAGTGACATTCTGATAAAACTGAAAGAATCTTTACACAAGGAAAGACCTAATTGTAAACCTCCTGCTGTTATACATTAGCATATTTATTATCACATTTTTCATTTCCAGCAGGGCTTGGTATTCATACCCCTAGTTAGTCTGTGTCCTGATATTATGGCTGGACTGCAGCTACAAAAGGGTTGTTTTGAAACAAACCAGCTTGGGCACCAGCAATGTTATTAGCTAATTTACCCTGCCAAGAAGTTTGGTTACTTCCTTTTGTGTGTCATGTGTCTTTTACTTAAGACAGGACATTTTGGTGAAAGGTCTGTAGGATATCCTATCTGAAGACAATTAACCTTTTTCTTGCTAGACTGATAGTAAAGCACACACATATCCCAACACTGATGTTTTATCCAAATCCAGGATGCAATACAAATCTGACTGACAAATATATATCAACATATATATTCCTTAGAAATGCAATCTTAGAAAATCCTGATTTGCTGAAAGAAGACTATATTCTGGCTCACCTTCCTCCTGTGCTGTCCCTTCTCTACACACAAGCACACTTTCGCAAATCCTATCAGACAAACTACCTCTAGCACTAGAATACCCAGCTGCCTTCCTATTGCATTTCTCCTGTATGACAAACAGTTTGGGTTTCAAAAGTGTTTATCTGCAAGTGTAAAAATACTTCTTTTTCTTCTTAGTTGCAGGTTTTGATGCTGGATATGTTGCCCGAGGCAACACATCAATTATATCTGCTTGGAGGAACAAGTCTGTCCTTGAAGTCACTATTGTAGCACAAATCCATATTTGTTCACAAGTTCCACTAAATCACAGTGACTATGCAGCCACTTTTGATATCTGATAAGAGGTACTGAAACCAAATTATGTCTTAACTGAAAGACCATTCCATGTATTTTTGTTAGCAGTATCTATTATTAATTTCATTTCTGACTTTTTCCTACTTAATAAAACATAGATGCTTTTCACCTATTATTTCAAATCAACAAGACAACAAAAATAAAGGTTTCTGTAACTTCCTAAGCTTCTGTAACTTCCTTCTTTACTCTGCTCTTTGGAATTTATTTCTTGGATCCTCTCCAAAATGGCCTTCTCAAAAGGTTTAACTTTTAGAAACCCGCCACTGAGTAGGGTAGCAATTTGCTCTTTAAAAGCCTCTAAAGAGCTCTGAGCAGTCCTGGCCTCTTCTCTGCTGCTCTTCAAGCTTTCACCCAGCTCTCGGGAAGCTTTCTTCAGATTGTGCAGTTCCCACTTTGAAGCATCCAAAGCTTTCTCATTAGCACGCAGTTCACCTTGGAGGTTTCTGATCTCCATCTCCAAATACTGTCTTTCTACTGTAGTACTATCAAGATCCTAAAATACATGAAAGATTAAACAGAGTTTTTAAAATTTGTCATAACCATTCCCCTCCATACACAAAGCAGGCAATAACTCAGAAGCAGGTACTGAGGACAGAGAAATCAAAACCCAATATTGCTCCTATGGGGTCAGCATCAGGGACCCACTGAAACTGATGTAAACCAAAAGTCTGCTGTAATCATACTATAGACTAACCTCTTTCAATGTGTCCTGCAAAAAGTAATACATAAATAAAATTTTCAATTAAACAGAAACATGATTGTTTTTTGTTAAACTACTGCTATCTTATTTTTTCATTCAGATAATATGGATTTAGAAAACAAATGAGGGACAAGATGTACCACAAATAAAGCTGTGACTCAGAGGAGAAAGAATGAGATGGGCAGAGAATTATGTATCACACGACTGTGCAACACAAGATGCAAAAACAAATAATTAAAAAATTAAAGAAAAGTAGCCTACCTAAATATAAAGGAAAAAACCCATCTTTCATTCAGCCAGCTTATGTAGCTCTTTCCGTTCCAAAAAGCAATATTAAGAGTGCTTACTCATTCATATACAAGAATTATATATATGTGTATATATATATATGTGCAGTGAAACCAACTAAAATTCCTCAGGTTTTCACAGAATCAGAGAATGTCAGGGATTGGAAGGGACCTCAAGAGATCATCTAGTCCAATCTCCCTGACAGAGCAGGAACACCTAGACCAGGTCACACACGAAGGCATCCACGTGGGTTTTGAATGCCTCCAGGGAAGGAGACTCCACAACCTCTCTGGGCAGCCTGTTCCAGTGTTTCATCACCCTCGTGATTTTAACAGATTGATAGCAAAAAAACAAGAGAGAGAATTACTTTGCACAAGGCAAAATTATGCCAAAGGACAGCATATTTATAGAGAGTCATTAAATTTCCCTGGAAGTTTCAGTTACTTTGTAAAAACTCAGGAAGTGGAGTGATGCAAACTAAGATTGTGTACATTGAAGTTAAAGAACTGCTCTCAGAACAGCTGTGAGTATGGTGACTACTCAGGGGTCTTTCAGGATCTACATGTTCCTACTCTGTAGCACAGTAAGTCATTGTACTAATGGAATATATACCACTCAAGTGGTAAATCTGGAAGTATTTATATAGATTAGCAGTGAGGATGAGAAAAAAATGGAGATTGAGAAACACTCTTGAAAATAAAATAGAAATTCACAAAACTAAAAAGTTTCAATAGCTTCAAAAAGGCAAACATGCAAAAACATAAATGAAAACAAACCAAAATAAACCAAGTCATTTAGGAAATTATTTCTTACTACCCATTTCTAAAGTAATTGCAGAACTCTCTTGGAAACAAATGTTGGAATGACTCCTTGACATTTTTATTTTCTCAGTCTAAACAACTTCTATAAATAGAAAATTCCCACCTGTGTTCAGAATTCCATTATGGTAATTACAGTGGCTTTTTTCAATTACAATTTTCAGCTGTGTGTATTTTTCCTTTCAGAAAGTTACCGCAAAAGTAGTTTGCAAGTGCCAGGGAGTTTACCTAATTACAATCTTGTTTCAAATTGTGAACATCTGCAAACAAACACAGTTGAACCAAAAGATCAAGGTATAAAAATAAGTAACTGTGAGCCTGTTGATACCCAAACATCAAAAAAGAAATAGAAATAAAAATTTTACAGAATGAAAAGCCATAAAATTAAAAATATTTAAATTTTGCACAATCTTCCTTGAGATTTCTCTTGAATGGAGAGCCTTTAAACTGGCTAGTTTCAGCAAGGTTGACCTGAAAACTGAATGGTAATCTGGAAATTAAGGGACAGCAACACATACAGGTGGCATTCTCAACTAGAAGTAAACCTCTAACAGTCTAATTGATCAGTGCAAGTGATACCTCAAAAGACTGAACAGATGGAACTGCAACAGCTCATTTTCTGTTTAGCTCCTCAACATTTATGGTTAATGTTCCATATCTCTGAATAATACAAAGGTTATGGTATGCAGGTTGTAGGGTCAAAAAAGATATCTGACACTGATTCACAACAGATTTTGAAAACAGGAATACTAATGGAAACTGATGTTCAAAGAAAACAGAATTGGACATTAGGTGGATATACCCACAGTAGACAATGTCAATGACACTGGAGATGCAGCAGATCTACTACAGCTGTGTTCATCTGCCAATGTAGAAAGCAGCACCAAAAAGTTGTCCAACTATGCAAGACCAGAGCATAAGGACTCATACAGCACAGAGTTACCCACTCAAGCTGAGATACAACCTACCCATGCTCACTTGCAGACACCTGACCTGCTCTAGACTAGAGAAGATACATTCTTTCATACTTCTCATATTTCATCTGGTGTGTTCTATACACATATAAGGCCTGGCCTGACATTTCATGGGATGTGGTTTAGTGGTGGACTTGGCAGTGTTAAGTTTATGGTTGGACTCAATGGACTTAAAGGTTTTTTCCAACATAAACAAATCTATGAGTCTACTAATACTGGCACAGCAATCAGCATCGGGGTATCAATATGCTAAGTCAATTACACATGCATAAAACCCATATTGCATTAACAGGAATATTAAGATATAAAGGAGATTGCAGGAATCTAGATGAACTCTTACACCAAGAACTGTTACATCACAAGGACTGTAATCTAGCTTACTCTTGTCTCCCTTCTTCTTCATATTTTAATTCTACATCCACACAGTCTATTGATTTTAATAAATTTATACAGATTAGATGCTACTTAGATAAATTTTACTGATTAATAACAATTTATTACAAGCCAGTATTCAGTGCTGAAGAGTATTTTCCTGGCTAATTTTGCATTAGTAATAATGCAGATATATTAATAAAAATAGCTCAATTACATTTCAAAAATGTTCTTTAAATACATTGCAAGGTGGACATCTCTGAAAATCAGATGTTTAAATTAACTATTCAGAAAGAATCACAAATATTTCCCAGCTGAATCATCAGCAAAGATGTGAAACAGAAAAACTCCACAAGAGCTAGCAAACTGGCTTAATCAGTAGTAATGCTATAAAGCAAATTCATAAGGAAGAAGAATTATATATGCACTTTCTTCCATAGCTTAAATAAATGCCTTATAGAAATGTATTAAATACTAAAAGGAAACCTGTTTATAGCAAATAACATATTTTTTAAGGACCTACACACATTCTCAAATAATTTTATAATTCTGTAATTATGATTATCATAATCAGTAATCCCTGTCCAAAAAGACAGGAAGAACAGGTACTGTGATTCTCAGTCTAGAAATGTGGGCAATATTAAAGTTATTTTCCATCAAATATAAATTTGATACCCAGCATTGCTTGAATAAATGTATGTGTCGTGCAAGGGAAGATGCGGACAATCAATATGATTGATAGATAAGCAAGCTTCGATTTATTGGGGTGTTCACACTCTTATATACAGTCCACTCATTAGTAAACACACTAGGCAATATCTTATTGGTTGGCAAGTAAAAGGTACATTTGCTCATCCCATCCCCTCTGCAATTACTGCTGTTTCTAACTGTGGCACCTTGTCATTGTAACACAGCTGGACTCAAGGATATGTTATCTTTGCCTTTCCCACGAGAACCTTAGTTAAATCAGCATAGCTCCTTCATGTCTACTTTGTCACGTAGCCATTCTCTCACAGGTATGCATGATGTTTACAGAATTCCAGGAGAAAGCATTTATAATATTATGTAAGAAATGTGGAAAGTTCAGAATTCTAGAAGAAATGTAATAACTTACAACAAAATCATCTTGGTGTCTCGCCTTTGTTACTTATATTAGTTTTGAGACTGTGTTGGCTAAGGCTTGCTGGAGAAGTCTGATATTTAAAAAGAATTTTGAGAGAAAAATGAGGGTAATTGGGCCACCCTCTCAATCTGTAACACTGGTGATTGCAAATATGTTTGGCCCTGGAAGCTTCAGGCAAACTCAGGCAAGTGTCCCTTGTACTCAGTCTGTGCCCCATAAACTCTGTTACTAGCAATTCCATTAATTAAAGCTCAGAAAACAGTCCAGGAACAGTCACCGTGTGTCTTCTGACATAGGAATGATATGGATTTCTGCTTTTCTTCTCAGGAGAACAATGAACATTTACAACTCTGTTCATATGCTTACAGCAAAGTATATGACAAAGTACAGCCAACTTCATACCACTGGTGCTCTTCCTGTAAGAAGACACCCATCAGAGGAACAGGGTGAGAATTTTAAAGCATTTTTTATTTTATTTTTTCAATACTGAATTTCTTAATGCACTTTTTGAACACAATACCTACTCAACAGATATACTCAGTATCTGCACATTTAAGTTAGTAGACTTAAACAGCTCTGGAGGCATCTGCAGCATGTAGATAAGCCCTGAAGGCATGCATTTCATTTGAAAGGCAAAGCTAATGATTTCATAAGAAATTTCTGCAAAATATATTAAATAAACTATGTATTTGGCACATGCACAGTAATGACAGGAAAATATTTTCCATGTAACTAGCTCAA
Source organism: Turnix velox (assembly GCA_013400935.1). Lineage (NCBI taxonomy): Eukaryota > Metazoa > Chordata > Aves > Charadriiformes > Turnicidae > Turnix > Turnix velox. The sequence goes on from VZTY01033022.1 coordinate 142,443, forward strand.
CTTTTAAATGTTCTGGTAGTCAGAGCAAACTTGCAAAACAAGTCACAAATTAATTCCTCCTCTTGGTTTAAAATATTGCCTGATTCTGCCTTACTTAGTGAGCAAACTCCACTCTGCTCTTACTCACACACCTGTGTTTGAAGTCAAGCACAAAAACAAAATCTCTGCAAAAAGGATCTGTTTAAGTTTGTTGGTGTAGGCTCTCTCTCAGTTCTGTCTGAGCCACAGAAAATTCTACTTAACTTGATAAGAAGTATTTTCAGCAGTAAGTAAAATTTATCACTTCTGTAGTACTCAACATTTCTCTTCCCCACAACAAATGCTTTCTTCTCCAGAGCATACTGGCAGTGATTTCTCATCTCACAAGTGTTTTGCCTATAACCAAATAAAGGCACCATATCATTTAAAGTGCAGCATGGGGGTCTTCTGTTCAGGAAAACAAGTAATGTCAGGGGGATTGGGACAGCATTAGATCACATTTGAAAACTTAATTGTGCAAGGTTGTATTTATATTAAAAAAATCTGTTAAAAAATTTCAGATTCCGTCACACGTAACTCAGTTACAGAGTTTTTTCTCTGATTAAGTTATGGCCATTAGCTTTAACCACATTGTTTTAGTACCTGTGAGAAATAATCTGTATAGTTTCAGTAAACTTACAACAACTAATAACTTACATGGTTATTTCTCAAAGTTTCCATAGTTACTACTCAAAGTACAAAGTAATAAGGAAAATAGGTACAAAAACTCACTTTGTTCATCCATCCTTTGCAATGCACAAAAATTTCATGGTGAGTTAAGTCTCACAAATTAAATCCTTGAATTACATGTTTTTCCTTTCCAAATCATGCCTACGTGAATTTGGTGACTATTTGACTTACAACTTAACTCACATTTCTCATTCCAGCATCATTCCTGCTGAATGATTTGCTCTGTGGGTTCCCCACAGCAAAACAGTACTTTCCTGCAGGACTACTAGTGACAGCAACTTTTTGAGTATATAACAACTGAGTATTTCTAGTTATGTAACACAAGTTTATAATGCAGTAAAATGCGATAATCTAGGGTGACTAGAAGCCAAGACACTTCAATTCTGAAAGAGAAAGAATAAAATTTTCTTAATGATTCCTCTAAATATTTAAACGATAAACAAATCCTCAAAAAAACTGCCCTATCATATAGATATAACTTAAAAGAGCCCTTTTTCATTGTTCCATGCTTGTCACTCAGCTATACTCATTAAATCCATAGGCATCTGTTTATTTACATGTTCCACTGAGGACAGCAAAGGCTACAACGCTATGAAGGGAAAAAATCCATAAATTTGCAAGCATCAGAAGACATCAAACCTAATTGCACACAATGTTATTGCTTAATATCTATGCATTCTGAAGCTTTCAAAGTTCAAAATAACCTTAGAAAAATGCCATTTTAAGGAAAAGCCCTCATCACCTGAAGTCTTTCAGAAGCAATTTTTCTCCCATACAACTCCAATTGAAAATTATTTTGAAATTTCAAGATAGCATTTGAAAATAAAACAAACATAGATGTCATGCAATAATATACCTTACTAAGTTTTTCCATGTCTTGATAGCATCCTGCTGCCTTTTCCTGCTCCTTGGTCACTTCTGAAATGAGCCTCATGATAGTTTCTCTACTAGCTTTGGATTCCAACTCATGGACATAGATAGCTTCTTTAAGAACAGCAATCTGTTCTCTTAGTGTCATATTTATTTTCTTTACATAATTCAGAGATTAATTCGAATATTAGTAACTTCTAATAAGCACCTAACAATGACATATATTCATCCTAATATATCTGCTCCTAATCATCCCAAGAAACACATGGCGTTTCTTGTGACCCCTAGGTCAGATTTATAATTACATTCCACCACATTCCACCACTCTTTTCTAAAAAGAGTAGAAAGAGAATTAAAATGAGAATTATATTCCCCCAAGAAATCCACATCTTAATGTAATGTATTTCAGATTAACTTCCACACAAACTGTATGATCCCTTCAACAGGTGGAGGGCTACTGTCATTGTGTATCTGTTTTTGACATGAAGTAGGTCAGCAAATGAAAAAAGATCATGCAACTAACTTCACATGTAAAGCAAAGCATTTCAGTTTGGCTTGCTAGGATTCATGTCATTCATTTGGAACAAGAAACCAAAAACTGCATTTCATGCTTGAAACTTTTGAGGTATCAGGAGATTTGAGCTAGTAACACTATTTCATATGCATTTTCAATGGCAGGGTAAAATACCTGGTGGGCTGCTGTTCTGAGCAACGAACACCTTGGAAAATGAGCAAGTTTCAGAGGGATTTTAAGACTATTTTGGTCTGTTACACTATTTCCAAGAAGTGGAATAGATGAATGTGGGCAGTGCCCTGACTACTACAGGCAAGTTTTTTAAAACTAAGACAGATCAATTCTCTCTTCAGTAGAACCATAATGTGTAAAAGAAGCTAAGCAGACATGCCATGACCACAAAGCAAAAAATGAGTTGCAAAGTTTTCCTAATGCACACAGTTTTCAACACAAATTAGATTTTCCAACAAGAATTATTACTACATTATTAAAATAAGACATCAATAAGCACTTTTTTTAAAAACTCAAGTTATTTAATTTAAAGCATGTAAGAGTTGCAGATTTATAAAAACATCTTTGCCTCTAATGACAGCTAGCCAAGTTCTGTTAGAGTACCAATTTCAATGTCCCTGTAATATTATGTGGACAAGTACTTCAAGCAATCACTATGATACATCCCTAGATAATCTTAATTCAATGTACTTCATAGCCAGGAATCTTTTAATAATATGAATACAATTAAACAGAATTTCCCAAAATACCTAGTATGATCCCAAGTGAATAAAAATAAAGATAGCAAAGACTAGATAAGACTTGATAAAAATGCATAAAATTAGGATTAAATGCCCTTCAGCAGCATCAACAGAGATTGAAAGAGTAAAGGACAATTTTTATTTCCTAAAAAGCAGGTCAGTTTTCACAACTAAAATTTTATAAGTCTCACAAACACCACACAGTTATTCTCAGCACTTTGATTCTCAGCACTTTGTTAAAGGGCATAATTAAGGTAGGAGTATGCCACTAAATAACAGTATGACATTTCAGATGTTTCTATTTAATGCTGTGTTGGATAAGTGTTAAGATCTAGCAGTACAGTTTACATGTCACCTAGCGACTCCTAGTCTTACGGTTTTCTGGAAAGCTTTCAACCAACTATCTAATCAGGGCTGTAATTGGGAAATACAGGCTGATAAAATATTTCTGCAGGGAAGGGCAAAGTGAGTTTACTGATGTCTATTAGTGTTCAAAACCTTTGAAAATCAGCCAAATATGAAAAAAAAAATCTGTCTTAAATGACACAACTGACTGTAAATTATTATTTAGATACAAATACTTCTGTCTTTGCTATTTGCTTTATTTCTTTGACAACCAAATACTCTTCTATTAAATTCTTATAAAGAAAATCTTGTCTACACATAATCACCTTTGATATTAAATGTTTCTGTGGTTTCTCTTTTTCTCGGATATCTGTGTCTAAGAATCCAGAAACCTGTATGAGGAACTCTTCATAATTTTCACTGATTTTAGAAGCTTGAGTCATGCTTTCTTCTCTCTCCTTGCTTATCAGGCAGAAAAAAATATACACATCAGAAAGAATATTCTCTGAAACAGAAAGCTAGGTAAAAGTCATTATCTCAAGATTATTGCTAGACTCTGCATACCACAAAATTAATTTTTAAAAGTATATGTAATTCTCTATGTCTGTTATTTAATGCATGTAAGATTTTTGTTGCCTTATGTAAAAACACTTCTTCATCTTTGCTTTTGGCAAGCACGTCCATGCTTTTGGCTACAGAATCTACAAATTATAGCAAAATAGAATCATAGAATAGTTTGGGTTGGAAGGGACCTCAAAGATCATTGAGTTCCAACTCCCCTGCCATAGGCAGGGACACCTCCCACTAGATCAGTCTGCTCAGTGCCTTGTCCAGCCTGG
>VZTY01033022.1:146519-172006 GCA_013400935.1 Turnix velox
CTCCTCTGGACCCGCTCCAATAGCTTGATATCCTTCTTGTGTTGAGGGCTAAAATCACTTTACATCTCATGTCTAATGAAGCTCACAGTGTTGATCAACAAACTCCAGGGAAAGAAGAGCCCCTCTATACTAATTGAAGTGTAGGACATCCAGAGTACATGCAAAGGGAAGACTACCAGCCAAAGCAAACACAGTTTGGAGACATGTCTTTGTTGTACATAGTCTTCTGCAGCATAACACTGTCCATTAAAAGAATCAAATAAAAAAGTAAATAACAAGGAACTATCACAGACTATGAAGAAAAAGCAGGGTTTTGCCTCCAGTTTTATGACTCAAAAGATGCCTACCACACAGAACATCCCACAGGAAACATTCGATGTCAGCCCTAATAGCAGCTATTTGTAAATTCTCCACAAGAACCAACAACCAAATAACAAAGGAATCAGTTTAAGTCATTGACACAAATTTGGTTGCATCCCTCCTGTTGTCAGGGGCAGAGACATGTCCAACAAACAAGAATTGTCACAGCCTGCATAGGCAGCCAACTTAGAGATTCAAATGTACTGCAATGTGAGCACCACTTCTGAAAAACTACAAGGAAACAGATTAACAAAAATAGCCAGCAAAGGTCAAAATGGCCATTAGTGCAATCCAAGTATCAACTCCAATAACTCTCAGGTAATACCCATGAAAGAGGCACTTGGGTACTCTCTGTGCAAGAGACAAAAACTATTGAGCTTCCAGATGATAAACAAGATACTTTGTAAAATTAATTCTTCACAAAGACTTGAACACGGGGGGGGGAGGGGGGAATTAGACACCACCATACAGCTGTCTAGAAAAAATATTTTATTGAAACTCATTTGATTTCAAGGTAGGCTAGTCATTTCTGGACTCGATCTTTGATGTTCCTGAATTATTCTCCTCTAGGTTAGCAAACTAATAGGTAACAGAGAATTAGTCAATAATCAAAAAGCAGCATGAGACTCCTATAGGAAATGCACAGTGAGTGAAAACACAGTGGTTATATACACCAAATGGTTATAAATCACTAAGCAAGTGAGATGATCCATTAGAACATTTAAGATATTTGTTGGCTTAGGAAGGAGATGAGCACAGTTGTTGCCAATGTTGTAAAGTGGAAGAGTGGAAGAATAACAGAGAGGAATAGCAAATATTAAGTGCTCTTCTGGACAGGATGAGGATAGTCCCATGTACAACTGCACAGCACACTTCATGAGCCAAAAGAGCTCTGCCTTCTGCAGCAGGACCTGCCCTAAGAAAACAAGTGTTTCACAGCTGTCTCCTTTCTATAAGCACAGCAAAACTAAGCTGGAAGATGTCATTAAATNATTCGATGTCAGCTCTAATAGCAGCTATATGTAAATTCTCTACAAGAACCAACAACCAAATAACAAAGGAATCAGTTTAAGTCATTGACACAAATTTGGTTGCATCCCTCCTGTTGTCAGGGGCAGAGACATGTCCAACAAACAAGAATTGTCACAGCCTGCATAGGCAGCCAACTTAGAGATTCAAATGTACTGCAATGTGAGCACCACTTCTGAAAAACTACAAGGAAACAGATTAACAAAAATAGCCAGCAAAGGTCAAAATGGCCATTAGTGCAATCCAAGTATCAACTCCAATAACTCTCAGGTAATACCCATGAAAGAGGCACTTGGGTACTCTCTGTGCAAGAGACAAAAACTATTGAGCTTCCAGATGATAAACAAGATACTTTGTAAAATTAATTCTTCACAAAGACTTGAACACGGGGGGGGGAGGGGGGAATTAGACACCACCATACAGCTGTCTAGAAAAAATATTTTATTGAAACTCATTTGATTTCAAGGTAGGCTAGTCATTTCTGGACTCGATCTTTGATGTTCCTGAATTATTCTCCTCTAGGTTAGCAAACTAATAGGTAACAGAGAATTAGTCAATAATCAAAAAGCAGCATGAGACTCCTATAGGAAATGCACAGTGAGTGAAAACACAGTGGTTATATACACCAAATGGTTATAAATCACTAAGCAAGTGAGATGATCCATTAGAACATTTAAGATATTTGTTGGCTTAGGAAGGAGATGAGCACAGTTGTTGCCAATGTTGTAAAGTGGAAGAGTGGAAGAATAACAGAGAGGAATAGCAAATATTAAGTGCTCTTCTGGACAGGATGAGGATAGTCCCATGTACAACTGCACAGCACACTTCATGAGCCAAAAGAGCTCTGCCTTCTGCAGCAGGACCTGCCCTAAGAAAACAAGTGTTTCACAGCTGTCTCCTTTCTATAAGCACAGCAAAACTAAGCTGGAAGATGTCATTAAATGCTGTCCTGAGGAGGTGTACATCAGAAGTGAAAAGCTATGAAAAGGTACCTTTTCAGTCCTCTAAATATGCTTGCCTATATGTTTATAACAAGAATAATTTTTGTACAATTACAAAATTACATCAACCCTTCAAGCTCTTCTGTGGCTCCAAAAAATCAAGGCACATAATACACAGAACCATCTCTGAAAATAAAAAAACTGAAGTACAAAGCATATACTTGACTACTCTAGGAATAACCTAATTACCTCTAGTAGGGCCATAAAGGCGTGAGCACCTAGAAAATTGCAAATCAGGTACAAAAAAAGTAGAATGCAGCTCTTTCACAGTTTTTCTAGCTCTTCAGAACTAATGAGGAAAGAGAATGGAAGGAAAAAAAAAAAAAGGCACTTTTCACAGTTCAGGCTCTAAAAATACCTTGGCAATAGATTTCTAAAGTAGAAAAGCACCATTCATAATAGGAGAGATGTACATCTTAGAAACAAGCCAGAGAATTCATTAAACATTTTTTACTATGTCCCTAGGTATAGAAGGTAAATGTGCATTTCAAGCCTTTTGGCTCCATCTTCCCCTTTAATAGTGGTTTTCAGTGAAAATCTTCCTTGAACAGCTAAGTAGAACTAGTCATGAGCCAGTACTACTAAGGTGGCCAGACTAAGTGGTTGAAGTTTAGTAAGTCAATAGATTGACTAATATAAAGTGACACATGTAACCATTAGCTGAGGATGAGAAAGCTTTGAAAGTACATGCTTTAGATTCATGACCAATCCAACGCGCTTGTTCCTTCCAAAAGTGCAATCTCACCCTCCATTTGTCCCGTCCCTTTTGACAGCCTACAATGGTACACTCCAAGTGCACAAAAAATTGGACCTGGGATTGGTAGAGCTGGAAATTGATCTTTATATTTTGCACACTTCTCTCCTGGAGCAGTTCCTTAGTTCCAATCACAGTGCAGCAACATAAACAGAAGTGCTGACACAAGTGTCTTGGGCAAAACAGAGCAGGCAAGACCGCAGTGGGAATGACAGCAGTGATTTGCACAACATAAAGCTAGTCACACGACTGTAACAAAGGGCTAGCAAGATACTACTTTGGCAGTTTTCTACCAATGTGTCAGGATAGGAGATTGTTTTCCCTTTTCTTCCTTTCTTTTATTCTCTCCAGAAGCAGCATTTAAAAGCATTATCTCCAGGACTCTGATGTTTTCTATGTTGCTAGGATGCATAATACATTCCTTGGCATAACTATCTCTTATATCACTTACATTGGGATCCTATCTAATACATTTGGTGATAAACATCAGCACTTTCCAGACAGGACTTCTGGCAAATCAGCTGGTAATAGGCATGTGCACTGCAATAGATTTTTTTAGATTTTTTTAAAACTTGATTATCCACTTCTAACTCACAAAACCTGGATGAGCTGTGCAAAATACTGATTTGGGAAATACAGACACCTTGTAAAGACTCACCTTGCTTTTAATTAGATAATATTGAGAGAGACAAAGATATTTTTCATTATAAAAGTCTAACATGTCTATTAACATACTATGAAGGATACTGATCTTGGAATTTTAGCATTTAGGATATTTTCACACCAATCAAAATCATCAATATTGCTGTCAAACTCCATCCCACAGTCCTAAAATATCATCAGCTATGCAGAATAGTATAACTGAGGATACCATTAACCATGAAAAGCTTTACACAATCAGTATGCATTTTAAAAACAAAAAAACCCAAACAAAACCCACACAGCAATGTCTAGAAGAAAGCAGAAAAGTCATGCAAAGCTAACGTCACTGGAAGACAAATAGCAACATGGTACTAACTAGAAATTATGCCGTATTTTCTTCATTACCCTGCTTGTAATGGACAGCTTTTTGCTAAGAAATTCACTTGATGCTGATATGGTTCCAGCTGTGACACAGAAGAGGGGAAAAGTGCAGCAGCACAGTCACTCACCACTGCACAGCCCATGATTTACATCAAGTGACAGGTAAGCATCTCATCTGAAAAAGATATTAGATGATAAGGACAGATGTATCAGAGCACTATGTTTTCAGTGCTGCCTTGTCACAAGCATGGTGGAAAAGGCATAACATTTGCCTCCATGCCATACATGGACATAACTGAATGAGGAACCCCCACATATTGTTCCTACTGCCTTCAGTCAAATCAGCCTCTGTGCTCATTTTTTTTGCAAACATTGAGATCACACCACTCTGACTCATGTAATCTCTGCTCAAAACTCTTTAAATCATATTTTTGTGGTAACAACTCAAACAAGAATTCAAATCTGAATACCTTCCACACACTTTGGAACAGTAGTTATCCAAGGCGTCAAAACAGAATACAGACCTGCAATAACGTCTGTCCACCAATGTATTTTTCTTCACTGACAAGTGCACCATTCTGTCATCACGAAAACAATTATTTCTCATGCCACATGAATCTTACTCAAGTTTGGCATTTTTCTCATGAAGCTCCTCCTTCAGCTCCTCATTTTCCTTGAATGCTGCCTGAGCTGCCAGCTCAACCCGATTTTTAGAAGTAGCAAATACACATGCTTCTTACTCCATCTCCTGAACTCGGGTTTGCAAAGAAAGGAGGCGAGACATCTGTCTCCTTGTAGCTTTCAGCTCTAGCCCTCAGCTCTTGGAGAGCGGCTTCTTTAGAAACCATTCTGGATCGGAGTTCAAGAAACTATAGACAGAAAAGGGGAAAACTCATGAAAAATGGGAAAATAATTTTGCCCAGGCTAAAATACATCACTGCATTACAAGTTTATTAATCTCATGAGAATAGGAGTCCTCTATCAAAACAAGACCAAGTGGACACACGTAACTTTGTTTTCATGTAACCAGGAAAAAGCAATAGAAAAAAAAGGGTTTTTAAAACCAAGGGCCTCTACTGTGTAATACAGTACAACTTTTCAAGAGAATCTCTTATAGGAAGATAAATTTATTTACAAATTCAGAATTTAGATTAAGCCCATCTTAAATTCTACTGCACAGCCTTAACTCTCGTGCATCTGCTTTACAATACAGTAATTAACAACATTAATCATTTTTTTTTTTCAGTCTACCTCCTCTCTGCTCCCAATTCCAGTGCACAGTTACACAGATAATCCATAGCTGTGGGGAGTTGCAACACCAACAAGGGTGAAGACTTTTGATGATTCGCAGTCTATTCAGAGCCAATGAAATTTTTGGAGAGCTGTGCTGTAGACAACCTCTCCTCATCTAAACGCAAATAATAATTTATTGGATTATCAAAGCAAAAAAAACAAAAACAAAACCAAAAACCTGACTTTACAGAGAAACAGTAAGAGAATTTTTTTAGGAAGGGTGGGAGGAGAGACATCACTGCCAAGTGTTAAGAACGTGTTCCAGAGATGATGCTAGAACTTCTCAACAGCTCATGGAGTTCAGTTCTTCTCCTTTACTTTCCCCGCTCTCGTTTAGTTAAAAATACTGTTTTCCATTGAACTATTTTGGCTACACACTTCTCTGAAAGACTGCGCTTGAACCAGACACACTATGCACATAAAATTTCACTGTGCTTTGTTCTGTTAAAAGAAACAAGTAATTTAAAGTGTATTTTTTGTCCTAAGAAGCATTCAGGCATGTTTCAGCTTTCCTGACAATCACAATCATAAGCACCAGGACACTACCCAAAGCATTTATCTCCTACTCCATAAAATTAACAGGCAAACATTTTAAGGCAATCATTCAACATGACAATAAACTGCAATACAGGACATTAAAAAGCTGTGGTTCTGCCAGAAGCTTACAGAGTGACCAACCCAAAGATATTCAGAGAAATTCTAGAATGATGTGCCAAGTGAATGGTGACTGCCTTGCAAACTCGAGATCCTGCTTCTCCCGCTCTTAACTATACACACCTGCCCTCTCCTCATCACCTCTGGTATTTGTCTGACTCCTTCACAAACAACAGAATTAATGTAGCTGACAGAAAGGATTTCACGTTGTACAGAGGAGGAGGAAGGGGAGTTGGACAAGTCACAGATATCAGGCTAACACTGAGGAGTCAGATAGAAGGATCACCCTTGCAACAGCAGCTTAGTGTCTGATGACTTTATGCTTCACCTGCAAATGCTGGTTTACCAGAAACTTTGGAGATGCCATAAAGCAACAATGATTTTGAGAAAAGCTGCTCTGCCTTGTCTCATTTCAGGGACATCTCAGCCTTGTCCCAAGCATAATTTTCATACTCCACACTCTTCCTAGCAGAAGACTTTAGACTGGTATGAGGCAAGATAAGATCAGAAAATTGATCCTACTACAAAACAACACAGGAGAGGCTTTATTTTTCCATTGCATCAGTTCCCTGACAACAGATTGCACCATAAAGCTACGCGTACATTGTGCCAACACAAGGGATGGGGCAGTGTGGGGAAGGAAATGAGAAGCTGAAGGAACAATAGGATTGCTTTGCTTGGCAACTGGACCAAGCTCTGGTAGCTTAATGTTCACAACCTTAAAATTTCTCTGTAGTTCAACTCCCCATGTGATATTTTTTCCTCTGTCCATTGTCTTTGTGGTCAATTCCAATAGCAGAAAAAAGCAAGAATAATCCCATATCATGGGTTTCATAGAGAACTCAGTAGAACATGGCTCTGACCTCAGCTGGGTCACGAACCTCTTTATTAACAAGAGCACAAACAGCTGCTTTCTTGACTGTTCTTTCATTTTTGCAAGCACACTGCTGAAAGAATCTATAAAATTAGTCAATCACAGTGGCAGCCATTCAACATTTCCAATAGAACATTCCTTCAATATGAACACAAGATTCCATATGGCCTTTTAGAATTGATATATGAAATATGGATCCAGGATAGCCATTAAATGCAGAGCAACTCTGCATTTCAGGATCAGCTGGTCAAATTCATGACAAAGACTCACTCCTGCAGTTCGGTGTAAACACTGTATTAACAGCTCATTCTCATACACTATTATGTGTTCCTGCCATTTCCCATAATCAGCTATCCACAATTAAAGAAATTGTGTTTCATTGACATAGCCTTTTTTAACATTCATGTGCTATGCAAGTGTATTGCAAAGTACTTTGCAATGTGCAATAAAAATACACATTTGTAAAATTTAATGATGTTTAAAGTACTAGTTGGATGAACGCTTACAAGTTCCTGTTGAATTTAATGAACCTATGAATATTTATGAATGCATACACCTACATCTATATATGCAAATAAATGGAAGCACTTGATGCTTCCCAAAGGCAAATTTGATTACATTTTACAACTGACCACTGGCCACAATGCTGAATTGGATCTAATCAATCTTATTCAGTCACATGTTAAAAAAAAGGAGAAAATACAGAAACTCTAAAAATTATCCTCTATAAATCCTCTTCCCTAAGAGCCACCATTCATACAGCAGGAACAGCAGAAAAGGATTTACGTATGTCCTTCAGCCTCTATAGCTACAATCAACCTCATTCACTCAATCACAATTTCTCTGGTGATGAGAGCAAAGTAAATTTCGGGTGCTGTAACTTAACTAAAGTGGAAGAATAGGTGAGGATAGGCAATTATAGTTCTACATCAACAGGAGGACATCTATCAGAACTTCCATAGAACCACAATGTAGAAACAATAACTTCATGTTTAATCTCAAAAGATTGCATTAAGATGATGACAATAAGCTAGGCTGCTTCAAATCTTTCAAATGCAAGCTTAGAATCAGCTGCTGAACACAAGCAAGCAGAATAAAATTCACAAGGACATTTTATGCTATGAGAAACAAAAGCAAGAAATTCTGAACTTTCTGCAAACTTTCTGTTCTCTGCAGAAAGTGACTGTGCAGAATCCTCAGGTTTGGAGAAGGATTTGGAAGTGTTTTTAAATATATCTCTGAGTGGGCACAATCATACTTCACCAAAAGAGCTACAAGTTCACTTTGAGCTGTTTCGGCTGCAGCTTGACAGTGATTCAGCTGCTCTCCAGTGACCGAAATGTCCAAAAGAACCTGATCATGAGATTCCTGGAAACAACATGAAAAATAAAACCATTAGATGTCGAATCTTTTGAAAGTTTTCTTTCAGTGCTCTTTTGATTAAGCTGCTTAGGGGCATCTAATTCCAAACATGTTGTTACCAGACTAACCAGCTCTTACTGGAAAATAGGATAGGCAGTGATTTTACTACTTTCATCTGTGAGTTCAGACAGCAACATCAGTGCTAAAGTATATGACTATGCAAGATGTTCCCCCTCAACAGCCCACTGGCTTTCTCCTATTTTCAGCTCAAGATTTTCCAGCAATTTCAATGTATTTAGCAACATTCAGAACATCCCTTTTTTACAAACTTATCCAGTCAATCCATGTAAACTCTAGTCCAAAGGGAGGTCTCAGATGTCTCCTGTACAAGTAAGTACCCTGGATTTTAGAATTCAGTTACATTGCATGGCTTCTTATTGTTATGTTGTGTGAAATAGCAATGGCTATCCATCCTCTCTGCACCACTCAAGATTTTGAAGATTTCTATATCTTAACTTCACTGTCTTGGTCTGCTAGGCTGACACAGCCTACTCTTCTTCACACCATTTGTTCAACTCTTTTAGCTGTGCCTTTTAGATTCTTTATAGTAAGATTTCTTGTTCTTGTGTGGTTCTGCTTTTGTACAGAAGAGCACAAATGCATTGGATTTCTTGGCCCTTGTTACTTAAATACTAAACAAGAAAATTCAGACCTGAGGCCTTGACAGGACTTTCATGAAACAGAACATTGTTTTCAGTTAACAGCAATCACAAAATTTTGAAATGTAATATGTTCAGAACAAGATTAGGTGATGGTGGGAGCAAATGTGTCAGAGGACAGGTGGTGAGATTTTTATCCCATTGGCTCCCATGCAGGACAAACAAAACAGAGATCTCAGTGCATTTAGGTATGCACTACAAAATGCAAATCTTCTTCAGCTAGCAACTGCTGTTGAAATAAGGTACTTCAATGGAGACAGAGACAAGAACATTTTCACTTCAAGCTCTTGTACATCAACATGGGTTTCCACACTGAGATAAACCACAGGTTCAGCTCCCACCCATTCTAAATTGGTGAACATCTACCAAAAGAAGCCTCTACCAAGAAACACGCACTGAAATCCTTGGGCAAAACTACTAGCTTCAACTATCACGAAATATAAATTGGATTCATTTCTAAAACATTGTCAACTCTTTAATCTTTCTGCAATGCACTAGTATACACTGAATTAGATTGATCAAGATTAATCACATTCACCTCTCTCAGCAGACACTCAGCTGGGGTCTTTCACAAAGGAGGTGCCAGTCTCATCAAGCTGAACTGATAGATGTATGCAGCACACAACCTCTGAGATAAAAGAGCTGCTAATTTTCTCAGCACTTTAACACCACTCTGAGGGAGTAAGAGAAGGCAGGTGCCATCTCTTTGCTTCAACATGCAAGGAATACTCAGTTCCTATTTTGCAAAATAATCTATACTAGAATACAGAGGGACAAGAACTCCCTGTCAGGATAACACATGCAAAGCCAGAATGAACGGGAGTCATTTGGGGGAAAAAAAAGAGTTGACAAATTAATGATCTTGTATGTAAATCTTGTGTAAAGTATTATCTTTTCCAGATAAAACTTTGCCTATCAAAGATCTAAAGAAGTCTACACTGACAAAGCTTTATCAACATAAACTGTAATTTGCAAATAAGACAATTCAGTTACATCAGTTTCTCTTTTTTCACACTATAAAATGCCAAAAATACCCAATTACTTTTGATGACTCCACACTCTGTGAATCCCTTTTTCCCCCTTTGTGATTTCTGCCTCTAACTAGCCCCAGCTCACTGCTTGCAGTTGGTGCATCCAACTTAAAAGTTTTGGGGTTTTTAATACTGTTATATGCCTTTGTAGTTCTTATCCAGTAGTGTACTGCTACAGAAACACATAAAACTAAGTAAAAGAGTTCCAAACAGCTCAAATAAATTACCAAATTACTTTTCAGAAGGGTACTGCTTAGTTCTGTCTTCCTCCCTATGCAATACTCATTGAAAGGTATTCCTGAAAGATAAAAAACACACTCTGGAGTTGATCCCCTACTCAAAAGGCTAATTTCAAGCTTGATTAATGAGCCCAAATGAAAGTTTTGTTACCATCAAAAGTTTAGCCTTACCCTCTACTACCACAAGCAACAGTTAAGGCATTTTCACCTTTCATTTTCCTCTCTATTAGGGAGAGGTGATTTTGCATCTAAATATAACAGATGCACTTATGATGAAAGACATGAGTCACCTGCTGTGAACGTTACTTAGTATGCTTTTTGTTTTACTTCATTCTTTGCATGTAAAACTAAATTAAGGGATTTGGATCTCCCCTGATGTTTTGTCCTACAGCTTTTACAAATTGAGTAACAAGAGGAGCTTGCTATGTTTAGTCTCAAAATATTGAAAAAGGTAATTGCTAAGACAAATTAGGAAATTTTAGGAGAAAAATATGACAAGATTAAAAGCTCATACAGGAATTTTTGCAAACCACTTGTGACTCTACTGTTTTTATCAGTGCTGAACAGAACTAAATAAATTTTGTAATGGAATATCTTAAATGAGAGATTTAAAAAAAAATAATCTTAAAATGCCAACATTCTTGCAATTTTCACACAATGCCTACCACACTTCAATATAGTTAATGAAAGGTAAATATTTAAGATACATTTAACTGTGTTGGTATATACACAATTGAGGCTGATCAGTGCTGTTGCTTGATACATCATTGCCACCTATGTTTTATAAATACCTAGTTTCTAATTTATTTCTGGGTCACCAAAGTACCACTCATGAACTCTTCTGACTTCAACTCAGTAGCACGTGAAGCAGGTTACTGCCAACTCTGTAACTAAGCAGTACTAACAAAAACCTTGCAAGCAAGGTGTATTTAATATAAGAACACTTGATTTTGCCATGACAAACTACCAGCATTCTGTGGTTTCTGTCTCAATACAGCATAATTATAAAATTGGTGTTCAACATCTGAGGAGATGCTGAGCTGCCCACATGCTAATAAATTCTTTATCCTTTAGAATATGAAAGTGTTACAAGTTTTCTGCTGTATCTTTAGTACAAAGGAGCTTGATCCTTCTAAGCAACATCCACAAGCATCTCCTATAATTCACATCAAAGCCAGCACACCAGTTTCAAAGGAAGAAGAAATGCAAAGAAAAAATTCTTAGATAAATACACATTCCTGTCCCATGAGAGATACTCCCTTCTGCAACGTTTCATCAGGAAAAAACCTTTTAGCCTTGAGTCTGCAAAGATAAGCTGTAATGAGCTTAAGCTCACAGAACTGGAGTGCAGGCCTACCCACACAAGTTGGGTTGTTTTGTTTTGTTTTTTACAAAAGGACAAAGTTATACTCAAAATTGAAACGGTAACTCGCAAGAGGGGGTAGGGGGTTATGTCCGGCCTTAGTGTCAGCACTAGAACAGCCGACAGAAAACTCCGCAGCCTGAGGCGAGGATTTTATCAAAATCGAGGGTTACTTCTGTAACAGCACAACGGAGAAAGAAAAAAAAAACCCACAACCTAACTTTATCCTTTCTGATTGTTTCCCCGCTGCTACCGCCCAGCTCTGCCCTGTGCCTATCGGCAAGCCAAGGCGGCTTCCGGGGGTCTCAAGGGAGCTCGCGGCCGCCTTGTAGCGGCCCGACCCGGCTGAGCGGGCCACCACGCCCGGCCTCCACCGTCCCCCTCCTCCGCCATCAGGCTGCCGGCCGCCCCGCTCTCCCTCGGGGCCGCGCTGCCGCGGCGGGCCGCGGCCTCCAGCCCGCAGAAACCACCGCCGCCTCCGCAGGGCCGGGCCGTTCCCCAGCTCCCGCTGCACCTCGGCCGCCACGCCGCTGACCCTGTCAGCCAGTCCAGGGGCGGCGGAAACTGAGTGTGGCCCAACTCTGGCGCTGCGGCTCACGGCGGCTGCAATGGTGCCGCTGTCCCCATAGCAACGCCAAGCGGTCGCCACGGCCTGCGCCCTCCACGGACTGAGCAGGGCTGGGGCAGACCGCGGGGCTCCCAGCCTGGGAGTCGCAATGGAAGGGAAGGTACTCGGTGCCTCAAGGTGAACGGTCCCTGCAAACTGATGCTCACAGAAGCGGTGTTTTTCCACATCTAAATAAGGCATTACGTAACAAAACTTTAAAACTAAGAAAACTGACTCGAAATTTTCCACAAAAAAAGTCTTGAACAGAGGCCAGCAAAGCCTTGAGATGTGAAGGTCAGCGGGCTCTGACCCAGCCATGGCTCCCCCTCCCTGCCCAGCTGCTCCCTCCACAGCCCTCGGCTACCGCTGCTGAAGGGAAGGGGACGACCTCCTCGTCTTCTTCCTTCTGCCTCCATTCCAAATAAAGTTATGTAGAGTTGGGAATAAGGGATCAGCAGCTTGGGGTAAAACAAAGTTAAACTTCCAGGAACGTGGATGCTGTCGCTGCTGACACAGGCCTGCCCCAGAGCATGGTGCCATTTCTGTGTGCCATTCTTGAAGCGTCTCTCTTTTTTCTTAGGAACCATGGTTTATTCATGTTTTCCACAGAAGAAAATGGAAAAACTGGGGATGGTACTGGTATTTTTTTTCCATGTTCCTCTCTGTGTGCCTGATGCCATTTTACTGCTGCTGCCATGGACAGGGAAGGCCCCTGTGCAAGCAGTAGGGTGCCAATTTATAATGCTAAAGCCCAGAGCTAGACAATGTCATGCCTCAGCTGGAATCTGACTCTAGCCTCATAAAGGGAAGGAGGAAAATCACTAATTGTGAGGAAGCAATGTAGCACAGGCTACAGGAGCCAGCAGCCTCCATCTCAGGGAACATGTCAGGATAGACATGGTTGCCATCAGTACATGAGGTGACAGCCACTCCCTGATGACACGTTTCTGCTTCATGCTCACAGGCAAAGAAACAAAAAATGGCACAAAGGGTATTAAAATGTATTACAGAAAACATTAATCTTGAGGACAGAACTCTTAACATTGCTGTAGTAGAGGGGTGAAACCAGTCAGGCATTTCTGAATCAAAATTATTCAGTAGTGACAGGGTGGATGGGAGCTGCTCACATGCTGTGAGCAGCATGTGCTGCAGGCATCTCTGAAGGAGATAAGATCCTAGTTTTGCAGTGCCAAACTCTCAAAAGAAGCTGGGCAAAAAAGCAGGAAAAGAGCAGGGAGCTTGGCCAGGGAGAAACTGTGCACCCAGGTTGTCATTATATGACTCAGAGAGAAATGCTCAAGAAATCCCTTGTTCCCCATTCAATTCCATTCAGTTCCCAAGCCAAAGTGTATTGCAAAACAGTAAGGACCTTAACACAAAGCCATAACAGTTTCATGAGAATGATTTGCCTGATCTTCTTTTTTTTTTTCCTCCAGCATTCTGTCTGTGACTGTTTTATTACCATGAGGTACCTCAAATACTATGCTGATGGCTAGGGAGCTCAGCTAAAAGATTTTGTAATTTCAAATGTGTGATTCACTACTGTATCAAAGTTATTACCAGCATATTGTCCAAAATGCTAATCCATCATTCTGCAGTTCAAATCTATGAAGTTGTTTTTACAGGTTAAATTTGTACTGGTGGTCTTACATAAAACCAGCATAAATTTGACACAATTTTTAATGCCCTCTGCAAATTTGGACAAAAAATATCATCCTGGATATGTCCAGCATCTTACTGCAGCTTATTCTGTCCCACTACCAGAGCAGTGTGTTGATGTGGAATGAAATGATTGTGAAACTTTGTCCTCACTTTCTTTAGCATGCATTTGAGTGTGTTTCCCCATCAGTAGTCCTGCAGTGCCACAGCTGGTTGAAGAGGTACACTTCAGCCACTTCTACAGTCTTGGTAATAGGGAGGGAGGGAGTACTTACACAGCTGCTTCTCACCATACATCTACCAAGTTATTTGGCTTTAAAGAAAACGCTGAATCTGACGAACTGTAGCAAGAGTAACAACAAAAGGTGCAAGAAAAAAAGGATGAAGAACAGTGGAAATGTCATACAGCACTCTGCAAAAGAGTGAGGTGGTTTGAGGTGGTGCAATACCCACTCTTCAAGCCATTTGACCAAGTATCTTATTACAGGATGCTCTAGGCATTTTTGTTAAATATTACAGGTAGAGTTCTCAAAAGGACTACATGTTTCTTTTTCCTTAGCAGGAGCAGGAAGTAATTGCTTAGGAAGGGTTGCTTCAGGATCTTTAGTTAAAAATAATTTCAAGGAATCATTTTAGTGAATGAGATTCTTCATGTTCCATTACACAAAATATGTGGACTGGATGTTCTCAGCCTTTCTGACCAAAGGATGATACAGAAACTCTTGATCTCTCAGATCTCTCTCCATGTACCTAATAAAGTCACTTTTATTTTTAAAACAAAAAATAATAATTCAGAAAATTATTACAATCTTTCCCGTTCTTGAAAGAGCTCAGTGTTAAGGAAGAATACTAAAACTGTTCCGAGATACGAAACTTCAGTTGCAGTAGCTAGTACCCTCAAAAATAAGACCTAACAATTCAGATAGATCTCCACGTTCCTAAATATTTGCCCCTAATAGTATTTTCTTTGGATGTATCCAAATAGTTTCAAAATTAAAAGTCATCTGATGCTGTGAATAGCTTTCCCCTCATTCCATGTAAGAGACATACTCTGTATCTTGTGGGGTATGGATGGATGGAGGGAGAACAATTGTTTCGGATAACCCAACAGTCCTATGTTTCTGGACTTGAACCACATTCCATATCAAGCAACATATCAACAAATGCTTCATCAGGAACTGATGGAAATGGTTTCACTTCATTAATTCTACTGTTCACAGATCTTGTAATTTTTAAAATGTAGCATAACAATCAATCAAAAGACCAAATAAAAACATTTAGTATTTTTTAAAACAAAATTTATTTCTTTACCAAAACTATGAAATTTCTATTATTAAGCTAAACCCATTGCCAACAACACTATGTTAGTAAGGTGAAATATTTGTGTTTCATCATGCACATGAATACCAGAAGATTACCCGAATGCATATACACATTTCAGATGCTCATTACCTGAAGGGAGCTAAAGCTAAGATACAACAGAATTGTACAGTAGCAATGCTAAAAAGGAAGACAACATATATTCTCCAAAAGAGATTTGGAGGCAGTTTAGTCTACAGGACTTCATTATTTAATAATTTAGCTAGAGAATAACTCAAACAGCCACACTTTGTAAAAAGACTTGGTACCCATGTACCATTTGCCAGCATATCCCATCACTAAGCTGTGTTCCTCTACCCCCCTTGAATCAGTAGTAATAGAGAAGTTTCTCTTGAAGAGCACCTTAATTAGAATTGAGATAGAGGATACCTTCACAGGTCATCTAGTCCAACCCACTGCAGTGAGCGGTGACATCTTGCACTAGATCAGGTCGCTCAGAGCTTCATCAAGCCTGGCCTTGAACGCCTCCAGAGATAGGGCCTCCACCACCCTGTCAACCTGTTCCAGTTCCTCATCACCCTCATGGTGAAGGATCTCTTTCTAATATCTAACCTAAACCTGCCCTGCTGTTATTTAAAACTACTGCCCCTCATCCTATTGCTACATGCTCTGACAAACAGTTGCTCCCCAGCTTTCCTGTAGGCCCACTTCAGGCACTAGCAGACCACTGGGTCTTCCCACAACCTTCTCCAGGCTGAACAGCCTCAACTCTCACTCAGTCCATGAAAGAGAGGTGCTCCAGCTTCCTGATCATCCTTATGGCTCTCCTCTGGACCCTCTCAAACAGGTCCATGTCCTTCTTGTAGTTACTTATTTCAAAAAATAATGAAAAAAATCAAGGCGATACTCCATTTTCTTTTTGTCAGCTGATGCAGAAGTCTTGCTCCCAACCAGCAACAATTTCATTTACAGGTCCTAAACATATGTTTGAAAATACAACTTCAGTTAAGAAAGGGAGATACTGCCTCCCTGGAGGCAATTTCAAAACACATTTACAAACCTCAAGGTGGAAATGTATTAATGCAGTTATGAAGGGGGGAAAGTGGAGATATGATTAATAGGCTCGTGTGTGCATGCAAATTGTGCATGCATTAATTGCATTGTACCAGTTACTACTTACCAGTTGCCAGTTACTGAAATATTTCAACAACAATAATTAAGGCTTATAGTGTATTGGTAAGGTGTGTAAAGCCAGTGAACTGGAAATATTTTATTTACAGCAAGTGTAAAATTAAAATATTTCTCAGCTCTGCTGAGGACTCATTCAGTGCCTGTCAGTTTGGGAATTGATAATAACACCATCATCTACACCAGCCTCTATAAGTAACAACCAGGTATATTTTAAAGAGATTTTCAATGTGTGTTTAAGTTTTGAAATTTGAGCAAGAATACTAGTAGTGTAAGAAGGTAGAAATTTCGCTAATGATGACCTAATTTGATGAAGTGGAACATTTTATGATACCAATCTCTTGCATCTGCATATTTCAAAACCTCACTGGATTAACATGATTCAGTTTTTTGTACAGAATCTGTTTCAGAGATTTAAAAGTGAAAAAAAAATCAGTAATGAAGAGACAAAGTATTTTAATGTTGGGTTTCCCAGTGACTGAAATAACAGAATGACATTTGACTTTTGCACAAAATTATATAATTTATTTCAATATCCTTACAACACTTTCCAGTCATACAACCGACTTCTTTTACATATAAGTTTAAGAAGCCTTATATACGTACAAAATTATTGTGCAAGTCTTATCTAATGAAATACCAAGTATTCAGACAAATGTGGGCACTGGATTTCACTGTGCCTGTGACATTATTTTTTCTCCTGTTTCATCACAAATTGAAATCTACACTATCATAAACTGATCCGCAATTACAGTTCCTCAAAAGGTAGAACAAACTAAAAATAGAAGTCAGAAGACACTGGTCTACTGTGGTCCTCAGAATCACTGAGAATCTTCTTTTCTTCTTATAAATATTCAAAGGGAACATAAATGAAAACCTGAAGGATTTGGGTGTACAATTCAGTGGCTCCTAAGTCATGCCATATAAGCATTTCAGGCAATCCTTGTAACACAGATGTACAGAAGCAACATCCTTTCCCCATCAGGAAAAAAATTATACTGTATTAGAGCATATGCTGTTGTTTCAACATAGGCTTTATGTTGTGATTCCATGAAGCTATGTTACACAAGTAATTAACACTGAGTACAAAAGCACTTCCTATTTTCAACTGAACCTTAGCTAACTCAGTAACAGAGTATAGTGCCTTGTGAAGTATCTGTCTTCATGGCATGGAAGTACTTAGCATTACAGCACCTTTTTTTTTCCCCACAAAATCAAATCTTACAAAAACATAGTGAAATAAAAAGAAGAAAAGTAGGCTGCAGATTTGGTTCTGTCTAGATAGCACTTTGCAATTAAAGCTACAGAAGTTAAGTAACTATTAGGAAGTTACAGCTGTGCAATACTCACATAACAGCAGTTGTTAATTACTATGTAAATTTCTCTTTGTGAAGAGCAAAAGATGGAAAGTGCTCTCTTAGTAAAGTGGAGAATAGAACTAATTTTTTTTTCCCCAGCAAGACATAATGTCTTACATTACCATTCAAATGTTACTCTGAGTCCTACAGTACTCATGGAATCATCACCCTACTTCTTCCCAAATGTCCGATGTCTCTGTGAGTGAATATGCTGCATCTGCTCAATGATTCAGTATCTCACAGGATTCCATTTATTATAACTTCAAAATTTTCATTTCCAATTACTGCATTGTGAGTTTCCCAGCTTGAAAACAAGCTGGACATCGACTGACAGATGAACTAACAGTGAAAAATTAAACCCAAGTTTGCCAGCATGTGTAAGGATTTTGTAAAATGCAAATCTGTTCTTCAAGAGTGGCCTCAACAGCAAAGCAATTCTTTCTCTTCTTGTCCATTACATACTTTTTAACCTCTCCAGCAAATTAAGTCAACACCTTACGTGTCCCCAGACACAGATTTCTTTCCCTAATCATCTGGCTCCTCTAAGCAAGGTAGGAAGCTTTCATGGTGTGTATTCCACAACTTTATCCCTCTATTCTTGACCCTAAGTTGTTGCTTCAAAGTGCATTTGAAACAAGTTAACAGTATTTTCACAAACAAAATTAAGTTCCCATTCCCAGATTCATCTTTTTTTATGCATTTGATCAAAGCACCAAAGCTGAAGTCACACTGAACTCTGTTCAGACAAGAGACCTCCTATTTCTAATTTATGCGGGATAATCAGGTGCCTCAGGACAAGAACAAAATCATCCCTTAAGAGTACTAAGCCAGAGACACAAAGGAGAAGCTCAGGACACAAAAGTAGAATCCTACCTAAAGCATCAAAATATTGCTGTCTTAGCTTTTGGATACTTTACCTTGCAACTGTAAAATAATAACATATTTTCAGAAACAAGAACACAAACATAAATAAGGGAAATCATCAGCAGCTGGAGCATATCTATCCACTTTGCAGTCTTTATTTTACAGACACAAGTTGATTCTCTCCAGGACTCCAGGAGGCATGCTCCAACAGTAATTTAGCCAACCAGAAGGGGAATCCAGCTTCATTTCCAAAGTCTGAAATAGGTACAAAAAATTGTCTCATCTTCACCCTTGCACTTCTTTGGGCCTGACAAAGCTTACTCTTGTCTTAGGCTAATTTAGAAAGTCTTTCTAAATTGAGTTTCTGCTAGTTATTTAAATTTGCTTTCTATAGCACCCCTTCCAGAACATAGTCAAATAAGATCACCCCTATGCCCTCCCTTCCACTGTAAGAGCTAAGTAAAAGAAGTTTCTCCACTGTCTACTCTTATAACATAGACACGTTGGGATAAATTCACCTTTTTTTTGCAGCTCCAGACAAAAACATAACCCTGTCAGACCCAAAGGGTAATTATGCCACCATCTTCTAACAAACCCCTGGTTATCACTGGCACTGCATCAGTCCCTTATCAAAGGCCTTATTTCAACCCATACAAGCACTTAAATACCTGACAGAATATTTTTTCTTTGTAAATACATAGTGCATTTCCATTTTTCTTTCATTTCACTCTGTAAAAATCACTAAAATATCCCTAAATTTCCAACAAAATTCTGAGTAATTTGAGACCAGGATAGGAAAGAAGAAACTGCCATTGAACAGCTTCAGTTAGGAGCAGCCTGTATGGCTCATATTTCTCTTGTATATACTTCTCAGTGTTACTGGAGTTGGATTTTCCCTATGAAAATCCTTCTTAAAAAAACAAATACATTCCACAAATAAAGAGAATTATCTTGTCAAAAAGATGCAACAGTGCTCAAACCACAAACACTACTGACAGCTCTTTAATTCAAGTCTGTATTAAATCTAAAATCCAATTCATGTAACTGGTTGGGTTGTTTGGTTCATTGATTTTTTTTCCGAGTTTTTTGTGCATACTTTCTTTTGTTAGAGTTTCTTAAATAAACCGTATCTTTCAGATTCATAAAATGAGATTGTCCTTTCACTCACTAACTTTCCTACCAGATGGGACAACACCTCTCCTACAGGCAAACTGGCCAGCAGCATCCACTTGTATCTCAAAATTTAATTTTAAAATTCAAAAATAATATTTACAAGGTATCACTCAAGATTTTTCTTAGTGAACAGTGAACTTTCCTCAAAACATTACTAGGTATTTGTTCACTGGCACAAGAAACAAGTAAAAACACTCCAGGTAATAAATTCATGGTAGATGTCAACTCAGTTTTTAACAATTTTAAAATATGGTCCTGCAAGAGCTTGAAAAGAATCTATCTGAAATTAATTTATGTATTCTCTAAAATACTAACTTTCATGCAATGCATGGCGCGTAGAGCACAAGTTATCCTGAAATAAGTAAATATACACTAATGTGGGATTGACAAAATGGGTTTCTAAAGCAGATTTTTCATTTGTTAGCCATATACTCATACCCACTCGTGAAGAAAAAAAAATATTTACAACTACATGTTCACCATAAACATCTGCTAACACTGGATACTAGGAAAACAACATATATTGAAATGCAGATTGATTTATGTGTACAAAGAGTTTCTAATCTTCTGCACAACATTAATTTGTGGAACAGAAACAACAAACCACAAGTGAGGAAAAAGTGCAAAGAAGAAAGAATCTTGCTGAAGCCAAATCATAGGACAGAGAAAATAGTTAAAACTCAGACTGAATCTTTCTTTCAGTATATTAAGAACCATTTAACTAGAGAGCAGCATCAAATTGAACTACCCCGTATTTTCCACTTGTCATCCACTCGGGCTCAGAAGCCTGGATTTGTTCACCTTGTCCAGGTTTGAGGCCAACCTGAGTGTCAGATTTCAGTGTTCTCAAACTACAGAGAGGCGCAGGATGAAACTTGTTCAGAGCTTGATGAAATGGAACACTATATTCCCATTTCCTATCTCCTGTTAATTTCCTATAGTTCAGATCACCTTTGAAAAGAAGCAAGTTTGACTTCTGTAGATCAGTGTACAAGTCAGGAGCAACTTCAGCCATTCTGGAAAATTCATGTGGCAAAGTCCAGAACATGTGATCACGGTAAACCCAAACTCCTTTTTTCAGATTGCCCTCCCAGTTTATCCCACATCTAGACATCCACATATGATTAGCTGACTGCAGTTTTTTAATCGTCCAGTTGAAATCATGTTTTGTGGTATCTGACACATACCATGGAATACTTTTTCCATGAAAATGGACTTCATCAGCTAAGTTTGATTTTAACAGGAAGTCAGCTAACACAAGATCACTTAGAAGTTCAAATCCAGCGTTATCCAGGATTAAGTCAACTCTAACATTACTTTTTTCTCTATTACTTTTTTTAGCATTTATAAGCAATGACCAAAGCTTTTCCATATCATTCACTAAGATGTAAGGTATCAAGTTTTCCAGGGATTGTAAAGGACTGGACTTCTGAGAGCTATCTTCCCCAGCTGAAAAAGAAAGGTCACATTTATTCCCCCACAACGACACCTAGAAGGAGGAAAAAACAAAATCATTTGCTAAGTCTCACTGCAGTTACATTCTAAAACTTCACATACACTAAAGATGTTACTTGTTTGTATTTTAGGGACATGACAGTTTTAACTCCACATTTTCCTCCAAGCCTTAATAAAGTCAGCTTGTGAAGAAATGTTAATATAGATGATTTTGTGGAAGAAACAAAAACAATGATTTGTATGCAAGTGTTAGAAACATGCATCAGAAATGGAAGCTTTAGATCAACATAAACAAATTTATCACAAAGCTTAAAACACAAATATGCTCCATATTGTAATTCCAGAAAACATCAATGGAAACACTAAAAAAGGAGTAATAAAAGTGGATTTACTTTTTTATTCCATGCAGCCAAGTAAGAATTTGCATTTTAAGTATGCACTAATTTTTATAGATTCCTCAAATACTTGGTGTGCACCATTGCTGCTAATGGACTTATTTGTAATCCTACACTATTTTGTATTCTATTCTAAGGCATTACTTGGAAAAGACTAATGCAGTTACAAGCCTTTTAAATCACTTCTGGCTTGGACCAAGTTCTATTTTTTTAGTTCAAAGAAGTCTAAAACCTTTTAGAGTGTCATAAAATGAACTGTTTTAAAGTTTTATAGTTAAATAACAAAAAGGCCAACTGGATCTTAAAATGTTTTAGAGGTACTAGTTTTGAGGAGAATAAGTGGTGCTTCAAATACAGAATGAAGAAAATGTCACATGTAATACAAATGAACACCAGCAATATTGTATGGCAGTCAGAATTTCATTGTACTTTAAAAAATTACAAAAAAAACACCCAATGTTTTCATTTCTATGTGATGGTTAAAATATTTAGAATCTCAAATTTTTATTTGTTACACAGAAGACAGACTCAAATTCTTGTGTTAGGCAGTTTACCTGCAATAGCTTAAAAAGTTCATCCTGAAGTTGTTTTTCATCTAGTTCCTCAATGTTTTTAAGAAGTTCCTGGAAGTAAGTGCATAAAGCAACAATAGCCCCTTGGGATTCAAAGAAATTTTGAGCCTTTCCTTCCTTGAACACATCAAAGTTGTCAATAGGTGGGCTAAAAATAGGAGGAGAGCAAACATAAACACACTTACCACATTTTCATTGATAATATATGAAATACAGCTGAAAGAGCCTCCTCAAAGCTCAGCTTTTTTAGGCTGTAATATGGGCCCTAGTTAGATTTTCCACTTCCAATTTCTCATACAGAGTTTTCACACATCTCAATAACAGCCTGAAGCAAACAGTACACAAGACATCTTTATATTTCTAGCAAGGTATTCTGAAAATGAACAAGTGCTCAGTCACTTGCAGTCCTGGGAACTGCATATTCAATGACAATTTTTAAACCAGTTTTCAGACAGAGAGAATTCTACAGTAACATACAAATGAACTGATGCAGTTAATTGCTGGCCCCACTTTAAGCATGTTTATGGTGCTGAAGTGACTTTCCATACCCAAGTCTTCAATAGAGTTATGAAGTTATTCCTGTGGAATTTTTCACTTGGACTTTACAAATTTACTATGACAAAGATGTCCCAGTAAATGCAGATGTCAGTTCAGCTCTTGTAATACAAAATGAAAGTAGGCTCATTGTTTATGACACACATTTGTACATAATACCTTTTGACAAGTGACTGAAGCATAATGCTTAAGAGCAGCTAAGTAATGGAGATCAAGAATCATAAAATTTACTAATTAGAAGTATTTTAAGAGCAATCCAGCAGATCAATGTCATATTTGAACTTGTTGCCTCAAGAGTTCAAATTACACAACATGCCAGTGGAAGCGAAGTCCCA
Organism: Turnix velox; assembly: GCA_013400935.1. Taxonomy (NCBI): domain Eukaryota; kingdom Metazoa; phylum Chordata; class Aves; order Charadriiformes; family Turnicidae; genus Turnix; species Turnix velox. The sequence goes on from VZTY01033022.1 coordinate 169,703, forward strand.
TTACCACATTTACATCACTGCAATATTAAGAGCAGATGTGATACGCATATTGCTTTCCATTTTTTGGCAGTATAATGAACTTTAACTGCTTATTCCTACCCCAATACATCTTACTGGCACCTCTCCACAGCACCAGCACAAGCCTTCCCTGCTAAGTTATTTTTAATCAGGATCAGCTCACAAAGTTTGATGCAACATGCTGCTATAACTAAGAAGAGGGTGCAGAGTAAACAACAGAGGCTGATTAAGCTGGATCTGCTGCTAAAAGAACCAGTTCTCAAACGGTAACTTTAGATTTCAAGTAAAACAAGTTCCAAATTAGTGGCTCTCTCATCCTGTGTTTCAGGCAATTATGTCTTAAGAGATAATTCTAGACTAGCAAACCTTTTATCAATGCTAAATAACTTCCATATTTCAATGCACATTAGTCTACAAGAAGTTGAAGCTATACAGTTAAGCTCTAGAGTCTGTGCAAAGAAAGTCATATAAACTAAAAACAACCCAGTAAGTTTCAACTTCTGCTGCACTGAAAAGGTATTACTTTTAATCTGAGGCACAAGATGAGGAAGAAAAGGAATGTAGTAAAACTTTAAGATTATCTTTTATTTTATCACCTACCTCTCTTCCTTTCTCCTAAAATAAAAACAGAAAAGAATGTTTTGCAGATTAATGTACCAAGCTAGGAAATACTTACTTCTGTGCTATTGCTGCATGAATTCTTCGGTACATGTAACACTCCACAAATAACCAAGGGGATTGAAACCAACTTGGTTCTCCATTTCCATTTGATAAATTCTGTTGGTAGTCCAGGTACTGATTCCACAGTGCAACATCAGGTAGCCCATCTTCTAAAGGGGTCACAGGTTTGTCTGTCTGCAGTTCATTCCGCAGTTTGGAGAGAAAGGATATAGCTCTCTTCTCTGCTTCAACACCCTTCTGAAATATGGGGAACACAAAAGTTCCTATACTAAACGTTTACTCCTGTAGAGACCCAGATCAATTTTTCATGAAACAAATAAGAGGTGCGTTTTCAATGGCAAATAGAAATCCCAACAAACCAAACACATGCTGGTGAATGAAGCTCATTTTCCACTTAACAACCTAAAATTAAATGCTCATGGGACCTTCTTTTTATTTACTAGAGGGTAACAAAAGATTGATATACCTCCATGTTCAGAACATACTGCAGCCTCTTAATCACTGTCCCAACACAAAAAACTGAAAAAAGTGAAAAAGCTGAAAAACAGTGTCATACAAAGCAGATGAAGAAAGGTAAGTTACAAAATTAATCAAAAGTAACTGCAAGAAATAAATAAAGGAAAAAAAACAGACAAAAATATTAAAGCAGACAGGGAATAATTGCAGTAAGAAGTCAATTTTTAAAAAGGCAGAGAAGAGGTCTCTGGGTTGGGGGGAAAGTTCTCAAGACAAAATGACACTTTATTCTTACCTCACCATGATCTTCAAAAAACTCATTTTTATGCCGATGGAGTGTATCAATGACTCTTGTGAGGATCTGGGGCAGCCTGTCTTTAATTGTAAAATAGGCAAAAGACCTAAAAAGGAGAGGATCCAGTTTTTATTACTGAGAAGAAATAATGAAATATCTTCTATTTTTTAAACTAAATGCAAGGACTTAAAAGTTTATGTGCCTTGAAAGCCATGGACACAGATAAAAACCAAACGAATTTTAATTTGCTCTCGTTCTTAACTCGAGTTTTGAAGATAAACAGTTGTCTTTTCATAAAAGAAAGCATTAAATGACTGGCCCAACCAACAGAGCAAAACCTGCAGTTAGTTCTAGGCTAAAATGCATTCTCTAATTTCCGTGACCCAGATGTAAATTCAGGAAAATCTAGAAGCACAGCGATTTATTCAAAGCTTAATGTATGCTGTATAAACAGCTTGCTCTCCACTATAAACTTGATGTAAGTTTTCTTTGAACCGTTTATATCGGAGGAGAGCTAGCAAAACATGACCGGCCCCACAGAGCGCTTGAAGAGTGATTTTTATTTGGAAGTTTACATCCCGTCACTCGGAGCCTCGGCCTCAGGGAGGTGAACCCAAAGAAACCAGAGGAGCAGGGGCACACAGCGTACGCCCTCCCAAAGCCCCTGCAACGGGCCGGGATAACCGCAGCGATAATGATGGGGAGGCTGGGGAGAGGCGCCCCATTAACTAGGAGGAGTACCGCGGGGTATAGCGGCAGAGCCAGTCTGCAGCACAGGACCCACAGCGCCGTCTCCCGGCGATACCTCCCCATTCACGGCACGACGCCGGCGCTACCCCAACCCGCAAGATGAC
>VZTY01033022.1:172343-198257 GCA_013400935.1 Turnix velox
CCGCAGACGCGGCGGCGGCGGCGGCGGGTGGGCCTGCAGGGAGGGGAGGGAAGGGAAGGGAAGGGGAGAGCGGTGGGGCGGCCCTTGGCGGCTCCCGATGTTGCGTGGGGGCTTGTGCTGGGGGAAAGGGTTTGTGAAGTCCCTAAGGGCACCCCCGGGAGCGGAGGGGAAACGAAGAACCACGAATCGGGCCTGCCCGCCCGGGGGAGGAAATGGGCCCTTGTCCGTGCTCCCCGCCGGCTCTGCGCCTGCCGGCCAGTGGGGAAGCCCTGCGGGCACGGCGGCAGGCTTAGCTGAGGGAGACAGTTTCGGGGTTAAGGAGGGACGGAAGAGACTGATTTCTGGCCTCATCCTTTCTTTGGCAACAGTCCACTCCCAGGCTGCCCCGGTCGGACCCACCGCACGAAGGCAGCCGGGCCTTCCCCCGTCTCTCTTTGCCTTCGGTACCTCTTGGCCACGCGCTCCTGGCACGCTGGCACATATTAACGAAGGAGCGGTGGTCGCGCGGCATTCCCTCCCTGCGCACGCCCCCGGTGGTGTCCCGTGGTGCCCGCCAGGGGCGCCATTCAGGAACGCGCAGATCGCCACTGGGTGGAGCCTGAGCTGCCATCGCCGGCTGAGGTTCTTGATTGGTTCTCTTGGGGCCTGCTTCCTGCCTATTTCGCCGAGCAGCTAATGGAAAGGAGGTTGCGACGTTGCCCCCGCCCACACCGGCCTGAGGCTGTTGAGGTCTGTGAAGGCCCGAGCAGGCCTGGCTTGGCCTGGCCACCGGCGGAGCCGACCCAGTTTATTCGCCAAGTCCGCCGCAGTTAGCTAGGATTGTCTGGAGATGGAAAACGGGCGTCTATAGTAAAGCGTTTCTTCTGTTGAAGAGGTGCTGGAGAATAAAGGACGTGTTTATTCGTGCTGCCCAGACATGGCGCCGGCCGTTTAGTAGTGGCAACGCCTTACAGCGCTTGTTTCCTGGATTGCTCAATTCTGTCCTTGGAGGCCACTCTTGCCACGCCTCTGGCGTCGAGGCCCGTACAGCGGAAAGGTCACCTCTAGAGTTACTGATTCGACCCGAGATATTGACTAGGAAAGTACGGATCTGCGAGGCATTTTTGAGACACTATCCACAATTTAGCCTGGCGCTGCCATAGGCTTCTGCCTTTTCCCCTGACTCTTAAACACCTTGGGGTGCAGTTGCAGAGTTTTTCAGCCCTTAAAAAGGTAAATTTACATTGTACTGGGCAGAGTATTCTGGGCTGCTTTTTAAATACAGGACAAATTTAAAATGAAATCGATAATTATTCCAATAAGCATGAAAATAATAGGTTTGTAAATTGAACAAAAAGCTACAAGGGCATATAAATTATGCCCACTACTAGTTGCTTACATTGTAGTACCCTACACATAGATGTCTGTTTTTTTCTTTTAGTAGAGTTATACACTTCTTTCACTGGAATTAGCATACTCCTTTTCCTTTAGGTTATAAGTTTGGGTTTGTTTTTTTTAAGTTGTGCATGTATTGAACTAGCATCTAGGTATTCTTGTCTGGATGTAGGACTTTTTCCAGTTGGCCCACAATTATTTGTTTTCACAAAAATCCCACTGATTTGAATTGCTATGTTAGATGTGTGGTGTGTTATTGGAAGATCTTTCACAAGATTTCTGAAAAATATTCTGAAACTAGCAGTTCCATCAGACTGTATGACTTAATTTTTTTTTTTCCGTTCATAACTTTTTGATGATGGATTTTGTGTCACTAGGGAAATGATCTTGACTAATAGAAGCAGATGTAATTTTTCAGCAGGTGAAATGTTACTTGCTGAAGCTATACCACTGAGGTGTTCAGTCTGAATATTTTTACAGTCTGATTATCCCATAAAATGAGGCATAAATGTAATTACGTTGCTGTTAGTCTGAAATAACCTAATAAGGAGGGTGTCATGTTTCCATCAGCCCATAAGCGGTCCTTGTGGTCCTGTCTGCACCAAGATGTACTAGCAAGATCAAGACTATAATCTGATTTATTCAGCTCGTGTTGTTTCCGACAGACAAATGGAGCTGGATCCATGCTTGGCTGTTTGCAGCACATCATTTTAAGCTCACGCTGATCAGTATGTTTATTCTGCAGGTGGTATTCCTACGTAAGCTCGTAATAATTTCCTTGTTGATTTAATTATGTATAAAGTAATGGTTCTCACAGTCTGATGTCTTCTTTAAGGTGTGTGCTTGCTCGTATGTAATTTCGTTTTGAGAGTGCATACTGCTACACAGAATGAGCAACAGAGGGAAATGACACATTTCCACCATCCCTTGCAAGCACACAGCTTGGTTATGTGCTTTGATCTTCATTAAGAGTATTTCTGTAGCATTGTAAAAAAAAACCTCTCTTAATTGCAGCAATGTTTATGTGTTTAGCACATGCAAAATGAGTATGGGTCACCTTTTAGGTAAGAGGAAAATAATATTATTTCTTGTCAAAGTGTTGATAGATTAATTTGTTTGTTCTAGATACAGTTCAGAGGGAAGCAATGAGAGTCAGACTTCTGCGCCTTCAGATTAGATCTTTCCACGCTTTAACAATAGGCCAGTGTCAAAGCTTTAATGGAACTGGTCATCCACTATTAAAACTGGATAATGAAGTTGACAGAGGAGCTCACAGAACAGCAAAATCTTGGAATTTGAATGCTCTGAAGACTGATTCCCCGTGTTTGACAAATCAATGTGTGCAAATCAAGAATTGGCAGTTGTTCCAAGGAAATGTATTGGCTTTGAGAAAAAAGGTTTACTGTCGGATTGGGAAGGGTTTTTTCCTATCCTGGAAATGTTTTGTTGCGGCGATGACAGAAATCTGCAATCTCAATACAAAGCATATGGAAAAGCTTAGGAATGTATCATCAAGTTCTTACTCAGTTGTATCAGCTGGTAAAATTATTCCAAAACAAAGTAACCAACCAGTCAAGCGACCACCAAAAGCACCAAGGACCAAGCAGCCATCCAGGACTAACCAACCACTACTGTCAGACATGGAGGTAAAGTATAAAGACTGCATAAAATTAAGAGAACATAATAAACTTATTTTTTGTTCATAATTGGGCTTAGAGTAACATTTTAATGTTATGTATTTTATGAGGGGGATTTCATTATTAGTCCCAGTATGGCCACAGAGAAGTTGTAAATCACTGAACAGAAACAAGTTTGATAGAAATTAGTGTGTCTGTCTGGAATTTTGAAGATGAAATGGGAATTTACAAGCAATTTGTGAGCAAGTGGATGGGAGACAAGTGGTTATTTAAGTGGAAATACAAAACTCTTTTAACCAGTGCTCTCAAATCATGTTAATATTGAGAAACAAAGCCTAACATTCAGAATAATTTCGTTTCCCCAAGGTGTCCTTGCTTATCCAGTTGTACTCAGTTTTAAGCCTTTGCTCAAACAGAAATTAAGATGGAAGCAACTAATACTAAGTTTATATGGAGATAAGTTTCAGGTAGGAAGCAGAGATGCAGATGTAGCCTGTGTATCTCAAGGAAGATTATTCCCAGTGTAGATCTCCACCATCCTTGGTCTACTGAATAACTGCAACAACAAACTGTTTTGTTATTTTATTAATAATAGTTGATTAAGTGGAACAGTGTATATTTGTGGCTGTTTCTCTTTAACATAGTTCTGTGCAAGGCTCAATACTAGGCAAGGCGGACCTTAAGCATTCTTGAAAATCCTGGTCCCAGAGGTGTTACTGTTCTCCACAAGCTACAACAGCTGAGTTCCAGGTTGTTGATAAAATAGAATGCAAGATGAGATTGAGACAAGTTTTGCTTTCAGAAATAGCTTCCACATTGCGAGATGTGTTTATTACATGGTCAGCTGAATGTAAGCACAGAAAATGAGATTTTTATCCTCACTTTCTTTTCACCTAAGCTTGTTTAATATTTTGTCTGATGAGCAAGAATATACTTTAATATAGCATAAAGATTCAATTATAGATAATTTAGTTCCCACTTAAATTTTCCTGTTGCTTTGAAAAAAGAAAATGAATATTATTAGTCCTGAAACACCGTATAACTTTACAAGCTTGTTATTCCTGATATGACATTACTTTCAGAGGTTGCTGCTTTATTTGGGTGAATTGGAGTGGGGTGTTTTTTCAGATTCCTCAGGCATTTAAATTGCAGCTGAGAATGCAAACAGATTATGTTTTCATATGTATGTATGAAGTAATGCATTGGTATTTTTACTTTCTTCTGTTGTGAAGAAATGGAGACAATACTGCCTGATACACTGCAATAAGAATACACTTCCCGAGCAAGCTTCCACATGGCAAAAAGCTGTGCCAGAAATCACATAAACTCATACCTAAAAAAAAAATTTGCTGTTTTTGAATAGACTCCATGTGGTTTTCTCAGATATACAGCCCCATCTACAAGGTTATGGACAGACTTTCATCTTGACTGCAGGCTGGCAGTATTTTGGAAGAAAGTTTTGGGGTTTTTTTACCTATTTTGTGTGCCTCCTTATATATATATGTAGTGTAGAGAAATAACTTAGAAGTTGTGTCTGATTTCTGAAGGATTAATCCTTGAGGTTTTTCAGCATCGATTTCCTTTAAATCCTGGTGTCACAGAGAAGCTTATTCTGCCTTCCTATGTGCGTGTAGAAGCAACCAAGAGCCCTCTCTCCAGTAACAGGCCCTATTGCCAGGGTAGTTACCCAGGGGCAGGTTGCAGAGTATTCCTTTTCTTGGTCTGCCCCTTCATACAATAGCTCCAAGCCCACTCATTAGGTTCTCAGTTACACAAACCTTGGGAAACTCGTGATTTATATGTGGAAGGGCCTTTCAGTTGCCACTTTTCTTTTGTAGAAAAGTCCATGAATGAAGTGTTTCCCACCCCCCCTCCTCAGATCTGCTCTTTATGTGTTGTTAACAGGCAGAGTGCTGAGCATTAGCAGTGATACAAGGTAAGAACAATTTTTCAGGATCGAAGGAGGAGTTATTTGAAAGCAGTTAATTGCTTTATTTGGTCCATCAGTATTACTTCTCAGTTTAGTTGATCTCATGAAGTCTGATGGCATGAAAAGCATCTAAGCCAATTTTTCATGCTATAGCCGCATAGTCTGGAAAAAGCTTGGAAATAAGTAAAGATGTAGTATTTACAATGCTTAAGGTATCGTCACCATCCTATGGTGGTGTGGGGATTTGAGTTCATCTTATAGGGTTTTTTCCTTAAAAAATTCTGTATGCTTAAAGTTAAAGGAATGAGCTAAGCAGAATTATTGTTCCATGAGCCTGTGTAGTTGTTGGAGTGGTGATAGTAAAAATGAGTTGTGGAGGTACTTAAGGTGGCAATTCGTAAGGATAACTGTTGTGATGCTTTGAACAGAATCTCAATGAAGCTTCAGCTGGGTAGTGAGTAGCTGGATTTTCTTTATAGCACCAGTAGATCTTGTGTTCTGTTATTTTGAAGTTTGCAGGTGAAAAGTGATGTAGCTGAAAGCATGCAGTTAAGCTGGATCAGCCAGTTAACATGTCTATTTTAGGATTAGCTGACTCACTAGAGTGCAGACTTTTTGACTATATCTCTACCAACTGTCATGGGAGTTTAGACATCTAGAGAGCTTAATAATTTAGTTGTCTTAATTTCACGTTTCACCCAATGCACATGTTCCACATAAAACCAGTTCCTATTGAAAGTTCAAAGTGAAACAGTGTGTTGTAAAAGACCAAGCTAGTGCATATCCAAAATGCTGTTTCAGGCAACTTGTGTTCTAATTAAATGTAAAGTCTTTACGTTGAAACTAAAATTGTGGCAATTGGACAAACAATCTGTCCTGAAGTATGTCTGCCTTGAAAGAAACTACAAGAAACCCAAGGAAAGATAGAGAATTTGAGATTATATACGAGCTAACAGAAGAGTTTTGTGGCAGAGCATGAGTACTACTAGCAACCAGAGCTTTCTAGAAGAGTTTGCACTTGCAGTTTAGAAATTGAGGTTGGATTTATATAGATCAAACTAAGTGCTAATACACCTTTCAAAGATATTGCAGCAAGGGAACTGAAAGCACAATTCTGTTATTAATTCAGACTCATAGCAGTCATGGAAATAAACTTACAAAATTGCTCATAATTGTATATGACATTGTTATTACTTTTAAAGTTTATTTCTTGTTATTGTTCACTGAATTTAAGATCACGTGTAAGCGAAACTTTGGAAGCAATAACAGGACTTTAACATTAAAAAGGAGAGAATGTTTAAATATGTGGCCATAATTCTCATGGCTGCTAACACCCTCACCACTCAAGGAGCAGAGTACCTTTCTAAGCCTCATGGCTTGATAGTGGTTGAGTACTGTGAGAATATAATTTGGATTTTAAGTTCAAGTGTATTGTGGGTATGAATGCTTGCAGATGAGTAGTTCTTTTGTTCATTTGTTATTAGTTACAGAAAGCTGTGGATTGACAGATGTGTAATGAGACATAACACTTATTGAATATCTTCCACTACATTGTACTGGAAAATATTATCATGAGGGGCAGAGTTTGTAGTTTGCTGTATTGTGACCTGTTTGATTAATGAAGAAAATCTTTATACAGAATGACTTTTTGATTTCTTTGCTGTGCATGAATCAGTTTCATTGCAATTCAGTATCACTTTTCCAGTCATTTATTTAAGTATGGCATTTTAGTTATTGATGATTACAGAATTTTGAGATAAACTCACTCTGTTATTGACTGACTGTGGTATTACTTAGGACCATTTTATGGTACAGGTTTCAGCTTGGGGACACTGTCAATCTTCAGCACCTACAACTCTCCCAGATCTGAGACTTTCTGTGCTGCAATGCTGTGATCATACCCTGGGCATTACCTGGGAAGTGATTTTTCTGCTTGAAAGGTGTTTGCTGTTGGAGCTTCTGCTTGACTAGCAGACTGGGACTGTTGAACTTATATTTAAAATGTGAATATTAAATGTGATACTGGTAGTGTCTTATTTTTGATTTCAGTTACCAGCCAAGTGTGTTAGAAGTTGTAGGATCACAGAATGCCAGGGATTAGAAGGGACCTCAAGACATCATATAGTCTAATCCCCCTGCCAAAGCAGGAACACCTAGAACAGGTCACAAAGGGTGGGAGAGCAGTAGTAAGTGTAGCTCTAGTGTTGAAGCATTTGACTGGCACTTGGGGAACACGTGTTCAATTTGTGGCTCTATTCACAAAGTTTTTTGGTGCAACTTATTTGTCCCCTGGTTGGGTTTCAATCTATGATTTGCTTTCTCACTTATAGAGGAGCAAATAGTCTTGATAGTATTCATACAATGGACAGAAAATTGTCACTCATGATAAATTTGAGGCAAACAGTTGTCTTATGAACATCTTACTTCAGCCTTGCCCTAACTCAAATCTTTATTCCTTTGGCACAGAATCTGATGCAGTGCACAGCCTTTGCCACAGCAGATGAGTATCATCTTGGTAATTTGTGTCATGACCTGACTTCACATGGATATGTTGAAATAACAAGTTTGCCTAGAGGTAGATATTTGAAACATATTAAAAGCAATGTTACACCTTGGGAAATGAAATATGGGTGAGGTATATAATTTTTATAACTACATGTATTCTTATTCTTATTCCGGTAATACCATGGAATATATCATATTGCCTGTGAAATACTGCTTTACTTAAAAATTCAATTTGCCTAAAAAAGCCCCACGTTTAACCCTTTCAGAATAGCAATATTACCAGCACTTGCTGTTACCCTGTGATAATTTCCCCCACAATTACAATAACAACAGAAATTGAAAAATTAGATGCTTGCAGGAAAAATAATTTGGAAATTTTCTGATTAAAATAGTTTCTATAGAAATTCAGTTACTGAAAAATAATCTAAAACTTTAATTAATCTTTCAGTAATGTGAAGCACTTTAGTGTTTCAGCTGTCAGAACGGGTTTCTAATTTGAAGTGTTGCATCTTCTTTCCATACCCACACTTCTATTAATGTAAATTACTGCGGGTTGGGAGAGGAAAGCCTGCAAGAGAATCTTGCTGACTAAGGGAAATTAAAAAAATAAGTACATAAATGTTTAGTTCTAGTACAGAGAATACAACTGATACCTTTGGCACCATTTAAAAAAGTGTTGTAACAATTGTTGAATGCTTCACTTAACTTGGTTCCAGCGATAAACTTGGTTTTTGTTTCCATACAGATTATCTCTTTAGACCTGGCAGAGTATGCCTTGGAAATGGCTAAGGTGTACTACAAGAGAAAAACAAATTGAGCTTTTTGCTGTCTAAGGAAACTTATACCATAAAGCAGCTGTGATTTGCATATGTTGGCAGAGAATTCCTTTTTTATTTGTTGGCTTGTTTGTTTGTTTTTTTCTTTCAGTAAATAGATTATATAAAGTTAAGACAGTGACATAGTGTTTAGGGCATTTTATCAGAGGTTATCAAATATCTGATTGCCTTTCAAAACTTTTAATAATCAAATGCAATAATGCTGTACTGGATTTCTTTCAAACACAGATTTAATAATGCTCTTCTTGCTGCTCAAGACAATGGACATGGAAAGACAAGTTCTTGAAGGGTATAAGCTTCAGTGGTTTCACAGCTTTGAGATAGAAACTTTACAGTCCCCCACATGACTGAGTTATTATAAGGCAATTATATATTATATTCCTGCTGTTTTAGTCTATGACTGTGGGGTTTGCCAGTTCTTTCATTTCTTTATGGTGTATTTTTTGACTTCTCGTAATAGATACTTATTTATCTAAAGTTTGGTGGATGCAGCGATGAAAGGATATTGGATTGTGTCAGCAGACCTGCTGCAGTGCTTGGCTTGTGGATGTGTAGCAGTGATTGGTTGCAAATTCAAATATTGGATCTTGGAGAGTTGACAAGTATTAGCAGATAGAAATCTCAGTTGGCAGTTACTATGTGGATTTTTGCTTTATAGTGTTCTTCCTGAGCAACGTTCTTGTTTTTGTTCTCTTTAAAAACATTGTAGAGGTAGAGCCTGTAGCTCTACTTAAAATGAAACAAATTCTTTTCATTTGTGTATGTTTTGATTGGAGTGGTTGAGTAAAGATGAAGGAGGTATTCAGAAAGGCAAATGGAAAATGCAGATGTGAACTCAGAATTCACACTCAAAACTTGTTCTTGTGATTCATCAAATCATGTGTTTCAGAAATGAAATAGCAAGTGAAAGAAAAGTCTTCTGAGAGCTCATAGAGACCAACTGTGTGGTCTTGAATCAGGTCATCTGTATAGTCTGATACTTTAGTCATCTCTACTTGGTCTGTATGGCATGAGCAGGAAAGCAGAGAGCACAGTTTGTACACAGGCTGAAGCTGATGTGATACTTCTGCAAGTGGATTGAACTTTTTAGATCTTAGATGTTAGTTAGGCCCTGCAAATTCCTTTTTGCAGAGTCTCACTTTATAGGAGATGTAGGGGATTTTTCTCATCTAGTTTCTACCAGTTATGCAACAAAATTAGTCACAGTGGAATGTGACTTCTGGGTTTTTTTTTGTCAAAACTGCATCAGAAATTAAAACTCACCTACATTAGCAAGTAGTACAGCAGGGCAGACCTGTATGGAAAAAAATCCAAATCTCTGTTTGGAGAACACGTTGTCAAAATTTGGTGAGTTTGGGGACATTATCCTTACACTAGCTCAAGTCTGGTCCTTTGTAGTAAATGCCCATTAGGTGTGTTTCAGTTTTATTTAATGCAAAAAAAAAAACCCCAAACCAATCTGTGCACTCTGACACTGTTTTCTGAGGCACATCGGAAGTGTGGAAAATGAAAGTAGCTGTAAGATCTGTTTCAAAAACATGTTCCTGACCTGAAGATGTACCCTCTCCTTGTCTTGGGGTTATACTCTTGCAAGTTTCTGGCTGTCAAAGCAAAGTCAGCACAATTAGAATGCGGATTAAGGCCTTCCTGTATAGAAAAGAGAAAAATCTTCTGGACAAGTAGATGGCAAGAAATGGCAATTTCTCTGCAGCTGTGAGAAACTTCCATAGTTCAGTCATGTTGCATGTTCACTTCTTATTCTGTATGTTCCTGGATATTTACCATTCCCTGCATCAGTCTTCCTTAAGTCTTTTGTTCTTCAAAGTTTTTACATTTCATCAACCAAAGAGTCCTGTAAAGTTCAAGGCAGTGCTCAGTTTGTCTAGAGCGTTGATGGTTAAGGAAGCAGAGTAGTTTAAAATGGTAACTGTTTACGGACAAGTATTTCCATCAGACAAATAAAACAAGGGACTAAGCACTTTGTTAGCACCAAACTGTTAAGCTGGGATTATGTTCTTACCGCATTGTTTTTAGAAGTTCAATTCTTGCAATTTTAAAATTTATTTTAAACTAGATGCTGCAAATGTTTTGGTGATTGGTACTGAGAAATCTGCAAAAGAAGATGATCCTGGCATGATTTTTTTCTTCAGGTAGGCCAAAAACATGAATAAAATAATGTTAGTAATAAAATAATAGTAATGGTGTGAAAGAAGCAGTGCAGCTTGTGGGATCATTGCATCATGATACCTCATGAAGCTCAAGGAATAACTGTCCAATCAGAATGGTTTTCTAAAAAAGCCATCAGAATTATTAAAATTATTTAAACATAACTACTCCTGATTTGGGTTTTTTTAAATTAAGCTGTGGTTAAAAAGCAACTAATATGTAGCAGTACTAATTTTCTTGATTCACAATGACAAAAATTGCCTCTGTTAAATCATTATTGCATGGAAATACATTTGAAACAACAGTATAATTACATCTCTGTTTTTCCTTGAATTCACAGGGAAGGGGCTGTTGTGTTTTGGAATGTGGAAGAGAAAAGTGTAAGTAAAGCAAAAATGTTAAAATTACATAGGTGGGTGTTTTATCAGCTCCACAAAGCTTGGCATAGTTGAGCTTTATGTTGGAGCTCTCCACAAAGCAAAGGGGCTGATTCTTTCCCTAGTGAGTGTAGGTGCACGTCTGCCGCTGCCCTCAAGTGTGCCCATTGCTAATATATCACCTTTGCAACAATTTTCTGCACAAAATTAGCAAATATATGTGCAAGACACCAAATGGATAACATTCCTACTTAGGGATAAAAATCTGAGGCATTGCTCTAGTGAGACTGACAAATAGCATTAATTGGCAATGGTTTTAAACTAGAGACAGTCAGGTTTAGATTAGACTTCAGGAAGAAGTTCTTCACCATGAGGCTGTTGAGGAACAGGTTGCCCAGAGAGGTGGTGGAGGCTGCATCCCTGGTGACAGGCTTGATTAGGCTCTGGGTGACCTGATCTAGTACAGGATGTCCATGCTCACCAAAGAGAACGTTGACTAGATGGCCTTTGAAGGTCCTTGTCAGCTCTATGATAAATAGAAAATTCTTGCAGCTCTGCGTCTTGAAGAAGTAAATTAGAAAAATCAGCATGGGAATGGTTGTTTGAAAGGCACTAATGCAGCAGAAAAAGTGTTAGAAGAAAAGGCTCATTCTAGAGCCACTTAAGTTACTTTTGGATATCTGTGAAAAATTTATAAGTAACTTTCTAATACTGTTCTGTACTTATACCAGTTAGCAGCTTTCCTGAAGGAAGATTTTTATTGGTTAGTATAGTTGTTAAAATGTGTTGATACTGAAATGATACACCCCTTATGATAATTTGATGCTCCTTGCTGACCAAGAAGGGTATGCCACAGGCATATCTATTCTTATTAATATATTTATAGTAATTGTATTTATAAATAGATTTATTTTTATTGCTTTTTGAATAAAACTGGATTTTAGATATGAAGAGAAAAAGTATCACTCTTATCTGTATACAGGCAGACAATGTGAAATTAAATGGTGTATTAAACAAATGATACTGAAAGGCACAGAAGTTCACAGAAGGATTTTCATTAAATTGAAATACAGAGCAATTGTTTCCAAACATGAATCTCTGGATTCAGATTTGCTTCTTCTGTTTCAGACCCAAAATGTTCCTGATTTCCAGTCTGTTTTGGGGAATGACCAGTGTATCAGCTGGCGTGCAAAAAGATAACAGTTCTCCCTTCAAACCTTAACTGTAACATACTTAGGATGCTGTGGCTGTAACTGCATTACTCATTTCGTACTTGCTTAAGTACCTTTGCAAACTTGATGGGTTGTGGATGCCCCCTCTCTGGAGGTGTTCAAGACTAGGCTGGACAGGGCACTGGGCAGCCTGGTCTAGTGGGAGGTGTCCCTGCCTATGGCCAGGGGGGTTGGAACTCGATGATCTTTAAGGTCCCTTCCGACCCAAACTATTCTATGATTCTATGTCATGTTTTTCCTGTCACCACTTTCTTTGTTGCTCCCTTGATATCTTTATTTATGAGAGGAAAGGTTGCCTCTTTCTGCATATTGAAAATCTTCCAACTACTTGCTTAAGCAGAGGAGGTGCTTCTATGCACAGATTTTACTGAACTGAAACAAAAGAGAAAGTAAACAAAAAAACTCATACTGGTCTTGATCTATAAGAACAGAAATTGTAAGTAATTCAGTAAAATGGAACATAGAAAATCACTGTGAATGGACAAAATGCTTTTTAAAATTACTCCTGAATGACTATTAAGGAAGGCATTTCATACTAATGGATACTTAACAGAAGAAGTAATGACTACAGACTGATCATGAGAAGAGATTTAAAATGTAAAGTCCCTTTTCAAATACCTGTGTTGGAAGGTTGTGCAACAGCTTCCCCACCAAAAATAGCAAGGGTGAAAAGCAAAACTAGCTTTGAGGTGGAGTTTCATCTGGTTATTTTTAAAAGGAAATTGTATGATGTGATTGCATGTAATAGCAAGAATTTGCTTTTAGTGAGTCCAACACAGCTCTTCTCATGAAACATACTGTATCACAGGTAGTATCTTCTGTAAATTTAGGCTAGGCCTTAATGAAATTCACATCAGTCAGCAGAAATCTTTGTATTACTCTGAACTGGTAAAAAAGCTTGCCCTGAAATGCAATATCTCATTATCCATAGTAATGGCAGAGCTTTGGAAGTTTGCATATTACAAGACACATGAATTTCAGAGAATCAGTTACAGTCTTTAAGGCTTTGTTAAGTCTTGCTATGTACTAGCCCTGGGAAGCCTGAGCTGATTGTAGCTCTGGAAGGGACTGTTAGTCTCTTAACAGCGTAATTATTACTGTATTAGTAATGACTTCTCAGAGCCAGCTGAAGCACTTGGGTCCAAGTGAACATGCTCTTTAAGTCTGCCATGCTGCACTCTGGATTAGCTACTCACTCTGCCATGGTTTTAGTGGGTTTGCATTGCTGAACTGCGCCTGGTGCAGCATAGCTGGTTAGCCAAGCTGACTGACCTAACAGCAGACACTGCCTTGCTTAAAAAATGAAAAGGATTCTTCATACCCGTGTTTAACTACAAGAGCTGGAATATGTGGCAGGTATTAGTCATGCCAATATTAAATTCAGGGTTATAAAACAAGCAGTTGCAGCTGTAAGCTTGGGGTTATTTTTAGTGAAAAATACTATCGCATCTTACTCCAAAATTCTTGAAATCATTAAAGAAAGCTAGCTCTGCAAAGAATGCCCCTCATATAGGTGATCCATTGGATTCTTTTGGAGCACATAACCTGTAGATTATGTTTCACGAACAATTTACGAGCACATAGTTTTGTACTGAAAGATGAACTGTTATCTGCTATTTTGAAGAGAGTGTTTTGTGTATGACTTTGTGGAAATTGATCTCTTTAAGGAATCAAAAGTTTATTGTGGTGCATCTGGGGTTTTTTAATGGGCAATTGTATACCTAAATGTCTTTTTAAAACCTGTAGGTGATTGCTTTTTTTTACTTCAGAATTTGATTTAATTGAACAATTATAAGTGGAGCCTTGTAGCACACAGAAAGGAAGAAAGATGAGAGATCTTGAGTCACATGTCAGGGAGAAGGGTTTGTGAGAGAAGAGGACTCTCTTCTGGCATCAGGTTTTAGCATGCTTGAGGGGAAAATTACAATAAGACTACTGCAATTAAAATGCGCATTTAACAGTTTTCACTTTGAGTGTGAGCAGATTTCTGTAGTGATGAAGAATTTCTGTAATCCAACATCTGGTAGCTGAAACAAAACTATTGATTTTAGCAGTGAACCAGTAATTTGGGCTGAAACAGACACGTGATGTATTAATCCTGAAGATTCATTTCCACATTTGGACATCCACAAAAATCCTGTACAGCTTGAATACATCTGTGTTGTCTTCAGGAGTGCTGTGGTTATTCCTTACCCTGATTCATATCTACAGATGTGAAGTGACATTCTGATTTTCACACTTGCCTTGCAGTTGTTTGTAACAACAAATTCTTTCACTCAGCTACTGTTTGCTTCAGAAGTAAACCATGTTAATTATCGCTTCTGCACTTAGCACACCTATTTGTTGTTACTTAAATGACCCTACCATGGACGTTCCATTCATCAGTCTATTACATGCAAGATGGTTGTAGTGTGATTGTGTACTACTGCACAGTAACTGTTCCTGTCTGTGCTACTATCGTTTTCTTAGATAAAAAATATAATGCGAGTGCTGGAACAGCATGAAATTCAGCCCTATGAAGTTGCACTTGTCCATTGGGAGAATGAAGAGATGAACTATAGAATAGGAGAGTAAGTATCTTCAGGAATTCTTTTTATAAAAGCTAATAGACATCTGAAACAAATTTAAGTAAAAGTGGCTAGAGAAAATACACTTCTCTTAATATTTTTCAATTGGGAAAAATAAAGGAGACAATAGTGAATCAAAACTGACAGATTTTGCTGAGCTGCTAAACTTGCAAGTAGTGGCTTTTGTGACTCAGTTATGCTCTAGATTTTGTAAATTGTGAAGTTCTATGCATGCAGAACTGAACATGTTCTTCAGTCCCAAACAAGAACTAAGTACCTCATAAAAAGTAAATACTTGTTGAGTCAAATCTGATTTTTGAGAGGATCTTCTGCATGAGTTTTCTTTAGTGCCAACTATTCATATACAAATATGTGATTCTGCACATACTTCACTTTCTATAAAATTTATAACTTGAATAGTAGTGAATGAAAAACATTGAGTTATCTTGCTGTGTTGATAATGGGGTTTTATGATGGGGACCCAGTGATCTGTACAGAAGTATTTCTCAGTGTGAGTGATTATAAAAATTATCTGTTGTTTGCCTACAGCACTAAAAAACAACTCTCAAACAGGAGCTTGTCACTCTAAGAGCTGAGCTAATGACATTGAGGTTATTTAAATTACCTGATAAGTGCACAGGATTTAGGGCTTTTCCTGGCCATTTGAAAAGTGCACATGCTACCCACTGGTGTAATATGTGATTCCTGGAGTATTCCATTGCATTTATAGAAGTTTCATTGTGAGGTGGACTCAATACATTGAAATTCTCTTGCCCCCTTTTCTTGGCTCCTGGCCACCTCTGCAAAAGGTTTCAGGGAAAGTAATGTCATAGCAGGGAGGGTGTGATGTTGGTAAAAGTGACAGAAAAGAGAAACAGAAAGATAATACAGGAAAAAGACTAAGCAGGATACTGTCCTCTCTCCTGCATTCTGAATTATTGGTGTGTCATCATGGCTTGCTGCAGTTTGTTTAAACCTAGAAAACTTGGTCAGATTAGTCTTTAACTGAGGAAATGTTTTTCAGTTTTGGTTTAGTTGTGGTCAGGCTGAACATGAGTAAAATGCAAGTATGGGCATGGTATCCATATAGACACAGCATGCTTTACATAAACTTGCACTGTTGGTTGTTCTTTAAATGTTCATTCACTGGTAGCTTAGTTATTGAAAAAGCTTCAATTCTGTTTTACAGAGGTCAGTCAAGGCTTCATAAAGGAGAGATCTCGTTAAATTCTGCGCTGGATAGCGATGAAGTTGTTCTGCAGAAATTCGCTTTTTCAAATGCCCTTTGCCTTTCTGGTAAAGTAGTATTTTTTTTCTGGTAATTAGCCATTTGCTACAGATTTTGTGAAATGTTGTTGTAAGTGGGACCTGTACAGTGACAGGTTGGAGAGGACTTGGTGTCTAGTGTCTAGGCAGACTGTAAAGATTGATTTGGTTTCAGTGGAAGCATTTGTTTCCAGGTTTTTTATTTGTTTTCTGTAAATTAGAATTGCCTCATTCAATGTAAGTCATCTTAAAGACAAGCAAAGTACTTTGAGACATACTTTGCAAAAGGTACTCATTCTGCTTACCATCCTATTCCCCCACCCTTGAGAACTGTTCTGGGACAGCAGCAATGTAGACTCCATTATTAGGAACCTGACAGTAATCTTAGGTAACTCATCCTGACATTGTTTCCTCTGAAAGAAAAAGCTAGGTGCCAGCTAAAGAAGTAGTGTAGAGCAGCCATTCCAAGCTGGGGAGGTTTATTGCTATCAGAGGGGTGGACCAGGCTCATATATCATGTTTTCCACACTAATGAGCCATAGCAGAAAAGAGCAGGAGGCACTGGGAGAAGTCAGGCTCAGCCATGGTACTGTTGCTTGAGAAGATAAACTTCTCTGCTGCTTCTGCTTCATTCAAGGTCTGGAAGTGTGAGAAGTGAGCAAAAGAAATCTGATCTCTCTAGCCCTACTGTTTTTAGGCTAAACTAAGAGGATTTCTGTTGGATGTTTGAATGTGAACCTTTAAACTGAAAGGACAGAACATATGTTTTTGAAGTGATTCACCATTTGCTTATAGAGTACAGAATAACTGAATGGTTCTCAAGTGTTGAAAAAGAGCTATTGAGAAAAAAAGCATTTATTTCTCTGTAGTTTTCATATTCATAAAGCTGCTGCATGGAATAGTGGCACGTACAATGGAGCAAGAGATTTATTGCTATATACTAATTCAAATTCATGTGAGACATTTACATCATGAAAGGCAACAGTTCAGTAACTTCCAATAAAAACAAAGGATGCAAATGTAGTCCCAGTCACATTTATGACACAGCAGAAACCAGCCTCTTGAATAACTAGTGGCAGTTGAAATGCCAGTTGGCTTTTTTTCAAGGGCTAAAATAAATGTCATTGAGGTCAGGGACTACAATTAGGCCACCCTATGCAAAAAATTACTGTGAAAAATGGTTGGCATTGGGCTCACAATCAGTATCCTGATTAGATGATACTATTAGTTACTACCATAAAAGAGGTAATTTTGACAAATCTTCCCTAATTAATTTTTCTGAGAGAACAGGGTTGAGTTCTTCTCATCTGCTGCTACTTCATTCTTGTCTGGGAATCTGTAGACTAAAGAACAAAGGCCTGAGTTTTATCATCTTCCTGGAGAAATATCTTTCCAGGCTCAGGCTGAGGAACAGCAGAATTTGTGTGTCCATAGACAGTGAACAGTGTATTTGCCTAAAAACTAAATGAGAAAATTGCTCAAGTTTGAATTTAGAGCTTCAACAAGTACAGGAGGTATGTCTATACCTGCTAACTCTCCATGGTTTGAATATGTTGCATCAAATACTGTACAAGTGGAGTTCTGCTGGACACTAGAGATGCAGTGGTGATGTTTAAGTGGTACTGCATGAAGTCAGCCTGACACCAGCATGGCTTATTATCTCCAGCCTCCTTGGAATGTTATTTGGAAAGCCTTTATAGATGCAGTAGAGCACTTAAACTTGGAGGTGCTGAAGCAAAAACTGGAGGATCTGAACTGATCACTGGGAGAAGAGAGCTGAGCTCGGAGCGGTTCTGCATGTAGACCTGTGTCAGTGCCCAACCCAGCTTTGTCTATAGCTGCTCAAACATTGATTGCCTATTTGCCTATTAGGAATGGTAACTTAATGAAAATAATGTTGGTATGTAGCAGTGCTGTCAGATTTAAAGTCATGATTGTATTTAAAAGTGTGTTCACCTCTCACAATGTTCTGCTTTGTTGCCTCTGTATTCCAGTAAAGCTGGCCATTTGGGAATCATTACTGGATAACTTTGTGGAATCTATTCAGTCAATTCCTGAGGTGAGGTCTCATTTGTACCTCTCCCTTCCCTTTTTCCTCTGCTGGGCAAAGCAGCTGGATGAGGATATGGAAAAAGCAATTCAATGCCTAACATATTTGGTCGAGAATCTCAGAATGTCTCCAAAGTGGTGGGACAAGAAATAGTTGGGTGTCCTAAAGGGTTGGAAGCAAGGTTCTCTGTTGGAATAATGTTTCCCATGTTGAGCTAGTGTCACCTGCCACTGTGGAATGTGTGGGTGTAACAGGACAAACAGTGTTTGGCAACTTTGAGTTGTTCAGTAATATTTACGAACTTGAATGTAACAAGGAGTCAATTGAGTCAATTATTTAAGCTATAGTTTTTTTTAGGACTTAACAGTACGAAGCCTGTATGAGGTTATGTATAAAAATAAGATGTGTAGGGTTCAATTGAGAAAACAAATTTTACTATTTTTTTAAAAAGAAGTAAATAGTAATACATCATTTGTTGTAAAGAAAATAAGTCTATTAAAAGGCAAAGTAAAAGAATGTTCATGACATAACAATAGTTGGAAAAAAACCCAAATTATCTCTTGTTCAGGAAATCATTCATATCAATGCTCCTGGGATTTGTATAGATACTGATGATGACTCAGTGATTTATGGATAAACCTGGCTCAACAGTTGCATGGTCATATTCTGACAAAGCTAGATTAGCAAGGCACTAAGCAAACAAAAGTCAAATGTTTATAAGTACAGTAAGCATTCAGATTTTAACTTACATACATACTTGGCTGTAAAACTCAAGACTACTTAACTTCTGGTACATGCTACTTGATCAGGCAGTGACAAGCTTGTTGCTTTACAGATGCTGAAGTCCCGAAGGAAAGTGAAACTGTCTCATGCAGATGTAATGCAGAAGATTGGAGAACTCTTTGCATTAAGGTAACTTCTCTGGTTATACCAAAGACATTGCATTACCCAGAACTTTATTTGTGCATGATACAAAAACCAGAAGACACACCGAAGATAGTGGGGTGGAAGGAATTCCATCAGCCTTCCTTTGGCTGGAGACTGCACGTGCAGTTATGTCTGGTGGAGGCCCCACTGGCTCACCACTCACACGGTGGCATCCCAAATACACACAGTCATTAAGCAGCATATTTTAAGTGGCCACATTCCGCACCTTTTTCCCTCCCTAGGTCCAATAACGTATATCACATAACAATTAATTGCAGCAAATATTACAGCATGCAGAGAATAGCACAGGGGTAGGGAGAACTGTCAAGGACAACCCAGAGTTAGTAAAACTTCTGTTCTTCCCTTGAGTTACTCAGAAAGCACTGCTACACTGTAAGAATTCAGTGTGGAGTCTTCCCTTCTTAAGTGAAACTTGGCCATTTGGAATACAGAGCATTATGTGCTCTTTTACAGAAAAACAGTTGGGGAAGAAATAGGCAAATTATAAATCAGAAAAAGCAAATTCTATTTTAAACTTTGGATTTTATATCCCTACTTGAAGAACTGTTATGAGATGAACAATGACGTTCTAAAGTGTTAACAGTAGGTTAGAGGTGGGAGCTTTTAGTCTTGGCGCTTACAATGTTGAGCCTGCCCTGTGCCTACACAGCTAGCATGTGGTACCAGTCACACTTAGGAATTACGGGAGAGAAACATGATGTTAAAATGCTCTTCAGTAGCTTTAATTCACGTACAACTTTAGCTTCTGTGAGCTACTGGCATAGTCATGGACTTCTCTGCGGGGATCAAAGGTTAAGGAAGGTGACAAGTTCTGGAGGTAGTTTTGCTGTAAGGCAAAAAGTCATTTATGCTTGAAACTGTTACACAGTATAGAGTTCTCAGAAAAGTTCAAGGATGATGTGACCAATTTCAAACAATCACTACAATTGTATTTTCATTATGGAACGAAATTATCTTCATATTATACTTAAAATGACAGGAACTTTTTCCTATTTAACTGCTTTGTAAATATTTAGCTCTTTGAACTACTGCAATACCTCTTCTTTCTAGACACCGCATAAATCTGAGTTCAGATCTGCTGATAACACCTGACTTCTACTGGGACAGAGAAAAACTGGAAGAGCTTTATGATAAGACTTGTCAGTTTCTCAACATTAATCGCAGAGTTAAGGTAAGTGTCTTACTGTTATGAGAATTTTCCACACTTGGATCAGCTGTCTCTGGCTCTGTGGAATTACAGACTGCTCTGTGAATGTCTGTTTTCACTGTAGAAACTCAATGAACAATCCTATACACTATTCCCTTTTCCATGTGTTCGTAACCCACTTGAATGTTTTACCCAGGATAAGGTTACCATACCTGCCTCTCACCAATGGATTGCATATTTCTCCAGCCACTAAATTAGGCTGAAGAAATTAGAAGAGGAAATTTAATTCCTTTTCTTATAACTTCTGTAATAAGAGGAAATGCATGCAAGAACAATTGAGATGTGGAGCAGTCTTCTTACTGACATGGTCACTCTAGTCAGTTCATTGAAGGGAGACATAATGCCTACTGCTGAACCAGAGTAAACAGCAGGAAAACTACTTTTTATGGTGGTCTTGCAACTTTGTTACTTTTGAGTTGTTCAGATAAGCTGTGTCTTCTTTTGCTTGTGGCTGTTTCCAGCAAGCAGTTTAATACCTGCAGATGCATAGCTGCATTCCTGTTATTTCTGTGAACTACTGAAGTAAGACTTCTCTTGAAACTGCCATTACTTGTGCATGTTGCCTTCCAGGACTGTCTGTTAATATTCTTTTGCAGATAAGTGGTAACACCTTTCTCATTTTATGCAACAAGTCCCTCTGTGGATTGTGTTAGTGATCTCATTCCCCTTAGGGAATCCACATTTCTCATGTATTTGGAATCTCTTGCAGGTAATGAATGAAAAACTTCAGCACTGCATGGAGCTGACAGACCTAATGAGAAATCACCTGAATGAAAAGCACACTCTGCGCCTTGAGTGGATGATTGTCATACTCATCACCATAGAGGTTGGAGAGGTTTTTTTTTTTCCTCTATCACACCGAAAATGTAGTAACAAGTGCAATCTATATACTTCCAAATCTCAGATTTGTTAAGGTAAATGTAATGACCAAGGGGCCCAGCTCTTCAGTTATTTGCAGTTGTAGCTATAGTTATTCTTCAGATTGTCTCATTTAGAGTGTAAGCTGTTTTAAGGATAACCAAATCGAATTAAAATTCTTATCAATGTGTTTGCTATTCCACAGGTTCTGTTTGAACTTGCAAGGGTACTTTTCTGATGACAGAAGAAACTCAGAAGAAAACTGACAAAACCGTAAAGACTATATGGCTCAGAAAATTCCTGTTTATCAGTGTGCTTCTGGAGAAAAGTATAATTATATCTCTTGATAATTATGTACATATTGTACTCAAGTAAAATACAAAAAAAACTGCAAAAACCAGTCTGTGAACATTATTCCCAGGTACTGTACTAGTGATATTAAAAAACTCTTAATCGAAGGATTTGCCAGTGTAAAGGTGAGATATCAATAACTTTTTTTAGGGGCAGTAGGCCCAGAGGCACACAGGGACTGATGCAAGAAGAGATTCAGCTTTGTCTCCTTGCAAAGGCAAGAGGATGGATCCCTTCTGTGCTGACTATGTTAATTTGGTGAAGGGCTCTACTGCCGTGTCCCCTTGACAGTTAAAAAGTTTTCCCCAGCTCCTTCTTGGATAGCCCTGACATTGTGCCAGGCTTGGAAACAGCACTACTGTTTCTCCTCAAGTAACATGGCATGATTTTAATATAGCTGAAAGGTATAACTAATGTTATGTTCTATCCCATCACGAAAAGGGATATATATATACTTGTATGAGAATACCTTTATTCAGAAAGTATTTATATACAAGGGGAACTTGGTGAACTTCACCTGAGGTTACAGGAAGCTGTAACTAAGAAAGTTAAAGCTAAAGTTCACAAAATATCTCTATTACTAGAATGTTCATACTATCCTATTACCTGATTTTAACCAGTACAAGTCGCAACGAGTAAGTTAGCATAAGGCAAAATGTCTTAATTATCATCTGAGTGTAAAGGGGCTGGTTTGGGTTTTGTTACCTAATCTATAGGTCTACAGAGCTTGCTGAGTCCAGAATGCTATCACTTAATCTTTGGAAAAGGGGATTTTTTTCCCCAGAGACTTTTCTGTGTAAGCATGTTTTCAAAAACTACTCCACAACTGCTATTTTACCACATTTTTCAAAGGTGAATTTGTTAATTTCCCTTCTAGCCTGCATTTAATCATCCTGCCTTGTTAATGATGCTTCAGGGGCTTTTATGTTTAGAGTAGCTCACTTTTCTCTTGAAAACAGCACTTTTGAGTGTGATACTAGACTCAAACACCTACATGGGGAAGAGCTAGAAAAAATACCCAACTGTGAATCCATCCTTTTGCCAGGAGTTATCCCTGTGCCACAAGAGCCTCTTGAGAGAGGGGTGTCTCCTCAGAACAGGTTGTACCTGGAAGCCTTAGTTTTAAGCTGTCGCTGATCTCACCTGCTGAGGACTGAACCAATCATTACTTCCAACCCCAGATTTATGGCTGGGTGGTAAAGTCTTAAGAGTACTATGCCATAAAGCAGATCCTCGCCACTTATCTCATGGATTTACACAGATTTATTAAAGGAATAGTACATTAGATAATTCTAGGCAGTAGAAGAACCTTCCAAGCATCACACAGTTCCAATAACAGAGAAATAAACTGTATTTTAATTTTTCTAGCAAGCAATTTTCACCCCATTAGACCAACAGGATTTTTCCTCCATTTGAATGTAATATTTGCACTCAAGAAAATAAATTCACATTCATTTTTTCAACATTTCAGCTAAGTCGCTAAAATGTAAATTTGCAAACCAACTGCTTCTATTAGGGAAAGTGGCTTTAAGTACATATGAGGACCCTAGATGCTCTTTTAAAAGCATAAAATATCTGGGCTTAATTAACTCAAGTGTTCTGTCTTGGGACATGAGGAGTTTCCATGGGGGTCCCTTTTGCCTGCTTTGTGCTTCCTCTGCTGTGTGAAAGAGAAGCAAGAGTCTGGCAGAGCCTGTGAAAAAGTCTTAACAGGTAGGGAGGATGTAGCGCAGGCTGAAAAGGTTGCAGATGATCAGAGGTTTACTCATGGAGCAAGAAGCTACTGCAGCTGTGGCACTTCCCACTGCACTTCCTCACCAACAGGCAAGCGGAAGTGTTAGAAATGGTAACCGTGCTGATAAAACAGATTTACAGCACTAGTATCAGCTCAGGTCTCCCTACGTACCAGCATAGAAGGGGTGCCCCTCACCTTCAGGGAGGGGTTTCTGACCATTGCCTAGGACGCATGCTCCCAGCTATGGTCCTGCAGGAGCAGGTCAGTGGAGCCACAAAGAGCTCCTCAGAAAAGGGACTCTGCTCCCTGATTTTTGAAAAATACTGATAAGTTTGAAAACTTACTGAAAATCTGATCAGTCTGAGCCCAATTGATGTCACTAGTGTTCTTAGAGTTTTGAGTATAATGATAAAAATCTACTGTTGTAATAGGAGATTTTCAACTGAATGCTACCAAAAAAACACAAGTGGGTACGTCTTCTTCAAGTCCCTCTCATCACTTGAGAGAATTTTTAGTCCCTTTAGCAGACACCTTCATTATCTCATTAACACTTAAATCATCAGTGGTGGTATGCTCATTTACAATGCTAAATGAGATCATACCAGACAAAGTTCTGCCTTTAATGTGTTTATGTGCAGACCAAAGCAGAACCAAACACTTAGGGACTGATCCTATCAGCTGCAGCAACGCAACAAAGGACACTCAGGTGCATGGCAGTATCTTAATCAGCCTGAATGGTCCTTTCAAAAAGTCCTAAAACAGGGAGAGGAATTCTAAACAAGCACCTCGAGACTCTGGAGACTCTGGCAGGGTGGAAGAAACCACCATGTAAACACTAAAAGCACAGTAATACCTCTTAATGAGGCAAGGATTAATTTTGAACTACAATTTCAGCTGCATGGATCATAACTAGGTTCAAAAATGAGTACCCAAAAAGATGAGCTGAAAGTAAAATTTCAGATTTGCATCTTAAGTCAGGTGCCCAGAAAATAACTTTTGAACTGAACTGGTTATCGCTCCCTGTGACACAGATGACACATCTTGGGTGCAAGTCAGTATTGAGCTTGGGAAGTTCAGCAGCATTACAGCAAACACAGAAATCTTTCCACAGATTTCAGTGGACCTTGGATCAAATTGGAATACTTTAAAAACTGCATTATTGCTGTGTAAAATACTGCAGTCCAAACCAAGGTGCTTTGAAGATAAATTATGAACTATTCATTAAAAAACCACATAACTAAGTTTTCTCCAGTTTCAGAGACAGCACCATGCAAACACCAACATAGAAGTACTTGAGTGTGACACAGAAGAGAAAGAACAGGCCGCAAACCCTTCCAGAAACACAATGTTTTTCCTAAGTAGCCTACTTAATAAAAAATCATATCACTTTCACCATCTTCCATCAGAATGAGACCAAACTTCCACTACTAATTTATTTAAGTTCAAACATCCATCTTTCTACTTAGCTGACAGAGCTGAAATGCAAGTGAAAGGCACAAGGAAAAATCCTGGCGATGAATTTCTGCCATGTCCTCACAGAGCTGTCAGAAACACCTCCCCTTCAGTCCTGCACTTCACACTTACTGCAGAATACTCCTGAAGATGCAGTGCTGTCCAGCTGCTTTATTGAAAGTTACAAGGGCTGCAAACAGCATGTTACCTTTCAGCTCCTTTAGAGTTAAGGCTAATTTTGAGGGGGGTTTCTTTCAGGACTTAACTAGTTTTCAAGTGCAGCTCAACTTACACAAATAAAGCCACGAGCCACACAATGCAGAAGGCCTCAAGCTGCACCTGTCAAGACTGACATTAACTTTGTTGGGAGACAGGCAAGTCTTCCTTTATCCATTTAGATCCAGTAAAAGTAACAGTAGCCTGGGATGACAGCAGTCATCCATCAATCTCCAACCCAGACACAAGGCAAGACTCCTCCTCCCTCTCTTAGTGAATGTACTTGCTGTCAAGACGCTAAATTAAAATAGTCCGAGTCATTTAATGACTGTGGAAACGTCATCCCAACTACAAGCTTAGAAAAGATAATAAAATCAAATCACTGACATTGTAGCATGTGCTGTTAACAAAGCAATCTGAAGGACACCAAGAACAGCCCCTCAGGGAAAGGGGTGCAAAGGATCCTTTTTGAATTATCAATTATCTTCCAACAAGGCTTCATCAAAAATATGGTTTCTCTCCAAAAGCACGTTTGCCTGCACCACTGCTCCAGTTAGTGGATGTCAACTTCCAATGCCCTGAAGACCTATCCAGGCCAAGCACAGACTGGTTCCCCCCTCGACTGTGAAAAAACTCACCTCGTCGCAACAAAGGGCTCACTCTTCCACTTGAGGGTACCTCCTAGCCTCTCACCACCCTGCTCCACACTAACAACTCCAAGTTAATCGCTTCCAAGACCAACAACTTTTTCATGTCCGACGGGGTACTTCGTATACCTATCCATGCAGGTCTATAAGTGCACCCATAAATTCTACGGAACACCTTAAATTTTGATAAAACAAGGCCTAGCTGCAGACGCCATCCCTCCGCACTGACTGCAGACCTGCTGTTGCCTAAAGCCACAGACCGTATTTTTATAGAATACTGCTGAGTGCTTCCCCCTTGAAAAGTTCAAATCTACAACAACTCCGTCCAGCCCAACAGCCAACGAGCCCAGCGAGTTCCCCACGCCTCTTTCCGGGATGACCCCGTTTGACAAGTGAAGCCTCAGCCTCCCGTCCCACAGCCCGACTAGGCCCCGCAGCCAGGACCGCGCGTTAACGACACTTGGAGAGAAGCCCAGGACACCAGCTCACGAAGTTCGTGGCCGAACGCTCGGGGAACACGTCATTCCGCGCACCCACGGCCGCCGCTTCGACCCCGTCTC
>VZTY01033026.1:9169-25753 GCA_013400935.1 Turnix velox
GACCCAGGTGCAGGACCTTGCACTTGACCTTGTTAAACTTCTTGAGGTTGACTTGGGCCCACCTCTCAAGCCTGTCAAGGTCCCTCTGGATGGCATCCCTTCCTTCAGGTGTATCAACTGCACCACACAGCTTGGTGTCATCTGCAAACTTGCTGAGGGTGCACTCCATCCCACTGTCCATATCTCCTACAAAGATGTTAAATAGCACTGGTAGATATTAAATACTACTGAAACCCAATAGAGGCTCATAGCAGCAAAACAGATAAATTCATCACTGAACACTCAGCTCCAGTCCACTACAAACACTCTTAAACTCTCAAAATTTTATCCTAAGAAAATTCTCCTCATATGAGCCTGCTGAGCTGTGCTGAGTTGCCTTTCAGTTCGACCTGAAGGTTCTTGCATGAGAAATATCCACAGCTGCTTCATGAGGTGCCTGCTGCTCTGGTCTGACTGGCCACATGGGGCTTGCTCTTGTCCCAGCACTTTTCCAGTTGGTTTCACCTAATGGCAGAAGAGAGGTTTTTTTACTCCTGTGCCTCTGAAATCTGTGGAATGTTTTGAGGTTTCAGAGAAATGAAAGAAATTCAACCAGGTTTCCTTTTCAAGATGCTTTGAAAATATAAGCACAATTGTTCCGGCCCCTCCAAATTCTTTATTTGCTGCTTCATCCTTTGCTGCTCTTTGAAAATCTAAATACTGGGTTCAGAATGACTTGCTGGTGCTCCCATCACCACTGCCTTCATTTTTATTTCTACTGAATTCACCTCAGGAAGCAGTGGACCATTCAGGCAGCTCTGACTACATTTACTCTCCAGCTCCTCACATCAGAGCCCTCTGGGGTTTGCAGCCAAGAGTTGATTCAAAGGAAGATGAGCACACACCTTGCCAATAATGTTTTATTCATCCATCATGGGATATTGGAGCTACCTATGGAGCTGTGCCCCTTACAATACACATATATATAGAATCATAGAATAGCTTGGGTTGGAAGGGACCTTAAAGATCATCGAGTCCCACCCCCCCTGCCATAGGCAGGGACACCTCCCACTACATCAGGCTGCTCAGTGCCTTGTCCAGCCTGGTCTTGAACACCTCCAGAGAGGGGGCATCCACAGCCTCTCTGGGAAACCTGTTCCAGTGCCTCATCACCCTCACTGTAAAGAATTTCTTTCTCATGTCAAGTCTAAATCTACCCTTCCAACTTACATCTGCTGTTTCCAGTCCTCCCATCCAATATCATATTAAAAACTCCTTCCCCTGCCTTTCTGTAGGACCCCCTCAGGTACTGATAAGTTACTATAAGATCCCCCCTGAGCCTTCTCTTCTCCAGGCTGAACAACCCCAACCCCTTCAGCCTGTCTTCATAGGGCAGTTGCTCCTGCCCTTTGACCATCTTCATGGCCCTCCTCTGGACCCACTCCAACAGCTCAATGTCCTTCCTGTGTTGAGGGCTCCAACACTGGATGAGAAATTCCTATTTCTTTAAGCGTTGCAGTCCTCTGGCATTGGCACTCAACCCTTCTGAGTCCAGTGTTCAGTTTTGAATTATGAGGCTCCACCAGGCTATGGGTGGATAAGTGCACAGACTGGGAACCCCCACTTACAGGTCATTTCCATCCCACAAAACCAGCACTTCCCCACCCTGGGATGAATTCATTGCCCTGTGCTCTGCTTGAGATGGTAAGTCCTTGTCAACCTTCAAACTTCCCTTCCTTCTGCCTCCTACTGCCCCTTGTTCTTTTTTCCCTCTTTTAAAGGCATTTTAGATGAATTAGTTTAAAAGTAATATATATAATAAAGAGCTCATGGAATAGGAGAGTTAAACCAGCTGTGCTCAGAGCTCTTGTTTGGGTTTTTTTGGGGAGGGAGTTAAATCCATGAATCCCCACCATGCAGTTGAGCAGTACAGCTCACATACAAAAATTGTCTTCAGAAGTATTAGAGGCCATCTGACAAGTGGGTCAAAAGAGGACAATTTGTATTCTGTAAGATGACAGAGTTTGCTGGAGCATCCCTTCCAGCTTCTGTAGTACAGGACAGACAACTTCTTGCAGGAGTGACCCTGAGGCATTACTGCTTAATGCCAGGGCTTCAAGGTACACACAGTTGCAATTTCAAGCTCTGGGCAATGGGAACTCACCATGTTCACAGGCAGGTTATTCCTCAGGGAGGGATGCAGAGATAGGTCTAGGATTGCAAAAAGCATAGTGCTCTCCTTTGTTGGAAACCTAAACTAAAAATGCATGGAGAGTTTTGTTCTCTAGTGCTGCCAGTCCAGAGCTGCTCACTGGAAACTGTCTGCACCAAGTGCTCCTCCTTTGATGTTTGGGGTTTTTTCCTTTCTTTTGTTTTAGTTTGGTTTTTCAGTTTGATTTTTTTTTTTTTCCCAGCTTGCACCTCCTATAAATCCTTTTGGCATCTGCAGCAGGGAATCAGCAAAAAGCCCTGACTGGGATCACGGTCCTTTTGAGGGGAGATTTTACAACAGGTAGTAAAAGAGTAAAGGGGATGGTGCACAGGTCAAAGCCAGGAACAGCAAAGGGCTGCCAAAACATCTTCCTGTCTGTCCAGATTGACCTTTAATTCCACAAGTGAGGACTGAAGTGCCACAGGACTTAAGCAATGGCTAGCAAAGCTGTTGAGCAACTGCTGGACCTGGATTGCTGCCTCCTCGTTGGTGCAAAGGAGTGACTGAGCATTTTTAAGCTCCACAAGGCACATAAAGCACTACAGAGCAACCCAGGTGCAAAGTGGCAGCTTGTCACCTTCCTCCAGAGATTGGCCTCATGGCAGGAATTACCCAGATGTGTCACAGCATCAGGCACAGCTGAATGTTACTGTTGTCACCTCCACATTTCTGGCTTCTCTTCAATCCTCAGACCATTGGCTTTCCCCAGAAACTCCAGCCAAATGAATGACTGGATGAGCTGTTTAAGTTGTGGCTAAAACTCCTCTTTCTTCCTTAGCTTTCCCAAAGTGGATTTGACACACACATCATACACCCACACACCACCAATTTCCACAAAACTCAACATTTTTTTTCTTAAGGAAGAAAAATAAGTGGGGGGGGAAAGAGGCTATTATTTGATTTTCTACTTTAAATACTTGTGAAACATGTAGTTACAAGAATTCTCCAGATGATCCCTCAAGGAAGTAACAGAAAGACAATAAAATTTTTTTCTCTATAAAAAAAGATGTTTTCATTAAATCCTGGAATATCATAATTCAGATTACAGGAAGGCTATATCCCTGCTTCCCTGTAATGAGGCACTGGAACAATATACTAGATTTAATTTCAGTAGAGGGTATAAATGTGAAGAGATAAAGTTTTGTAGCATATTGCAAGACAAACAACATGCTGGCCCCTGCAAGATTTTCTCCCCTGTTAGTCTAAAGCTAAGGATCTCTCAAAAATAAAAAACTTCACAAAAGTAATTTCAATAGGTTTAAACTAACAGTCATTTCTGTCTTAGGCTTATTCAATCTTCACTACCAATGGGGCAGAACGTACCTCAGCAAGTTTGATTCTAAGTTTGATTCTAAGTTTGGAGATAACCTCAAACAGAATCATAGAACAGTTCAGGTTAGAAGGGACCTTAAAGGTCATCGAGTTCCAACCCCTCTGCCATAGGCAGGGACACCTCCCACTACATCAGGCTGCTCAGTGCCTTGTCCAGCCTGGCCTTAAACACCTCCAGAGAGGGGGCATCCACAACCTCTCTGGGAAAACTCTTCCAGTGTTTCACCACCCTCACCCTAAAGAATTTCTTTCTTATGTCAAGGCTGTATCTATCCCCTTCCAATTTACATCCATTGTTTCTGGTCCTGCCATCACATATCTTATTAAAAAATCCTACCCCTGCCTTTCTGTAGCCCCCTTCAGGTATTGAGAAGTTACTCTGAGGTCCCTCCTGAGCCTTCTCTTCTCCAGGCTGAACAACCCCAACTCCTTCAGCCTGTCTTCATAGGGCAGTTGCTCCAGCCCTTTGATCATCTTGGTAGCCTCCTCTGGACCTGCTCCAACAGCTCAATGTCCTTCTTATGTTGAGGGCTCCAGAACTGGACACAGTAACTCCAGGTGAGGTCTCACCAGTGCCCAGTAGAGGGACAAAATCACCTCTCTGGACCTGCTGGTCACACTCCTCTTGATGCAGCCCAGGATTTGGTTGGCCTTCTTGGCTGTGATTCCTGGAATGGAGGGTGTAAAGCTGGATAAAGGAGTCTGCACAGTGCTAATCCTGCTCTGAAGCATCTCAAAATTCAGAGCACTTGAAGAGGAAGGAGGATAGTGGATTTGATCTGGTTCAGAAGGCTATTACAGCTGCTGCAGGGGGAAAGTGAGAAAGATGTTCTCCACTTACAAGTGCTGTGGGAAGCAGGATAAGTGCTGAGCTCTGTGTACACACTCATCATTTTGCACAGCATTGAAACACTTTGCAAAGCTGGAACATCAGTGGCAGAAAGTGAACTTCTCTTTTCCTTACGTAGTCTGCACTAAGGTTTGGGTTATCTGGGTTATTTAGGTGCTCATTACCATTCAAATAAAAAAAAAAGAGAACAGTCTAAGCATCTTGCTATCTTCAAGGACCACATCTGGGAACAATAAAAGGGATATTGCTTCTTTCTCCCCCCTCCTGCATGGCAGCTGGCAGAAGGAAATGAACAATCATCAGTCTCCTCCTGCCCTGTGCTGCCACCCTGGAGCAGATAAGAGCAGTCTCAGCCATGACCTCATGTCTTCCCAAACAGATCCTCATCTTGTCACAGAGCAGAGGAAAGGTGAGCAGCCCAGATGGTGTTTTTGACCTCATCTTCTTGCCTGCAAGCAAGCAGAGTCATCTCCCCACCTGCCTGCTGCCAAAACGCTGGGCAGAACATGTCATCTGCAGCTCCTGCTTCCTTGGTAGTTGCTGGCTCCTGTGAGGCAAAGCCAAACCATGGAGCCCATGGGGAGCCAGGCAATCTCCTTACCCTTCCAGTGTGCCCACAGATCTTCTTTCTCTCCCTCTGGCATGTTCCACAGCTGCAAGGTCCACATCATCATGTGCAAACTGGGGTAAAAGCACAATACTCTTCATCTTCTTAGTGGCACTGGGTGCCTGTGATGGATGGGGAGTCCTCCTGCATCACACAGGGTTTTCTGCAAGCCCCTTGCTGCTTGTGTCTTAAAAGACACAAGCACCTCTCCCATTTGGTTGCCAACCAAATCCTGGGTTGCATCAAGAGAAGTGTGACCAGCAGGTCCGGAGAGGTGATTTTTCCCCTCTACTCGGCGCTGGTGAGACCCCACCTGGAGTTACTGTGTCCAGTTCTGGAGCCCTCAACACAGGAAGGTTGTATATCTTCTTTAGGGTGAGGGTAGTGAAACACTGGAACAGGTTGCCCAGAGAGGCTGTGGATGCCCCCTCTCTGGAGGTGTTCAAGACCAGGCTGGACAAGGCACTGGGCAGCCTGATGTAGGGGGAGGTGTCCCTGCCTATGGCAGGGGGGTTGGAACTCGATGATCTTTAAGGTCCCTTCCAACCCAAACTGTTCTATGATTCTATGATTAACAACACCCTCGAGCTGGGAATGAGATGATTCCATCTTCCCCCCCAAAAAATCTTCCTCTCTGAGGATGGTGCCTGCTTTATGGTTTTCAAGTGCCTAGAGCCCAGTGCAAACAGACATTTCAGAGGGTACTGACGCAACCCACCAGCATTTTATTACCTCATTGGATGTGGAGCATATCTCATTTGGTTTATGAGGTGATTATCTTCACTGTGAGCCCTTGAGTGGAGGAGCTGCTCTGACTCCAGGAGCACCTCCATGGCAACACATAGGCAAACAGGCCACCAGAGATCTCCACTGGGCACCTCCAAGAGCAAAGAAGGGAGCCAGAAATTGTGGTGAGAGGTGGAAACCATGGCTCAGATGGGGCTGCCAGAGAGAGGGATGAGGAAGAGCAAGGTGAAAAATAGCCCAGCTGCTCCACACCCTGATGAAATACATCCAGTGACACGACTCTGTGACCACAGATGTTGCCTTCCACTGAAAGCTGAGAAAACCAGGGCACAGCCAGGAATCACCCTGGGAAGATGGTGTAGTGCACACACAGCAGGTGGATACCTGCTGTCTTGGAGACAAGTATGAATAAAAGTGGGGTAGAAGCTGACCTGAGGAGCAGCAGCACATTTGCTGTCAAATAGGTTTAGTTTAAAAGGTATTTGCTGTGCTCTTTGTGAAAATACTGCCTGCTCCTGAGGTTTTGGAAGGAATTTAAAGGGTTTATGCTACTTACACTCTTCTCCAGGTGCCTTAAATGCTCATTTTAACAAGAAATAGTCCTGATAGTCATTTAGGTTGGCAACTATTAACAGCTCTTGAAGTAACTCTAGGGCTTTAGTCGGGGTAATGTGCTCTGAAATCCCAGTACAGCTGAAGTCTGTGGTGCAAAACTGTGGGAAGCAGAGGAGTGTAGCTGAGTGCTGCATCATCTCTCCTCAGCACCTCCCTGCCTCCAAAGCACCCACTTGCCTCCTTTTAAAAACACCTCAGCAAAATTTTAATTGCTTAATGCTGCAGGCTTGCACTTTCTTTTTCCATTCAAATTCCAGATAGTGAGTAACCACTTGTTCCATCAAGTGTGCTCAAACCTCACATCTGCTGTGCTCCTTGTCTCTTCAATACTCAGCCCGAGGCTGTGATGTGTGAGTGGAAGGTCCAAGATGTGTGGTGGGGGCTTCCTGCCTTCTTGCACCTGGAAACTTTGGCAGCAGGCAAGCAGCTGAGGAGAGAAAAAAATTTCATGGACCTGAAAACTCCCAGGCAATTTTGTGAGAAGCTCCATATGCTCCAGTGCCCGCTGAAAGGGCTGAGGCTGGCATTACATCAAAATTATTTCTCTTCTCTCCACCTCAGCTGTGAAACTACGTGACCATGAGCTCCATGAAGTCTGCCTGGCAGGTAACCTGTGGGGCAGGATATGAAGCTGTGAGCAGAACTAGAAAGAACTCTGCAAGGTGATCACATTAATTTTTACTATGGACAGTGTGCCACAGGTTCTTTTGGGACCAGAAACATTGGATGTAAATTGGAAGGGGGTAGATTTAGACTTGACATAAGAAAGAAATTCTTTAGGGTGAGGGTGGTGAAACACTGGAAGAGGTTGTCCAGAGAGGTTGTGGATGCCCCCTCTCTGGAGGTGTTTAAGACCAGGCTGGACAAGGCACTGAGCAGCCTGATGTAGTGGGAGGTGTCCCTGCCTATGGCAGGGGGGTTGGAACCTTCCAACCCAAACTATTCTATGATTCTATGATTTAAATCTCCCTGTTTGCTCCAGCTGTGCCAGCTCAGGGAGATACTGCAGAGTCAGCACCCTTGCTGATGTGTGAATGGCTGCCTGGTGTCCAGAACTCCAACAGAGCATCACAGGAGAGCAGCAGAGAGGTGGGACATGTGATGGACCTTAGCAAAATGAGCCAGACCAAGCATGGTTTAAACTTTAGGACCACCCAAATGATTGTCTTATGAAGAGCCAGCTGATTCAAACATTGAACCTCAGTATCTCATGTTAGAGGAAATGAATCTAGGCATTTTGTGACACTTCAACTGCCAGATTTGCACCTTGAAACCAGAGATGAGGGGATTTTCCTAACAAGTAAAGATGTCACTTTTGAAGGGTTACCCACCTCTGTATCAGCAGCTGATAGGAGCAGTGTGTAACCACAGTTTGGTGACAGAGAGGCTCAAAGAAGAAACCTTGACCTCAGGCTGAAGCCTTGAACTGATGAAAAATGCAACATTTCAGGCCAAAACTTGAGCAAATTTGGGGATCTGGCCAGCATCAGGTCATTTTGGATGGCACAGAGATTTTGACCCTCTGCAGCCCACAGCGGGAAGGGGATGGAACTGGAGGAGGTGCATCCATAGGCTGTGTAGAAGAAGTGTCCTCTCAGAGGCTGTCAAGAGTGAAGAATCCTGCATTTAGGGCTGCAGGGAAATTTTTCCCCTTCATTTTGCATTCCTGTAGTGCTGATCAGGTCCACAGCAAATGTAGCCTGGCCATGTTTGGTCTCACCAGAAACAGGGAGGGTGATTAGAAGCAGGATTAGGGATTGTTTTTTCAGCAGAAAAATTAGAGGTGAGAGTAATAACTCCTGTTTTCTCTTTCCTCACCTTATGTGCTGCCAGAGAGCAGCAGTGAGGCAGTGCTGGCTCCATGGACAAGCCCTTTGTGGTCCATCCACTGAGTAGGCAGCCAGGGTTGAGCATTGCAGAAGCTGCTGTGGAGAAGCCAGTGGAACAACAGCAATGCACTGGGAGACCCAGAGAAAAGGCCCATCTGTCTTGCTTTTTAGGATGCTCAGGGAAAGTATTTGACTTGGCCAGCGTGGGGAATTACACGGCTGAGAGAGCTGAAATACTGCAGCCGACTGCTGGGCAGCAGCAGGGAGCCAGGGGGTGTGCTCAGCAAAGAGGCAGTGAACTGAAACCTCAGCCTCCCCTCCAGTGACCAGAATAAAGTCCATACCTGGACACAGCCTGTGTGTTAGTAAGAAATATGTCTGTTTATTTCCAAAATGCTCAGCAGTCCCATATGTTCAACCACTAATGCACTCAGACATGGCTGTGCTACCCTGTCCCATTCCACAGCTCCTGGAGCGTGCCTTTCCTTCATGCTGAGTTAACATGTCCTCAGCTGCTTTGCATCCTCACTTCTGTGTGTAGGCCACTTCATTTTCTGCATTTATACCTATTTCCAGGCCACGAGTCATTAGCAAATATTGGACAGTTTGAACTTGATATTGATTTCTTTTTCATGGAAGTGTTGAGTGTTGTCAAGTTGAATTCATTATTTGGCAGTGAGTACTTTATATCACCGTCAGCAGTGAGCCATGTGCTGCAATCAACGAGAGACATCAATGTGATTTATTTTAATTATATTTATTTCCTGTAATTTTTTATTCATTGAGTCCTTTATCAGCTGTTCCACATTTTTGCCAAGGATCAATTTTGAGCTGTAAATCAGTGAGAACATTAGCTTTATAAATCCTTGACTCTCCCATTTTGCCCTTTTAAAAATCTGGTGCAACTTCAGCTCTCTTCCAAGTCTTCTGCAACTTTCTCAGCACTTCAGAGTTACTCAAAATAATGGAGATTTAAAAGGGCTCCATGTATATGTTGGCAGTTTTATGATGTTCACCCTGGGTGTATGGCACCCAGGGATGCAGACTCAGGCTAGATATAAAGAAATTCTTTAAGGTGAAGGTAGTGAAACACTGGAAGAGGTTGCCCAGAGAGGCTGTGGATGCCCCCTCCCTGGAGGTGTTTAAGACCAGGCTGGAGAAGGCACTGAGCAGCCTGATGTAGTGGGAGGTGTCCCTGTCCATGACAGGGGGGGGGATGGAACTTGATGATCTTTAAGATCCCTTCCAATCCTAACTATTCTATGATTCATAAGTCCAGGGATGTTTCCACACAGAGCATTAATGCTGCCCAGATAATGTTCACCATCATGTTAACTGCTCCCAGTTTGCTGCTGTACCAATGCAGGTAAAATGAGAGATCTGAAAGTAAAAGTTCATAGAATCATAGAATAGTTTGGGTTGGAAGGGACCTTAAAGATCATCGAGTTCCAGCCCACCTGCCATAGGCAGGGACACCTCCCACTACATCAGGCTGCTCAGTGCCTTCTCCAGCCTGGTCTTAAACACCTCCAGGGAGGGGGCATCCACAGCCTCTCTGGGCAACCTCTTCCAGTGTTTCACCACACTCACAGTAAAGAATTTCTTTCTTATATCTAGCCTGAATCTACCCCCTTCCAATTTACATCCATTGTTTCTAGTCTTCCCATCACATATCTTATCAAAAAGTCCTACCCCTGCCTTTCTGTAGCCACCTTCAAAGCCCCCCTGAGCCTTTTCTTCACCAAGCTGAACAACCCCAATTCCTTCAGCCAGTCAACTTCTTCTAGTGTCGAAGAACCCATCACAAATAAAGCAGCTCTAATCACTACATTGTAAAAATCACTCTGACACTCTGTCAGTCCTACCTCACTGCAGCAGTTGCTGGAGATAATAGTCATTAATTACCTTTGTCATTGTGAAACTTCCTTAATTGCCTGCAACTTCACTTCTAGGAAACACCCACTTTCAGCTGCTGCTGGTTTAAAGGCCACATCTCCCAGTGATGATTTTTAGAAGTCCAGGGAAATTAACTGTGGGGGTGAAGTCATGCATGGCCCAAGGACTCAGTTACGTGTCCTGAAGTCACCTGCTCAACCTATGTCTGCATCAAGAGGAAAGGTCAGCAAGATGGGGATGGAGGAGGGAAGTGGTCAGCCAATCCATCATGTAATCCAAGGGCATTATTTTATGACCTTTTCTTCTTCCTAAAAAAAATAAAGGAAGCAGGGTAGCTGGCTGCCTGGAGAGCTGCTGCTCCCTGAACCTTGACAACCACTGTGAGGAGATGCTCCACAGACAGACAGTATTCTGTGCATGCTGTGTCTGCCCCAGCAATTGTCCTCCCATACAGATGCTCACGGAGCTGTCAGAGCACTGGGAGGAAAATAAATTAATTGTAAGTGGAAGAAGGTTAGTTAAATTCTTTCTAAAAGTATTATATAGCCATTAAACTGCACAGGAAACTCAATAATAATGGGTAATAATGTTCTTCTGAGGAATTAAATAGAGGCTTGGCTTCTAATGCTGCTCAGCATTCAAATCAGCCTGTGCCACCTTCCTGATACATGATAAACATTCCCTAATTAATCCCCACAAAGCCTCACCAAGGCAGATCTCTTCACACCACTGATTTTGTTTCATAAATGGGAACAAGAAGGTATAAGATGGATCCTTTGAAGCTGGGGCTGTGTATGTCTTCAAACATGATTTGGGTCTCTGGGACCCCACTGAATCCTGAGAGGTTTGGAAAAATCCTGGGAGCCAGGATTAGAAGTCAAGGTTTCTTCATCCCTCTTTACTGTGCTCAGATCTTCATGACACCTTTTCATATGATTCTTCAGGACCATCTCCAGAATACTGCTATTTTTCCTACATGATCACAATTAATGCAAAAATGCTATTCAGACAAAGAGGGAGTGATCTTAAGTCTCAAGAAAAAGCAGCAGGAATTGGTTTACAATGAAGCTGCTAATTGTGTCAGGATTCAAAGGAACAATCCTCATGACCAAGTGGAAGCTGTTGTTTGCAGAAGATAAGCATAGATTGTATGGGATGAGTTTGTCAAACCAACACCAATGTATTTAACACCTGGATGGTGAGCTCTCTGTGACCATATGCCAATTTTAGTGTATTTTTAAGATTCTCCCCCATCTCCTTGTCATTGCTTAAGGCATAGCATGAATAAATGAAGAATATAATGAAAAGAAGCTTCTCCCAGCACTGAGCTGCAGCAAAATTAAGGATCTTTCCCATTGGTTTCAGCTTAATTTTTGTCTGCTTACAACAGAGACTCATTTGAGTTGATTCCATAACCTTTGGAAGGATCCCCCACAACACAAAGACCTCATTAAATGTGGAGAAAACAAACATGGGGATGAACACAGTTTGGACTGCAACAGGATTGTGTGGCTCAAATGTGTTAAAACAGTGAACTAAAGTCCAACTTCTTGGTTAATCCATGATTTAAAGTGTCTCCATGGTGACCTAACAAGTAGTTCCCTACTTTCAGGCACTACTGAGGTCTGGCTTGGGGAAGGAGCATTTTTTTTCCCCACTCATTTTTGCTTAGACAACATTTGACACAACAGAAATAGTGAATTCCCAAAAGACCAAGTCTGCACTGGTGATGGACTGTCCAGAAAAAACGATGCAACCTTTAGATCCTCAGAAAAAAAAAAAAAAAAGTGGCTCAAGAGTTTATTACAATTTTTGATATGTGTCAGAGATGTCACTAATAATACTTCAAAATACATCACAAAGAAAAAAAAAAAAGCTCTTTACTACCTGCAAAGAGATTGGTCCATGGCTAGTGACAGAACAGAGGCTCTATCAGGGGAGTTAGAAGATTTGTCCCATCCCACCCATCTTCTCTTTGAACTAATTAAAACAATGATTTTACAAGACATCCTGGATGAAATTCTGATTTGCTCAAAGTCACAGAGAATTTGTCCACTGCTTTCAAGGAGGGCAGGATTTTACCTAATATTTCTAAGAGACATTAATAGCAAAGTGTTGAAATGGATCTCAAGGGCCAACCTGTCTCTCCTCTCACTGCAAGGCAGGATCAGCTACATCTGTGTCAGTCCTGATGGACGTTTACCTAACAGCTCCTGAAAGAGCTGTAGCAATTGATAGCACCTTGAGCTCTGCTTCCATTTGCACTTGTCCCAAGATATGAAAAGAAGAAGGACTTTGGACTTTTTAACCAGCTCTACTGGGATTTTTTTTACTGGTTTAAAGGACTGGTGACAATTTCAACATCTGACACCTCTCGATCTGCTGAGGATAAGAACTAATCCCATCCACCTCGAGGGAGATTTCCTATAACTTATTGACGTTTTTCTCTCTTTTATCTCTTCTCCTTGAGATATCTGACAAGAAATCATGTCACTCTGATTCCCATCTTACCTTCTCCTCCACCATTTCAGTTATGCTATGATTTTAGTGGCTGCCCCATAAGAACTGACAGAGAAAGCTAATGCTTTCCTTTATCTGAAGCCCTGTCGAGTCTTCCAGTGGTGCAGCATCAAGTGTATGATTTGAATTCTAGGAGTGAAATGCCAACTATTGCATTGGCAGCACAGAAAAGCAGGGAGGCAGCAGAGCAATAACGACCAGGCAGGACTGGAGCTTCAGGGAGGGGGGAAGAGAAGGAGGAGTGGGCAAAACAGTAAGTATTTAAGCCTTGTCCTTAGAATCATAGAATCATAGAATAGTTTGGGTTGGAAGGGACCTTAAAGATCATCGAGTTCCAACCCCCCTGGCGAAGGCAGGCACCCTCCCACTAGATCAGGCTGCTCAGTGCCTTGTCCAGCCTGGCCTTAAACACCTCCAGAGAGGGGGCATCCACAACCTCTCTGGGCAACCCATTCCAGTGCTTCACCATCCTCACTGTAAAGAATTTCTTTCTTATGTCTTATGTCTTGCAGCAGAACACCTCTATGGTTTGGTTGTGCTTCCAGAATGAAGCCTGACTGGTCATTAACTGCCCCTTGCCTGCCATCCAGTGCTCCCAGAAACAAAGTGAGGTCTTTGCTTTGGTTTCAAGAAGATCTGAATCACACTAAGAAACAGTAAAATGCTTCTCCTAACACAGAGAAGCAATTTGAAACATGCTCCTTGCATCCCTTGCAACCATAGGAAGTATGTCCCACAGCTGCTTAAAATACACTTATAGGAAACACAGACACAAAGATTAAGATTTACAGCTGGTGTTTCTGAAAGTGAAGGTCTGAGGCAGATGCTCACAGCAGCAGTCAGAGAATGAGAGGTGGAGCTCCCACGCATTCTCTCTCATTCCAGGGTACACCATGCATTAAGCTTTCACAGTAAAATACACTTTTTTTTTTTTTTTTAAACTTACTACACAGAATCCAATAGCAAACAGCACAATTTGTTGTTGGTAAAGCATATGAGAAAAGGCTTTGCACTTGGAGTCTCTTAAGCCCTACCAAGGGCTTTGTTTCCCAAACACACTTCTACTGTCCAAAAATGAGACAAATGGCCTTTCCAACCAAGCCA
The DNA here is from genome assembly GCA_013400935.1 of Turnix velox. NCBI lineage: Eukaryota > Metazoa > Chordata > Aves > Charadriiformes > Turnicidae > Turnix > Turnix velox. Next base: position 22,861 of record VZTY01033026.1, read on the forward strand.
TAAAATACCCAAATTCATATATAATCACAAAACCTCCTGATATTAAAGGGTCCCAACTTTGCACAGGGGACAAACCTGATTAATGTTGTGAGAGACCAGTAGTGGCTGCACCAGAGTTTCAAACACAACTCATTGCCAGGAGATTCCTCTGTGCCACGACTGCCACCAAACTGTACATCACCAGGAAGGCAGGAGGAAAGCAGTTGGGACACTGGAGGAAGAATACTGTGCTGCTGGCCAGAGAAAACCTTACATGCTGCTTGCAAGGAAAACAGCAATGCCTGGAAGGCTGGGATGGAGACCCAGTACAGGAATTGGGACCATAGATGGCCCATGGGCTTGTGTCTTTAGCATCACATCAGTATCAGTGCCTTTGAATTTCCTCGAGAGCTTGATAGGATTCATTGAGAGCTGAAATCAGATTGCTGTGGCAGCAGGAGAACTTTTTTCTGATCAGTTCTGTCTAAAGAACAGGTTCCTGAAGGCATTGTTGTAGTTCTTGTTGAAAGCAGTGTAGATCAGTGGATTAAAAAAGGAATTGGAATAGCCTAGCCATAGAAAAATACTCTTCCAAATGGGTGGGATGTCGCATGAGCAGAGGGGGTTGATGAGCTCCGTGATGAAGAAGGGGATCCAGCAGAGCACAAAGACTCCAATAAGGATGCCCACCATGAGGGCAGCTTTTTTTTCCTTCTGCTCTCTCCATGTGTCTCCATCCGTCTGGAACGTAACAGTGGCATGACGGACAGTGAAGACCACCTGTGGCTGCTGGGCAGCATCTTTTACCTGCCAAACACAAATACAAGTTATACTGTGTTTAACTGGCTGGTCCCACATAGTAGGAGCACAACCATAGCATGCAAGTGATGGACAGAGCCCATGGGCAAGCACAGGCCACCTACACCACGCTGCAATGGAGGGGACATGGGTTGTGTGACCCTCTTCTAGGTAACAGAGGCTATTTTTAAGCAAGGCTAGAAACTCCAGAGATCAGAGATAGATGGGCACATGGACACATGTCCCTATGAGGACAGGCTGAGGAAGGAGTTGGGGTTGTTCAGCCTGGAGAAGAGAAGGCTCAAGGGGGACCTCAGAGTAATTTATCAGTACCTGAGGGGGTCCTACAGAAAGACTTTTTAATATGATATCGGATGGGAGGACTAGAAACAATGGATGTAAATTGGAAGGGGGTAGATTTAGACTTGACATAAGAAAGAAATTCTTTACAGTGAGGGTGGTGAAACACTGGAACAGGTTGCCCAGAGAGGCTGTGGATGCCCCCTCTCTGGAGGTGTTCAAGACCAGGCTGGACAGAGCACTGGGCAGCCTGATGTAGTGGGAGGTGTCCCTGCCTATGGCAGGGGGGTTGGAACTCGATGATCTTTAAGGTCCCTTCCAACCCAAACTATTCTATGATTCTATGGAATTGCTCACAAAGCATCCCAGCAAGATTATTTCCCTGTTTACAATCAAATCAGTAGAACAGACACACACTCACCTCCTACATACTCAAGTCTCCTTGCTTTCTCTCAGCCTGTGGAGTTTAAGAGGAGGGGCAAGACAAGCATACATTTCCTTTCTACCCCCAAGAAGCCTTCACAACAAAGTCACCCTGCCTGTCATGAACTGAGAAGATACATCCACGATGATTTACAAGGACATAGTGCACATGTGTCTTCTGCATGTGTAAATTCAGAGCTGTCCCCAAAGCCCCAGCTCCTTGCCAAGTTACTGTCCACAGCAGAGATGGGATCCCATCTATTCACACCCTCACAGGCCCCCTCCCCATGGGAGGAAGAGTGACCCCTTACTCACGTTTGTGAGCACTGATTCAGAATTTCACAGGGGGACATCTCTGAGTCACTGCACACCCACGTGGAGCTCGAGCTTACAACATGTCCCAAAGTTACTTTAGCTAGACCTTGTGTGCACACAGCTGGGGACTCAAAAGACCAGACTTAGAAGCTTGGTAGCCAACTTTTCCTTGAAAGCCTCCAGGATTCACAGGACTTTGGTGGGATGCTGCTTACTAGTGTTTGGTTGCTACGATTAAAGCAAAGTACAGCAGAGTTGACCTACCTCCAGGGCTTCTGGTGCAATGGGAGTGATGGAGTTGCTCTTCCGAGACCCAATTCGAAACTTGGCCGCCTTGTAAATCTTCCAGTACACAAAGAGCACCACACAGAGAGGCAGGTAGAAGGCGCCAAAGGTGGAGAAGATAGCGTAGGAAGGCTCTCGGCTGACTTGGCACTCCTCACTGTCCTCTGAGTAAGTCTCCCCCCAGCCAAAGAGCAGAGGGGCCAAGGAGATGAAGGCAGAGAGTGCCCATGTGAGGGCAATCATGATGTTGGAGATGCGGCGCCGGATGCGGAGAGTGTACTCCAGGTGGCGGGTGATGGACCAGTAGCGGTCAAGAGCGATGGCCGTGACATTCCAGATGCTGGCAGTGCAGCACAGCACATCAAAGGACACCCACACCTGGCAGAGTGACCGGCCCAGCCACCATCGCCGCCCGGACAACTCGTGCACCAAGCTGAGTGGCATGACGAGAGCTGCCACCATCACATCGGAGATGGCCATGGAGGCCACCAAGTTGTGGGGCACCCTGTGGAAAGTGCGAACCCGGAAGATGGTGGCCAGCACCAGCCCGTTCCAGAGGAACGTTGCCACCACCAGCATGGCCAAGAGGGTGAGAACCAGCACGCTGAAGACGGAGAGATGCGCCCGGCCACCCTCCTGGCCAGGTGAGGACCCGTTCAGGATGCCGGTGTCCAGCATCGTGTCGACGAAGCAGCTGCTGTTGAGCGGGCGCTCCATGCTGGGGGCTCCGGGGTTCCTCCAGGTGGTGCTCGGGTTGCGGGGCGGGGGAAGCACCACCCTACCGCGGGCGCGG
>VZTY01033026.1:26044-46458 GCA_013400935.1 Turnix velox
GGCAGGTGAGTGCGTCCCCCCCGCCTTGCGCGGGTGCGGAGTGAGCGGGGGAGAGGTTGGTGTTGGGGAGGGGGGGAGGCTTGTGAGTTCGTGCTTAGTCATTTCAAGGCGCGGATTGTCCGCGGGAAGCAGCACCGGGAGGAGCGGGGAGAAAGGCGCGGTGGCAGGCTCTGCCCGCAGCCCCCTGCCCGCACCCCGCGGGCTGCAGCCCCCGCCTTTGTCTGCCCCGTTTGGGCTCGGGGCGGTTTCTCCGCGCTCCTCCGCCCTCCCCGCCTGCCGTGGGGCGTTCGCCGTTATCAGGCGCAGAAAGTTAGCATCCCCGGGAAACGGTACGCGGGCTCCTCTCTAGACGCTGGAGCCGCGGGGATTCCATAGCTCCCATCCGCGCATCCCGCACACCCCGCAGCGACCGCGCGTCTTCTGTGCGGGAGGTGGCGGTGGGACATGCGGGATGCAGCAGGGGGTTATTTCTTTGGGAAGTTCCGCTCCGGCATTTCCTAACTTGTCAGCAATTGGTGGCCCTTTTGTTGAAAGCAATCCATCACTTGGCTGTCGTTGCGAATCTCTAAATGAATAACATTGCTGAAGTGTTTGAGCGTTTCACCTGCTTCTTGTCACACTGCTTGGGATGCGAAGTGGGATTCTGGGCCTGACAGAGGAAGGGAGAAGCTAAAGCCAGCGAGCAGGTGTCCCCACACAGTGGCTCCACACGGAGATTTCAGCCTGCAAAGCCTTGGACCACGATGAGGCAGGGTTGTGCTGGCTCTGGCACTTTGCTTCTCCACATAGTTCTGGGATAAGAGGTGTAAAGAGCTATTGGGTGAGAGCTGAGATGTGATGGAAGAAGCCATCAGGCACAAACATGGGACTTGCTGTCTGCAGCTGGTGTGGGAGGAGGAAGAGCATCAGTGTTTAGAGTAGGTGACTTGCTGATGAGCTGCAGTTTCAAAGAACTGGGGGAGAAAACACAGCAGAAGGAGATGTTGAGGGGAGTAGCAAATGCAGAGGGTAAGACCAAACCTGTGCTTTCTGCTGTTTTTCTGAACATCTTTGGACTTTTTAATGAAAAGCACCAAAGTGGCAATAACAAGGTCTCAAGAAACAAGATGCTTCCTAGCACTGCTACTTTTTTTCCATGCTGCTGGGTGAAACACAGGGAAATACAACCCAAATAGATCCAGGACCTTGTTTTTGGTGGGACTTAGATTTCCCCATATGGGAAATTCTCCTCCTGTTGAGCTGTGATACTCACCATCAGAACCAGAGAACAGGACTTGGCCTACTGTAGTCACTGGAACAGATGTAGCCTTAGAGACTGTAACTTAATTTTGGAAATATACTGCCATCTTTTTGGGGAAGAGATGATTATTTTATCTTTTATACACACGAACACTGACAATTTTGGAATGAGCAGGGTTTTTTTTGCTTGTAACTGAAAGGACAAATAGGGTTTGGAGGCTTTCCTAAAGCCTTCTGATTTAAAATTCTTGCTTTGCAAGGTGCCAGACACACTTGACTGTCATTCAATTGATCAAAACACTAAGCAACTGCTAGGACTTACAGCTTTTTGTTGTAAGAGGCATGGGAAGCCCAGAATTAAGAAAATCAACCACAGATTATGGAATATCTATTCCTGAAAAGATTATTTTTTGCCTCAGATATACAAAAAATTACATTTCAAGGGAAATGGAAATAAAATGCATTCAATATGACAAAGTAAATCTGGATTATGGTCTAATAAAAAAATTTAATATTTTCATTATCCTATTTAGTGGATTTAGTGGACTTTTAAAGTATGAACTAGCAGATTCTGGAGTTTCATGGGTCAGATGAATACTAATTGGAAATAGGAAATGTAGACAAATACATATATAGATAAGATATATAGAAGAAGTCCAGATTCTTCCTGAGGTGGAAGAACTCTATATGACAGCACTGACTGGGGAGACAGTGATTTGCAGAAGAGGACCTGGTGGCCTCTTGGACAAGAAGTTGTGATCTGCAAGAAGCCATTGTGACAATGGCCAGTAGCATCATGGCTGCATTGGCCAGAATGTGGCCATCAGATTGAGGGATGTAACTATTCCCTCTCTGTGGGACAAACCTTGGAATTTTATGTCTGGTTTGGGGCTTCTCAGTGCAAGACACTGAGATGCTGGGTGATGTTCCCGCCCTAGGAAGTGTTCAAGACAAGGCTGGATGGGGCTCTCAGCAACCTGGTATGCTGGGAGGTGTCCTTGCCCATGACAGGAGGGTTGGAACTCAGTGATCTTTAAGGTCCCATCCAACCTAAACCATTATGTAATTCTAGGAAGTCCGGCAGAAGATCATCAAGATGATGAGTGAGCTGGTATAACAGTGTACAAGGAGGGATAACTGAGCTTTTCAATCTGCAAAGAGAAGGTTTAGGGGCAAATGCTACTGCTGTCTCCAGCTACTTCAGGGGAGGGTACAGAGAAGGGTGAGACAAACTCTTCTTAGAGGTACCTGGTGGTGGGACAGAATGCAAGTCACAATATCAGATATTCCAGTTAAAAATTAGGAAGTAAATATACACTGGGACAGTGATGAGACACTGAAATTGGTCCAGAGAGGCTGTGAACATCATAGAATCATAGAATAGTTTAGGTTTGAAGGGTTTTAGGTTTAAAGATCATTGAGTTCCAACCCCTCTGCCATAGGCAGGGACACCTCCCACTAGATCAGGCTGCCCAGTGCCTTGTCCAGCCTGATCTTGAACACCTCCAGAGAGGGGGCATCCACAGCCTCTCTGGGCAACCTGTTCCAGTGCTTCACCACCCTCACTGTAAAGAATTTCTTTCTTATGTCAAGTCTAAATCTACCCCCTTCCAATTTACATCCATTGTTTCTAGTCATCCCATCCGATATCCTATTAAAAAGTCCTTCCCCTGTTATGTTCAAAATTGAGATGGGAAGTACTGTGAGTGACCTGATCCGACTCTAAAGCTGGCCTTTTTATAATGGGAGTGGAACTTGGTGATCTCAAGAGGTCTTTCCCAGCATTGATCATTCCACAGTTCTGATTCTGGAATCACAGAATTGCCTGGAAAGGGACCAGCCATCAACCCAACTCTGAGAAAAGCCACTAAACCATAGCTTTCAGTACACTGGCTGAGTGCACCAGGAGGTGACTTAATGCTGTTATTTTCAAGGACAAAATGTTATTTACTTTACACAGATCAGTAAGTCCATTGATTTCCCCAGAACTGTTGATATTTATAAAGTGAACAGAAGGCAGGGATCTGCAGTGAGTGGGTTAATGTTTGTGGAATGGCCACATCTATGAAACTCTCTAAGAACAGGATCTGCACTACAGAGTCAGGATTATCTCACATAAGGAACAAGAAGAATTAAAAGTGACAGTGGTTTCCCAGATTTATCAGGGTTCCCTCCAGTGACAGTACTTTCCCAGATTTAACAGGGTTCCCTCCAGTGGAGGCCATCAAATCCTGCTTTCTTCTAAATATCATTTGTGAGAAGCACCTTCTAATTCAAAATCTGTAGATGATAACTGAAAGCTGAGAGGGAATTCCCAATAGAGTCAGTGCCACTATCTTTGTGCAACAAGTGGCATCTGCTACTGGGGACAGTGTGAGTGGACTTATACTACAAATCTCCATAAAAATCTTTTGAACCTCTGCACTTCTATCTGGAAGGAAAAAAAAAAGAGAGGAGATGGCTCAGGAGGCGTTTTTGTTGAGCATACTTAATGCATACATGAGAATTTCAGCCTACAGGGTGCTGCTAGGTTAAACAAAGCTTAAGGGAACATGTATACATGTACCCACCACTGAAGGCTCTGCTCAGCTGCCAGCCAGACTGCTCAGCCAGCCTGCATCCTGTCAAGGCAATTTCTTACACCCAGGTAATCATTGCTTAGATTTCATTTAATGTCCATCAACTGCAGCTTACACATCTTCCATGCTTGTTGAATGCACTTGCAGACCACCCCCTGCCCCTGTAAAACCAGAACATTAAAGTTCAGTTAAAATGCACAGTGTGTGAGGTTGTTCTTACACCCACAGAGCCCATCCACACCTCTGAAGCTCACTCTAGACTTTCACTTGAGTCTATCTGCACTGTGATAAACTCCCATGAAGTCCCACCTCTGGCTTGAATGTCCTGCAGTGTTAGGGATGTCATTTTGGGAATGGAGAGGAGGAATGCCAGCTTAGACCCCTTAATAGACACATAGTTTTATGGAACTTCCATCTCTGTGTTTAATTCATTCCACAAAAGTGATCTCAGGTCTAGGATGGCATCTCAAACTGGGTAGAGGACTGAGGGATGCTTTGCCTCTCCGTTGGTCCATCATTTTAGTCCATCAGTTAGAGCATTTATTTGGGCATAGGCAACTAAGGTTGAAAGCCTCCCAGCTCAGGCTACCTTGTAAGCAATTTAATTGCCAAGTGCCTATTCTGGGTAGCTATCTCCCAGGTACTTTATGCTGAAGCTGTTTAATAATCACCTGTTTACTGGAGCGTGGCCTTAGCTGAGGTTTTCTAACATCCCAGCCACAGCAACTAAAGGATGGAGTTAGCCTTTCTCTCCCAGTAATCTGTAATTTCTCATTGTAAAGTGAAGTGCTTCCTACTGAGTAAGAAGCAGTGGTTAATCCTGCCATGTGTTAGTAGGATACCCTTTAGGACTACAGGAGCATTATGGAACAGGAATAAAAATGACCTGGGTGTCCCAAGTCGCAGAGTGCCCCAGTAAATGACCTGTTTGCCAGACTGGATTCCTTTCCTCACAAACCTTATGAGGAACTTTGAAAAGTCTCTCTGTCTTGAGAGTTGAAATGAGTTGAAATCCTGTTCTCTTTCAATTTACTTGGCTGTAAAACTATTCTTCATCCAGCCTCTAACAGCAGTTCTCATTCTGCTCAGGGCATGCAAGCTTTCCTTTAGGAATTGTCACCACCAATTGTATGACTTCAGTGACATAACTGAAGCATTGTTTAAATCTGCAGTAGAAACAAAACAGAACAAGAGTAAATGATGTTCAAGAGAGCAGCCTCTTTGTGCATCCATCTTGCCCAGAGCACAGTTCTCTCTTCTGTAAAAGCCCTGCTAAGTGTCTCAGTCCTTTTGTCTCCTGAATTTAACCCCACAACCAGTCCAAAGAGAGAATGCAACCTGGTACCTCACTGTATTGTCTCAATAAAAGAACTACCAGGAGCATTTATGTGTCTTCTGCCCAATGTGAATTAACTCCTGGAAGGATTAGGTAGGCTCTTTGGTTCTGAATAGTGAAAAAAAAAATTCCATGCTGATGGTCAAAGGACCAGATGGAGCATCATAAAGTCACAGGGCAAAGCCCACATCATTCACTGCTGCATTCAAGCTGCACTCTGTGTAAATAAATGAAATGTAAATAATTTTATCACTTCTTTCATACCTTAAGGGACAACATTAAGCAGCCCTGTAATTTTAGGGGAGTTGGCAGAGTTGTGCTCAGTACCATATTGCAGTGAGTAGTTATGACAGTAAGGCAATAACTTGGAGCCAGCCTCGGGGGATATTGCCCTTATAAGCTGTCCACAGTTCCTATTTATCACTCTGCTGATAGCAAATGCTTAACACATACAACCACCAGCACCCTTGATCTTCTTTTGCCTGTCATCAGTCCCTGAGAAGTCAGCCTTTCTGTGGGCTCTGATGGACTTGACTGTGATAGAAAATTATCTATATTTATGATTTAAAAATACTAATAATACGTCCAAATCTATTAATGCTTCTGGGAGAACACAGTACCCTGCAGTTCTGTCAGTCAGAAGAGAAAGCTTATGGAAAAATAATAAAAAGTGTGTGTGTGGGAAGACTTGGTGCCTCTAACTTAATACACCAGCTTTGGCAATCAAAGCTGCCAAGGCAAACTATCAGGACTCTGCCAGGGAGACAGATGGCATGATGACAGCAAATGGATGGGTCTCTAAAACTCAATTATCATTTCAGTTCAGACCCTTCTCCCGAAAGCCAGGTTGTGGAAGGGATTTGTTTATCTCCAGCTTTACGAGTTTTGGCAGCTGATTTGCATAGGTGTGAAGCCACAGGGAAGGCTGTGATGGTGGTGGGATGATCATGGGTTTTTCTCTTGCATGTTGTTTTCCACATTTCCTTTTTGCATCCTCGCAGGTGGTGGGTTTCTGCTGTTTACATAAATCCATACATAGTCTGGAAATGTTCCTTCAGAACTCCAGAGGCAAACTATTTTAAGATCCATTTACCAAAATAAAAGGAGAAATCACTCTAAAGTCCAGGCCAGCAGTTTTTCAGCATTTTTTTTCTAATACTTCATTCCATTGCCATTGTGGCACCTGTGGCTCCTGGGTAGCGTGTTCCCATGCCTTGGTAGGAGCACCTTGTCCCCTAACCACTATTAACTTTAGCATTCAAGACTGGTTTTCCAGTCATAACAAATTGGCAGTATGTGCAAAACCAAAATCACCAATGCCCATCATCAAATGATGCCTTCAGCATGAGACTCTTTGATCTTCTTCCACCGTGACAGTCAAAATTCTTTAATTATTGGTTGTCACCTTCTTCCCTGGAGAATTCTGAACAGCCATAGCCATATTTCTACCTACCAAAGGAAGCAATGGCATTGTTGTGCAGCTTTCTTAGCCTGGGTACCACCAATGAGAGTTTCAGATTTATATTCACATGCTGTTTCTTTCCAGCTGTGGAGTATTTTTTTTCCTCCTCCTGATTATTGGGTGTATCTGTACATTTTCCTGCTCCTGTCTGCCCAGGTTACAGCAAGCAGCAAAACTGCTATTAATTTAAGTAAGATAAATTATGAGTATTTTCAAGCCCTGCAACATAGCTGGTCATTAGAGAGAATGGGAAAGCTGTGGGATTTTACTTACTTATATTTCATATCTGTGTTGCTATTTAAGAGGTAAGAGGCTTGTACAAATAAGAGGCATTATTTACAACTTACAAAAAAGTCAGCTGCTGGGATAACACCACACATTTTCTTTCAGCAACTAAAATGAGTCTCCCCACATGCCTGTGCAAGAAAGCGTTTGCAGTCTCCTGCGGGCTGACAAAAAGCTTCCTCTTGATCACAGGCAAGATGTCAAAATTTTACAGCTATTAGAACACAGACAGACATTTTTAAAGGACCTAAACCTACACTTCTCATAAAATTTGGCAGTATCCTGTGACATACATCTTATTTTGGTTCTTTCTACCACAGTAGGCACCTGATCAAGCAGTGTCTTCTTGCTACAGCTATAACATTTTCTGGACCTTAGGGATTAAAGGGGTCATATAAATGTGTCTAAACGTGCCTCTACTTTTTGCAAGGTTTTTTATTGGTATCATCATTATTTTTGACAGCTGGTATTCACTACTTAGCAAAAGGTTCTCAAAAGTGAGAGGTGGTGGTGGCCCACTGCTCTGTGAGCTGCAGCAGCTCACCAGGGGTTCGTGCTGAGCTCCTACACACCGGACAGCAAGGTCAGCAGGTTGAGGGAGGTGATTCTGCCTCTCTACTTCACTCTCAGAGATCCCATCTAGAGTACTGTTCCCAGCTTGGGAGACCCCAACATAAGAAGTACATGGACCTCTTGGAATGGGACCAGAGATGGGCCATCAAGATGATCAGAGGGCTGGAGCACCTCTGCTATGAAATTAGGCAAAATGATTTGGGGTTGTTCAGCCTGGAGAAGAGAAGGCTCCAGGAAGACTTTATAGCAGCCTACCAGTCCCTAAAGGGGGTCCAAAAGAGAGCTGGGAAGGACTGTTTGCCAGGGCATGTAGCAATAGGATGAGGCACAGTGGTTTTAAACTAGAGCAGGGCAGGTTTAGATTAGACATTGGGATGAAATTCTTTACCATAAAAGTGGTGACACACTGGAACAGATTGCCCAGAGAAGATGTGGATTCCCCTTCCATGGAAATGTTCAAGACCAGGCTCGATGGAGCTTTGAGCAACCTGCTCTAGTATGAGGTGTCTCTGCCTGTGGCAGGGGGGTTGGAGACAGATGATCTTTAAAGTTGGGTACAACCCAAACCATTCTATGATTCTATGGTTCTATGACTCTATGGTTGTATGATTCTATGACTATGAACAGGATCATGCAAGTACTGGTGGTGGGGAACCCTATCCAGCAAGACTGAGGCCAGTATCTCTGAGTAACCCTGGAGGTACAGATGGGTGTCTATCCATGTCCTGTCCCACAGGGAAGCCACCAAGTTTGGAGGGAACTGTTGTCATCTGCCACCAGTGAGTTTCTCTTTCCGTTCTAAGCCCCAACTTTACTCTTGTGCCTCCAGGCAGATGCAATCTGTCATGGAGTTTTTGTCCTTGTGGAGATTTGAGTATGTGACCTGAAAGGCAATGGACCTTTTTGGCCTTGTGAAGCTTGTACCTTCTGTGGGTGTATTTTCTGTAAGTCTTTTTTCTACCTCTGAGTACCACCAACCCTCTTCTGTGGTTACTTTCTACTTTCAGGTTTTGTCTGTGTCACAGTGGGTTTGAATTCAGTTGCTAAAGGGAGAAGGTGACTTCCTTTTCAGAATTTCAGTGTAAATTTGGTCAGAAGTCTTCCATTTAGATGCCACTTTCAGGGTCTCATATGAGTGTAGTTCATGGAGTGTCTTCACTGAAGAAGGTATTACTCATCTGAGCACAGAAGGTGGCTCATGAAAAAGCTGAATCTGTTTGGGAACAAAGAAATCTCACTGGACTCCTCATCTGACCTGATACATTTCCACAACTTTTTGGATAGACTATAAGGGTCCTTCCTCCTCCAGACACTTCAATATCTTCACAGTATGTTAAAGGCTTTCCTTTCTTTTGTGCTTTACTGAGCACTAGAATAGTTAATATGGTCAGCTTTTAAGCCATCACCACTAGCAACTGACTTGGCAGTAGTTTTAAGTGCCATTTTGCAACCATGGCTGATAATTGAATAGAAAAACAAGAAAAAAACCACTTAACATTTTCCTGTTTTAAAGCTTTCCATCCAATATTAACACATACAACATCTTCTGCCCCTCACCTTTGATTCCTAGGAACCTGCAGAGCTAACCACACACACAGACTTACTTTCTGCCCCTCCTGGTCTGGTTACACTCCAGCCAGTCTGGCTGCTGGTGCTCTACCCTTTTTCTGCTCCTGTCTCTCCTGCAGCATGGCCATGGCTTGGTGAGAGCCCAGGGTTTGATATGTTTTGAGGAAGAGGCACAGTCTCTGTCACTGTGTGTGTTCTCTGTTTGAAGGAGGTTTTCTTACCATTTATTTTGTGTTTTTTCATGACAACTGTGACTGTGAAGAACCATAAATCCTAATGTCCTTGTCCTAAATAAGCTCTCCTGGCCAGTGAGAGGCACACCTCATTAAACACATTGCTGAATGAGATTAATGGCAAGTGTTAGAGAGGAACACCATGGGCAGTGGAGAACCACAAGAAGTTTATTAACGTAGAATCATAGTGTTGGAATGAACCCACAAATGTCATCTAGTCCAACCCCCCTGCAGTGAGCAGGGACATCTTGCACTAGATCAGGTTGCTCAGAGCCTCATCAATCCTGGCCTTGAATGTCTCCAGGGATGGGGTCTCCACCACCTCGCTGGACAACCTGTTCCAGCATGTTATCTTACAAACAATTATGGATAAACACCCAGCTGGACTGTTTTGCACAGGTGAAGTTTAGTGCAGGGGCTTGGGTTGTGTAAGCAGAGTTAGCAATCAATATACCTGGCATTTATAATAAGGATTTATGGCAGACTTTTGCTGTCAACATCAGTGAAATAGGTGAGGAAATAGATTTTCTTGAGCAATCCATGGCTCTGGGTGCCTTTCTTTCATTCATTTCAGGGAGAATTATGATTTTAAATGTAATATCATTTTTTTAATAAAACTGAAATGTCTAGAACATATTTACTGGATCCTCTGGACTGCTCAGTAAATCTCAAAAAGGCATTCCTGTCTGAATCAAGCATTATTTTCTTTATCTGAATAATAATATTCCTTGAGTAGGTTTTACATCCTTTAGCCTTTCTGAGTTGAGACAGATGTGGGTGAGTTTTTGCTGCACAAAAGCAAGACCAAACAGCCTCCAAGGTATGTTCAGGAAGCAATCAAGTCAGCCTATTATGAGAAATTACCCTCTGCAAATTGAGATGCAGTAAATGGTACTATGTATGCTCCTGTTCTTGTCAGCTTAATGTAAAGAGGGTTAGATTTACCTCCCAGCATGGCTCTCCTCCTCTAGCCGTAACAGGAGTGTGCACACACAAGCAATGAGGGTATGTAACCTTTTGATATTTGCCAACTGGATTATTTATGAATGTGTGAGCTGGCTCCCAGTGTGTAGGAGAGCCACGTGGTAGTTCTGCTCTTCTAGGAAAAGCAGATCTTCATGTATCCTCCGATGGACTTAAATATTTGCATTGATAAGCTCCCAGTTTGGTGCTTTTATCATTTAATGGATATGAACACTGTATGAATCACAACTTAGAAGCATGTAGGTATAAAACATAGAATGTTTAGAGCACTGCAACTACCTGGTGTACATATTAGCCATTGGAACACACCCACTGGATCATATTTTGCATGGACTGACTATTTCAGGAATGCATCCTCATTCACAATTGTGTTTAATTTCAGTTAGCTCTGTCAGAAAGAGCAGGGTTTGAGGATATGCTTAAACCTAGGACTGTGATTTTGGAGCACCCATGATCATAGAACAGTTTGGATTGGAAGGAACCTTAAAAATTATCTAGTTCAAATCCCCCTGCCATGGGTAGAAACACCTTCCACTAGAACAGGTTGCTCAGTGCCTCATCCAGCCTGGCCTTAAACATCTCCAGAGAGGAGCCATCCATGACCTCTCTGGGCAGCCTGTTCCAGTGTCTCACAGTAATTTCTTTCTTCTCTCCAGCCTAAATCTACCCTCTTCCAATTTGCATCCATTACTCCTAGTCCTGCCATTCTGTACCCTATTAAAAAGTCCTACCCCAGCCTTTCTGTAGGTTCCCTTCAGTTATTGATAAGCTACTAGGAGGTCCTTCCCTGAGCCTTCTCTTCTCCAGGCTGAACAACCCCAACTCCTTCAGCCTGTCTTCATAGATAATCTTGATGGCCCTCCTCTGGACCTGTACCTTCTCCAACAGCTGGGTCCAACAGATGCAGAAAGAAAGCTTGGGAAAATTGCCCTGAAATATAGGAGGTGAAAAGCTTAGACCATAGAGAAATGTAACTATGGAAATGTTCTAGGAAAAAAAGAGCAGAAGTGTATCCAGTTGTCTGAGTGAAAGCAACGCTCAGGAAAATGCTATTCCACACGTTTAGAATGAGTTAAATCAATTGACAGCTATCCAGCCACAGAGAAAAATAATGTAATTGTCACTGCAAGCAGCAACATGGTTTTGCCTTCTAGTTAAACATCAGTGAGTGCAACTGTGTCTAATAAAATCCAGATCTCATTATCTGTTTGTTATGTGCATTGCAAGATAACTGTTTGAGTTGAAAAGTATAAAAATTTGATTTAATTCACCGACAGTTTAGATACAAGAGGGTCAGGTCAGTCTTGTAACAAATAATGGCTTGGGGCATATGGCAAGGAGTGTAATTGAAGATAAGGTTCCAGCAAGATGAGTGGAAAATGTAATAGAGTTCAAGGACACATTAAACAAATGTATCCTGGCCTTCACACTGTAATCACCTACGTGTGCCATAAGGCAAATAGCAAATGCAATCAACACCTTAAAGGAAGATTGTTACAGCTTTTGTGCTCGCTGCCTCATGCAACCATTTCTCCCATTTGCAACTGTGAGAATTCAGACTTGGCAAGTCCTGGCCCCCGAGGCTGCTCTAATTTCTACAGGGAAGCCAGCAAGCTGGAAATAAACCTAGAGAAGTTTTCAGTGGCTTCTTCAAAAGTTAAACTTCTACCTGTGAGTGTCTCCTGTACTGTCATAGATTAAAAATGAACAGTATTTACATGAATATGGCAGAAGGCTCAGTGCTGAAGGAGGAGGAATGGTCACTTAAGGAGGAAGATAGTTCTTTAAGCACATAGGAGAGCTAGTAAGTCCAGGCTGTAGTACGCTAAAATCAAAAGAAACAGCTTCTTCATAACCTGGTGTCTTGAAGAAGCTGGTGGTGGTGAAGGACAGGCTTGAGGAGGCTTTGAGCTACCTGATCTATTACAGGATGTCCCTGCTTACTGCAGGGAGATTGGTCTACATGAACTTTGAAGGTCCCTTCAAACTATGTGATTCTATATTCTCTTGCATGTGGTGTGCCCATTGTCCTTTTTCCCCAATCCTGAGGGAGTTTCAACCATATCTGACAGGGTTGTAGAGGCATCAAGGGTGTGGGAGAGGTGAAAAACCTTATTAGAGACTAATGGAAGCACACTGTTGTCAGTCCATTCATGGAAGAATTGGATGCTGAGACATACATTGATCATGCTTATCTAGACTTTCATGATTCAGAGAAATATTTGTTCATACTGAGATTCCGTGTATCATAGATCGCATCTTTTATAGTATCATAGAAGCATAGAATGGTTTGGGACGGAAGGGACCTTAAAGATCATCTAGTTCCAACCCCCCTGCCATAGGCAGGGACACCTCCCACTACATCAGGCTGTTTAGTGCCTCATCCAGCCTGGCCTTATACACTTCCAGAGAAGAGGCATCCACAACCTCTCTGGGCAACCTCTTCCAGTGTTTCACCACCCTCACAGTAAAGAACTTCTTTCTTGTATCTAGTCTGAATCTATCTTCTTCCAATTTGCATCCATTTGCATCCTGCCATCCTGTACCCTATTAAAAAGTCCTGCCCCGGCCTTTCTGTAGGTCCCCTTCAGGTATTGAGAAACTACTATGAGGTCCCCCCTGAGCCTTCTCTTTTCTAGGATGAAAACCCCAACTCCTTCAGCCTGTCCTCATAAGGGAGATGCTCTTCATGGCCCTCCTCTGGATTCATTCCAACAGCTCAACGTTCTTATAGAATCATATAATGTTTGGGTTGTAAAGAACCTTAAAGATTATCTAGACAGATGATCTAGAACTGGACATAATACTCCAGTTGGGTTCTCAGATCATTTAGGGACTTACAGAGCCTCCATTTCCCTAAAAGCCTCCCAGAAAGGAAGAAAAAGAGGGTTAGAATCAAGAGTTGTCAGAGAGTATAAGCAGTTTGCCTGCATTCATCCTGAGATCAGCTCTAATGAGTGAAGTCCCGACAGGGAGACCTGTTTCCTTGAATCCCATCTCCTGATTAGTGCTGAGTAACTGAGATCATTAGAACAGACTTACCTAAGATGCCCAATCAATAATTATAATTATTTTTTTTTTGCCTTGGAAGAGTGGCAGACAATTAGGGACTTAAGTAACAAATGTGGTAGTTGATGATGTTGTTTTGCTGGGCATACTAAAGAGGCAGAGGGTTCTAGATATCAATCACTAATTAATTAAGCTGGCTCCGAAGTCGTGTTAAAATTATTGATCAGCTGAGAGCTGAATTGCATTCTTCATCTCTTGGAGTCTCCAAATCAAGATTCAGTGTCTCCCAGGGTGTTCCACTTTGACTAACAGGTCACTCCAGCTGCTCAGCACAGAGCAAGAGGATTTTGAATGAAATTTAGGGGCAAGTTCTAAGAAAGGCTGGCCAGAAGATCTACTCATTCCTTCTAGCCATAAGGCTGTTATCAGAATGCTGTCTGAGCACGTTTTTCAAGCATGTTGATGTTTCTTCTTAGTTTAATTTGAAAATATGTGAGAAACAGAAATCAGGTTCCTTCCACAGAAAAAGAAAGGAATAGTTGAGCCTGGCAGAAATAACTGTTTGTCTCTGTGGTACAGCAGCACCCTCCTGTGAGTACTGGGAACCCCCAAAGCTGCAGCCACAAAGGTGTGACAAATGCAATCAGCTTCTCCATTTGTACCATTCCACAGGTAGATGAGTGTGGATACATCTGTGTTTAAGGGCATGCAGGCACGTGTCTTTTGGCTACCTGGAAAATGCAGCTTTAAGCTTCAGCACTTGGGAAGGTCATAAAGCTGCAATGTGCTCCCAGACTGGTGTTTTTTATAGAAAAAACAAAAGAGTGATCAATTCTGCTCCCAGCACTCCATGTGGTGGGTTAATCTAAGTGACCTTCTGGCCTTACACACTCTGGAAGTTGGAAGAACTGCTCCAAAGATGATGGAGTTGCTGTGGATTGACGTCAGCCAGGGAAAGTTTCCTGGCAGAAATATTTTTCACTGGGTTTAGCATTAAGACCCTGTGGCTGCTTGTGAATTTCCCTGGTGGCACAGATGGGTTTGTGTGGCTGCTGCCCTTCATGTCCACTCCATGATCCCTGAATCACTGTCTGCACCAAGCCAGCACCAGGTCAACTCAGTCAGGAGCATGACCTGTGGAAAACCAACCACTTTTAATAGCCTGCTCTCAGCAAGATCAGCATGGGTCACCATGAGAAACTTTTGCCTGAGATTAGAGCTGGAAAAGATGTAGAGGAAGAAATGAGTGGCTAGAACCAGGGGAGGTTTTGGGGTGGTTCAAGTCAACTTAAGTGAGATTGTGAGCTGAAAGTTCTCAGTTAGCAGAAGACAACTCCTCCCTTCTCAGGAGCATGGACAACTCCTTCAAGAGTCTTCAAGCTGTGCATAAATTCAGGCTCAGCTGGCTGAAGGAACTAAAATAGATGGTTTGCTTCCAGTTGGTCTAATAAGAATCATAAACTCTTCAAGAGGAACAGCAGAAGTTTAGCAAAATCCACCCAACCAACACACATTGTTAGGTCCTTTGGTAGGGGCAGAAGCAAATAATTTGTCCTTACCCAGAGCACTGTGAGGACTTGTACTCTCCTGATGTTCTACAATCAGGTGGAGAACTTATTAAGAAAATATTAAGATATATATTTTTATGTGCTTACAGATATAACTTAGCTAGAAAATGTATGTATAGGGGATTAATGTCAGTCTGAGGAAAAGAGAAAGAAAGAATCATCCTAATTTATAGAAGAGAAGCTTTAGATCAGGTATCTGAGAAGACTGTCTAACCAAAAGGAATTTTTACAAGACAAGATTTTTAAAGGAATCTTGTCTTTTTAAAGGAAGGGGATTAACTGGGCTTTCCCCCTGCTCTCCTTCATCCGTTCTGGCAGCTCCTTTCAGCTGTTTAAGTGGAAAGTGAAGTTTTGAAGAGCTCTGCTCCAGTCTGCATGATTATGGGAGGTGTCCCTGCCTATGGCAGGGGGTTGGAACTGGATGATCTTTAGGGTTCCTTCCAACCCAAACTATTCTATGATTCTATGATTAGTTCTCTTACTAGTTAAAACTACCACGCAGCCCTCCCAGTAAATCTAGTTTAAGCAAAGTGTGAAAACAATGATGCTGTGTTACACTTGTTGAGAAGCTCTTGGAACAAGAGTAGCTTTAGACAAGTGTAACTTGTGTAATTACACCATGTACCATCCCACTAGCTGCATTTTGATAAAGGCATACTCAGCTGTAGCTCAGGGCTGGGGTTTTTATGCTTGCTATGTGGCACACATCTCATTCACCTTCCCCTGTGGCTGATACACCAGGCACATTCTTTAGCAGGTAAGAGAAAGGTTATTTAATACCACCTCTCACTTCTGATAAAAAATGTCCTGACATTAGACGTGGCAACAGGAACATTCTCCTCCCTTGCCCACTTAAGCACAGCTAGAGTGAAGGTACTTGGCACTGCAGAACATTTTGTAACTATTAAATTTAGAAAAGAAAACTGTCAAGCAAAGGACAAAGGCATTCTCGCTGCAGAAAGGAAAATGAAACAATCAGTTCCAAGAGGGCCTTTTAGGATTCAGCATTGCAGCACAGATAACAAGGAAGTTTTTAATTATAAATACTATTTGCCATTTTGAGTAGTCTCACTGAAGGAAGGAGAAAAAAATGTGCAGACAGTTCATGCCAAAGCAAAGCCCTCTCTCTACCTGTTCTGCATATTTTCTTTCAGATTATAGGACAAGATTCTTACATTAAGAAATTTGTATGGTAATGACCCAGGAACTGCATTAACTGTGACTGCTCAACAACTTTCCAGGCACATTGAAACTAACATTAGCTTTCTGTAACAGACGGGGTGCTTTGTGAAGATACATATTTTACAGGAAAAGTAACATCTAGAGAGCCAGCTGCTACCAAACAAGTATGTATTATTAACAAAGGAAGGGCTGGGAAAGCCTTCTGCTCATTGGAGTAAAACAAATAGACAATTTAATCTGAGCTCTGAATTTAATTACCTGCAAGGAAAAGAAGCAAAATAATCAAACTGTTGTTTTTTCACAAGCAATTATGCCTAAATATGATATTGTAGGTGGATATGAATTTTTCATTTAATCATTTGGGCACATACAAATAAGGCACTTCTGTAAGCAAAGACTAATTGTCTGCACAAATCTTGTCAACACAGTGGGTTCTCACTCTGTGCAAGCAACGTCCATGGCAAAATAAGCATCACTTCACAGCTTGTCTGAAAACACAGAATGGTTTGGTTTGGAAGGGACCTTCAAGAACATCTAGTTCCAACCTCATAGTACTAAAAGGGGACAACTCCCACTGGGCCAGGGTGCTCAGTGCCTCATCCAGCCTGGCCTTAAACACCTCCAGGGATTGAGGGGACATCCACAACCTCTCAGGGCAACCTCTTCCAGGGTCTCAACAAAGAACTTCTTTCTTTTCCCCAGCCTGATTCTCCCCTCTTCCAATTTGCAAGGAGTACTCCTAGTCCTGCCATCCTGCACCCTATTAAAAAGTCTTCGTCATAAAGTTTATGGTCATAAACTTCTATGTACATGGTTATGACATATTAGATGCTGTGCTTGCTGTGTTTATAGCACAGATTGGTCACTGTGGACCGTGGCAATGTGCATCTTTGCCAATAGTCTTTTCACCAGGGTAATTAAGCCCAGAAATGCATTTGTTTCAAGGCATAATTGATCTCTGCAAGTTAGTTGCTCCCATGGAGTTAAGAGTTGTGGCTGCATCAGGGCAGTGACTGCATTAATACTGCACTGTCTTGGAAGTTTCATGACTAGATTATGGTTCTGCCACGTGCTCAGCACCTATGCAAGAGTCAAGCTCTCTTGAACTAGTCTCATCCTGATGTGTGGTGATCAGAGCTACAAGCATTCAACAGCTGCTGGGCTCAACACATGAGCATTCTATCTTAGGTCCAGTGATTGTCAGTGATGGTTCTGTCAGTTAGTGGTTGCCCTTGATGATCTTGAAGGTCCCTTCCAACCCAGACCATTCAATGATTGTATGATGTGACAGGGAACATCTGCACATCCTTCTCAAAGAGGATGAAATGACTTCCCAGGTCCCCACTGTGCTCTTTTTCCATTCAGGAAGAGAAGAACAGACCCAAATATCCACATTCCACACTCCAGGTCAGGGCTCCAGCAACTTTATCTTTGATTTTCAGGACTGAAAATTAATTTCTTCTGGTGAAGCTATTTTATCCTTTATCTATATTTAAAGCTACCTTATCCTTTTTTTTTTTTTTTTGACAGTACATTACAGTTCATAGAGCAGACAGAATTAGATTTTATTCTTGGATTTTTGTCATAATGAGTCAAAAAGAACAATTCTAGTTAAGGCTGACACATTCTTAATGGGCATAATTTTCATGGAGAACTACTTTTGCAGGAAATTTAGGTGCTTTAACACAGTGATCTGACCTTGTATTGCTGATATGTACTGTAGTTTTTCAGGTTTTTGGGATTTAAAATACTGAATTTGTCTCTTCTGATCTGAATAGCTAAACAAACAGTGGCCCAACCTGGTGCTGCAATAGCACAAATTCAGCTGAAGCTTTGGGCAGAGGCAGTACTATTATTATTAAAGATCAAGTTTAAAGTGTGCTGGCTGTTTGCATCATGCATCTTTGTCAGTATTATCATAGTGTCTGATTTGAAACACCTGTAATCTTGGAGTTGTAAGATGAACTAAAAATAATATTGTATGGGGGTCCTACAGAAAGGCAGGAATGGTAATTCCAAAGGATAGGAAAGCCAGGGGATCTCATTAGAGTAAGAAGGAAAATAGGCTGAGAAGGGAAACTGAGAGGACAAATCACTTTATTTTTCTTTGTGTGGAGTGGGAATATGCAGTAGCATATGAGATCTGATATAAGGAGAGTGTTCTCATGAGAAGGGGCAATTTGACAATCACACTGAGGAAGAAGATGAAGCCAAGTAATTAGTGACATAATGAAGAAAAAAACCCCACAACCTCAGAAAGAAATGTGGAACCTGAGAGGCAGTGATACTTAGGAAAGAAAAGAGGTGAGAACTACCCTACTGCAAGAGGCAGATGATTAGACAGACACACTGAAATCCAAAAGGAAAGGACTCAGGAAGAAAAGGTGTTAATGGTATCTGATAGATCAAGAAGAATAAGAAAAATATTTCACTGCAGGTGAATGAAGATTTTGCTCACAGTAGTACTGATTCAGTGAGAGGACAGAATGCATCAAAAATGGAGTTGAGAATAGTGAAAATTAGGGAACAAAGAAAGCAAGGGCTGAATTTCAGGGCCTGGACAGTGGTTATGGAAGAAGACAAGGCTCAGAGAAGTTTTTCTCAAAGGCAGCCTATGAAATACTTGTGCCAGAAGAAAATGATCCTAAACAGGCGTCATTAGAAAAGATACAAGAATATGAATTCTTGGAAGAAAGGGACAGGCAGATACAAAAGCAGAAGGTTCTTTCTACTTTTTACCCTGCACCTTGGTTTTCACTAAAAAAGTAAATTATAATTGGGAGGACAATACAATAAAACTTGCAACAAAAAGGTAAGATCTTCTGGAGCAGGAAAAGAACAGATGATAGTTTGGGTAATTCTTACACAGCTGAAGCAGAAAGGGATAGATGTCATGGAAATCCAGGAGACCAGAAGAAAAGCAGATGAAATGCCTTCCTTGTAAAAGCAGGAAAAGAGAGCTAGGAGCTTGGATATTACAAATTTCCCTTTAACCTTATCCAAAATACTGGGTAAAGAATAAATTTCTTATAAACAGATTAACAGTTTCCACCATGTCTGCTACATGAATAAGTCAAGTGAAATAAACCTGATTTATTTTCCCTAGTAAAGGATGAAGAATTTGTAGATAGAAGGCAAACTAAGTGTCCCATATTTTTATGTCAGGAAGCTTTCTGATGCCATTTTTATAACATCTTTCTTAAATATGGGAACGAAGTATCGTCCATGTAAAAGTACTATGAGAACGCTGAAAACACTTTGGAAAGGAAAGTGTGGAGGGCATGGATGTTTAAAATATAACACATAGAATCATAGAACAGTTTGGGTTCCAACCCCCCTGCAATAGGCAAGGACAACCTCCCACTACATCAGGCTGCTCAGTGCCTTGTCCAGCCTGGCCTTAAACACCTCCAGAGAGGGGGCATCCACAACCTCTCTGGTCAACCTCTTCCAGTGTTTCACCACTCTCACTGTAAAGAATTTCTTTTTTATGTCAAGCCTGAATCGACCCTTTTCCAATTTACATCCATTATTTCTAGTCCTCCCCTCACATATCTTATTAATAAGTCCTACCCCTGCCTTTCTGTGAAGGACCCCCTCAGGTACTGATAAGTTACTATGAGGTCCCCCCTGACCCTTCTCTTCAGGCTGAACAACCCCAACTCATAAATTAGGCTCTGAGAGTGCTCTGTTGGCTATAAAGGTAATCTAGTTACTATTTAAGTTTTCAGTTATCCAAAGTTAGGCAAGATACATCCCCGAATCTCCAGGTTTGTATGTATTACTATCAGCAGAGAAGGCTGCTCAGAGCAAGCTGTTGAGGGAAAATGCCTGATTTGGGTAGCAAGCAGGATGTTCATTAATGACTTGGATGCTGGAACATTATTATATGCTGCTGCTACTGGATTTGCAGAGTCTCACAAAGGGCTATTTTATGAGAACTTTGGAAAGTTCTTGGTGAGCAGAAACAAGGGGCCAAAACTGGAAAGTGCAAAATGTTCTAACTTACATAGAGCACATATTGCATATACTGCCAATATATTGTATATATTCCAGGGATGGGGCCCCCACTGCCTCTCATCCACGAAGATGATGATAAGGCTGGAGCCCTCACCTCCCTTCTGAGGACAGGCTGAAGGAGTTGGGGTTGTTCAGCCTGGAGAAGGCTCAGGAGGGACCTCAGAGGAGCTTCTCAGTAACTGAAGGGGGCTACAGAAAGGCAGGGGGAGAACTTTTTATTATGGTACAGGATAGCAGGACTAGAAATAATGGATGCAAATTGGAAGAGGGGAGATTTAGGGTGGAGATAAGAAAGCAGTTCTTCACTATGAGGGTGGTGAGACACTGGAACAGGTTGCCCAGAGAGGCTGTGGATGCCCCCTCAATCCCTGGAGG
>VZTY01033026.1:47742-81248 GCA_013400935.1 Turnix velox
CGCCTCACCCCCTGCCCCCCTGTTACCTCCCCACAAACACCCTTCTAGAGCCCAGAGATGGGTCTGAGTCATCCCGTGTGTTCGAGGTGTTGTCTCCCCGTTTTCCGTGCCTGCACCCCGAGGAGGCGAGGAGCTGAAGGGTCGCGCAAACCACCCGCTGGCCTAGGGCCATCGCCAGCATGACAGGGTTGGCCTGCTGTGGCCTAGGGCTATAACCTGGTTGGCCTCGCTGTTAATAACACCCTGTGGTGGTGGGTGGAGGTGGTTGAAGAAAAGTTCCTGTGGAGTGTCCAGTTAGAGAAGTGTTTGGAGTGTGCCATATCCAGCACCTTCACACGAGCAGATTCCCACGTGTTTCACACTGGAATTAAAGTCTTCACTTCAGTACTTATTGCAGTCCAATCTTTGTTTAGCTTCAGGTTCCTTTAATCTTGTGTCATGGACTCTTGCAGGCCTTTAAGTGAACTTGATGTGCACGCACTGCTCTGTTTGGATGAGTTTTATTCATCAGAATAGCATTATATGCTGAAAAAAACACAGCTGCACCTGAGGGGGTCCTACAGAAAGGCAGGAGAAGGACTTTTTAATATGATATCGGATGGGAGCACTAGAAACAGTGGATGTAAATTGGAAGGGGGTAGATTTAGACTTGACATAAGAAAGAAATTCTTTACAGTGAGGGTAGTGAAACACTGGAAGAGGTTGCCCAGAGAGGTTGTGGATGCCCCCTCTCTGGAGGTGTTCAGGACCAGGCTGGACAAGGCACTGAGCAGCCTGGTCTAGTGGGAGGTGTCCCTGCCTATGGCAGGGGGGTTGGAATTCGATGATCTTTAGGGTCCCTTCCAACCCAAACTATTCTATGATTCTATGAAAGTGCAGGATAAAAATAAAAAAAAACCCTGAAGGTCCTTATGCATAAAATTTTTTACAGTGTGTTACAGCTTGGGTAGCAATTTCTGCATTTAAAAAAAAAACCTGTAGCAGCAATATTATGCGTGTGAAAATGAGTGCGAAAAACAATAGGACTCATGTATATAATTTATCATATAAATAGTGTCCCAAAAGGCGTGTAGTTAGCTTTGTGTTGACATAGCAAGACAATCAGCAGTATTCCCGTAGAGAGAGTAAACAAGCTTTTTTTCTTGAGCTGGTTTTCTTATTTAAAGTCTTATACTTCCTAGTGGTTTACTACCATTATCTTAAGGCGTTGATTTGCTCTTAATTAGATGCACTAAATTCTCCTCTGGATGGCTTCCCTGGGTTGCAGGCAGACCCTGGATGAGGCTCTGGCAGGGCTGATAAAGTCAGGCACAGAGGTGGTCACTCATCTTCCAAGATCAGGTTGTGCTGGAAGCTGTTGAACCACTTTCTCATCAAATGTGACATCTGTATAGAGAAGTCCTGAGGACCTGAGTTGTTTCTGCAGCCTCTTTTTCTGTTAAAACTCTGTTTCTTCCAGTTCTCTGCTTTCTCATATGGCACAGGGTTACTGGGAAGCCTGATCTTCTTCAAACTGGTGAGCCTTTGGGAGAGAGAGGCACCAGGGAGAGCAGAATCCTGCCTGGACTGGGTTGCAGAGCTGAATTGGAGCAAGTAGTTGTGCTGTGTTGGGCTTGGAGACAATTCCTATAGTGAGCTTTTGTCCAGCCTTCAGCATCTGCTCTGTGGTACTCTAGGAACAATCTGAATGAGAGTAGTATTTACTGACTGTGTTTGAAACCAAGACAGAAAGGAGAAATTCTAAACTGAACTCTGGAAATTACTTTAAAACACTGTTTTAAAGAAACACAGTGAAATGTTTCTTTACTCATATAAAACTCTCATTTCTTTTGCTTCTTTATATACACGTGGATCATAGCTTGATTATTTTGTATAAAATTTTCTTCCCTCATCTTTTGTGAAGAAGCACATTTCAGTCACCCTATTTTTCCAAAGGGTTTCAAAGAAGAAGTCTAAACAAACAGGCCTAATGCAGAACAAAGTCAAGGGTAAGAAAAAAAGTAATGTATTCAGGTGAATAACTGCAAATTAACTACCTGTTAAAACGTATGCAGCAGGAAATAGAAGGGAAACAAAAGTCTGGAACTGTGCCTAGATGTTTTTTGGCAAATAAGGGAGAATTAGGCTGCTGGCTCTCAACTTTGAATCCATTCCATTGGGATGTGCACTTGGCTGCTCACACCTTACAGGGAGTGATGACTAGATGACAAGTATTGCTCTTTTCTTAATAAATGCTTCTTCAGTTTTCATAAAAGATGTAAAGTCAAACCCTTATGCTTTGATAACACCAGTTAAAATCAGTATTTCCTTAAGTAATTGATAAAAAGCAATACAATGCAACATAAGGACTTTGAGAAGGGTTTTTGTTTGAGAAGTGTATTTGGTTTCTGGTTATTTCTCGTCTTACTATCTTTTTTTTAGTGCCCATTGTCATTTTAGTTTTGAACTATTATTCTTGTTTCTTTGAACAGATTTTAGTTGGAGAAAACCAGAATAAAATTTATTTGTGGAAAAAAAAATTTAATGGACTTAAGCTAACACATTAAGTACAGGATTTTAACAGTGATCATATCAGGCCTTTTTAAGCATTTTGTTTTCTAGTTATAGGTGTGTGGTTGGTAAGTTCTTTAACTGTGCCAATACAGTAGTAGTCCTGGCACTACTTAAACGGAAGAAATCGTGTTCTGACAGGAGTTTTTGCAGTAGGCATGAGCTAAATTTGGTTGATGGCCAAAGCTAGCCAGATCTGGAAGGATTCCAATGAAGACTGCAGTGTGCAATCATGATGTTACCTTTTCTAAGGTAACTCTTGGGTTACCTGTTTTTAAACTTTTAAATTATTTTTAAACTCTTCCAAAGCTGTATACCATATACAAAACCAAACAGTGAGGAGAAAGGTGCTATTATCCTGCCTGAGAGAAAGTTATTTTGAGATGTTTTTTGAAGAATAGTTATTGTTTAAGAAGTTTAATACTGTCCAAGTTTCTGCTCCAGCCTGAATTAATTTTGAGGGAAAGTCTTCAGCTTGTATGATTAAAATATGGCAGAGGTATACACCATCAGCTCTTGTGTATTAAATCGTTGTATTTGGAAATTAGAGAAAGAGATCTTGCCTTTTACAGGAGGGCAACCAAGACAGAGGGTTGTATTCATTCCTCTCATGTTAGTGTTTTCTTGTGTTAATGTTTCTGTGAAATAAAAGTTGCTAAAAATTGTTGTCTTCTTCCTCTTCTCTTTGGTGTTCAGGTTATCCAACTTCTGAAAGCTGGGAAAGCAAAGGAAGTTTCTTACAATGCACTGGCTTCACATATTATTTCAGAAGATGGGGACAATCCAGAAGTTGGAGAATCTCGTGAGGTTTTTGATCTTCCTGTGGTAAAGGTGAATGGCTCATCCACAAAGTACTTCATTATTATCAAATGAAACATAGTTTGAAAATCTTTTATTTTTGTGATGCAGACTTTTATCCTGACCTACAATCTCCATTTGCAATTTTTATCTCCTTTCTCTTACTGATCTGTGTCTGTCTATTTTTGTTTTCTGTCTTCTTTTTTTCCCCTTTTTCCAGATTCTTCCTCCAGTCATCTGTGAGATGGTGTCCTGTTAGCTGTACTTTAGAAATGTTTCTGGTGGGAAGGTTCTTACAGGCTTCTGGCAGTAGAAAACCTCAATTTAGAGTCAACAGTAGACTGATGAAGGTTTTTTTTTAAACACACATAATTGGCAAGGTGCAAGATGATTTTGTTGATTCTGCATATGTGTGCTACACTGATTTTAAACAGTGGGAACTTGCAGGAAAATAGGGGTGTCTTTTTTTTCTCTTGATTTCATTTTTTAAATTTGTTTTCTTACACCAGAATAACTGCTACCTCGTTAGTATCTTGCAATACTGGGTTGTTTTTCCAGTGAAAGATTCTGGGCTTCATGTCTGAAAATGTGAACTTGTCACTCTGCAAGTCATGCCAGTGATTAGAATAAGAAAAAAGCACAAGTATTTCACTGCCAATACATTTGGGTTCTTTTTTTTCCATATGGTTGCAGGTGGCAGTAGAGAATTTTGAGAGCTTATGTCATGAGAGTTCACCTGACAGTGTAGAAATATGAATTAAGTCCAAGAATTAAAAGTTGCTTAGCTGATTACAGTTATGGTTGCAGTGGGTGTGCTGATTAATTTTTAGTGCCTTTTTCTGAAGGGTTCTGTGGCATAATTTTAATCTTATAAACAAGAGGACTGCTGCCATTCTCCTGTGATGGAAGAACATTGATGTCATAACAGTTCTTTCTGCTTTCCAGTGCCTTTTACTTAAATAATTTAATTTTATTTATTACTAACTAAACCTTTTCATTCGCCACATGAGAAGAACTCTTTCAGTAGTGTCACTAAGTTTGACCTGAAACCATCACAGGGTGATCTGTAATCAAGAAGATTAGACTAATTATTAAGGGAATAGAAGACAGAGGCAAAGGTAGCTTGTTATCAAAAGGCACAGACAATAAGAAAGAGCAAAACTCAAGGGAAGAAAATCTCCCTTTGTCCTGCATGTCTTACCTCTCTCTCAGAGGGAGGAATACTGTCCTGAAACACTGTTGGTGAGGGCTCAGTAGCC
Organism: Turnix velox; assembly: GCA_013400935.1. Lineage (NCBI taxonomy): Eukaryota > Metazoa > Chordata > Aves > Charadriiformes > Turnicidae > Turnix > Turnix velox. The sequence continues at coordinate 52,350 of VZTY01033026.1, forward strand.
TTTGTCACTGTGTCTTGAGAAACTTCTTTCTATATAAGCTTGTGGTTTCTGACTCCTTGTAGACTTTTTAAAAGGAGGGGATTTTTTTTTTTAGAGCAAGGCAAACTGAAGAATGGGAGGGTATGAATAATTAATGGTCATCCTGGCACAGCAGGATGTGAGAAGGGGATCTTGCTCTCCTGTTGCTGCACAACCTCTGAGCAGTCTTTGTATTAACTCTTAAAATCAGAACGGTCTTCTTTGTAGTCCTAAATACTGTGTCTGTCAAATAAACCTGAGAGATGTACTTTGAAACTGACTATGGCATGAACTAGGAAGGTAATTCACATTCCACAGATACAGATCAAGGTTTTTAATGTCTTGCAGATTTTAATGTCGTGTGATTTTTGTTTTTCAGCCTTCCTGGGTGATCTTGTCTGTTCGCTGTGGAGCTCTTCTTCCGTATCCTTTTAAGTTCAAATTTGAATCAATTCTATAGGAAATGTGTTAGAATAACTCCTTTCAAGGGATTAAAGTCTGGCTCAAGTATATACAGTTAAATTTTTTAAATGATGGGTTTGCCTTGCAAGATTGCTGTGTGTTTGTAGCTTCTTTGACTTGCTTAGTTTTTCTGTACCTCTTGCTTTTTTGAATGCTTAATAGGCAATAGCAAGAAAACTACCATCGAATGGTCTGAGAACATTTTAACTAGGAATTGATTATTAACTGGGAGGATCCAGGATAAACACTGTAGTACAGTAAGTGGGCAGATGTTGGTTCTGGGTAGATTTGCCTGTTCTGCCTTTTTTTTAGAAGCAGAGTTAAGTAAGTGATAAATATACCATTACTCATTGGCTCTGTATCGTAAGTAACACTTTACTGATGGGTATTATCAGTATTCCTATTTTTGTGATACTGTCCTTGCCTTTGGAAGATGATTTTTGTTCATATTTGGCTAGATTTATATTTCTTAACTTGTTTGGAATATTTATTTTTACATATAGCTGTCATATTCTTGCATCTTCTTGTCAACTTCTGTTTCATTTTTATGTTCCTCTCAGTTTTTTTCTTTGGATCATAGGAATAGTGATAGTGGTTCCTACTAAAGAAGAAAATTTGTGCACCTCTAATTCAGCCCATTCACAAAAAAGATTCTGGATGTGGGAAAGCTGAAGCAGAGCAATGCATTTCAGTACAAATACAAGCAGATGATTGCAACAAAGAGTGTGAGGAGTAGGGTGGTTTGCTGTCAGGCACGAGATCTTCTTTTGGAATCAATTTAGCAAGTGGTATGTGTCTGTAATGGAAAACAAGAAGTAGTGGACACCAGAAGCCAGGTGTTCATATTAGAAATTCAGGTCTTAATGTGCTTTGGTGATTCAGAATTTGTGTTTTATACCCAATATTTCAAGATCTGTGCCTTTGCATCTTGGAAATAGCCTCTGTATTCTCTATTTCCCTAGGAAAATTAAGTCATGAGGTTGAACTTTAGGAACAGGAAGCATTAAATTAACCATATAAAATGATACAGTGAGGTCTTTGCAGCTGTTTTGATCACAGTAATCAACATGTTGTATAGGATTCAGCAGTGCTTGCCACAGTCATGGATAGTCTTCTAATCTAAGCAGAAGTTTTTCAGTAATAACTTAGCTTCCTAATGAGAAAAAGGCACCAAATGTTACATGGCAAAACCCAAATTAGCAGAGCTACTCCTGCATTAAAAATAGTGTAATTTTTGTGATGTGATCTGGTGTCTGGGCTGGTGATTTTTGTATTCAGCATGTGGAGATAATAGATGTGTTTCTCTTCAGGCCTGTATGGTTGTATGCCATGCATCTGGTTGAAAAAATAATAGGATAGCTTGGAAGTAGCTACATTTTCAGGTTAGGTGATCTAGCATTATGGTTTTTTCGTGTTATCCTTTCCCCTGTAGAAGTGGCACTATTAGAAAATTGGAATTCTGTCTGAAAACAGTGTTTTTTCAAAAATGATGCTGCAAGAGCTGATGTAATTACATACCCAGAAGAGAAATCAACAGATAAAACCACAGGGTGATGCAGTCAGTCCATAACTAAATTGTAGCAATAAATGTGTGAATGTAGCCCTGAATGGCTATTGCTCAGAAGTCTTTATTGTGGGTATATAGGAATGGCCAAATGAAAAGACCAGGTCTCAGTAGTACCATATTCTTGGATTGTGTGGAGGAAGGAAGTTTTGTACAGCTGCCAGCAGTAAATGTGTCCTTGCGCCTTTGACTTTATTCTTTCTAGCTCTTCATGTCCTTGGGTTTTTTTAAAGATTTTATTCTAAGCCTTCTAGTGCTCATTAAATGGGTTGTTAAGTCCTAACTTTGTTCTTTTTCAGTCTTTTTGACTTCTAGTGCCGTTGGCATCTGGCCTTTCATTAGGGGTTTGAGTGCTACCATGATGAAAAAAAAATGTAGTTAGTAGGAATAGTGAAGTTTTTCCAGTTGGTTGGTTTTGGATTCTTCTGTAGGCATAATTTCAGGATGATGCTTTTTTGTCTTTTGTTTGTTTTTTAATTTGGAAATGAAATATAAAAAGTTGTCATTGAATTTACTGAAGAAGCAAATCCTAAAGAAACATCTCTTGTCAGTTAGATAACCAGATCTAATAAGACCCTTAGAGATTTTATGTTTATTTACCAAATTACTTATTTGTGTGTTTGCCTGTCTGTTGTTAAAGTTTTATGTAGAAAATTCTAATGCAATACAGAAACATAATAATTTTACCTGTTTCTGATTAATTCATTTTAACATTGTACTGTGAAAGATGTTTTCACCAGGGCAGACTTAAGAAGGCAAAGTGTTCCCTGGTTCATTGCTAACTGATGTTTGCAAAATCAGACTAACCTAGAATTGAAGGGAAGTAAGAGAAAAATGAATCTGGAAGCAGCCATCCAGAAGGCAGAAATATAGTTCTGTGTGTGAAAACCTCAGTTATAATGCCATAAAGAGGGCTGGTGATTTCTTAATTAATTCTCTTGATAGCAGCAAATTCCAGAGTGAGGAGGGCTTATTTTTCCAAGGTGTTGTATGGATGAAACTGCTGAATTTTTTATTGTTGTGAGTAAACAGTAAGTTTTGTGTTCCTTTTCTTTTTTGATTTGTAGACCCGCTTAGGTCTATTTCACTCCTGTTCTTTAGAGGGTGCAAGCTGTAGTAAAACTCATGGCCCTCTTCAAAGTCTAATCCTGAGCTGTTGCTGCTTTGTGTGGTAGGAGCAGATGTTAAGGCAGGGAGCAAATAACCGTGCACTTTTGAAAGATCCAATCTCCAAATTTATTTCCAAATAAATCTCTACCTTAGATATGATACTGAGAAACACCATGAAATCATCAGACTTGAACTTCTTGGAGCATTCTGGATATTGGCAATAATCCAATTCTTAAGTGTTAGTGCTCTGGGCTGTGTGTTATGTCTTCTGTATCTCAAAATATAAGTATTGCTGGTGCATCTGTTGGCAGCTCTGGGGAAGGAATTTTGTTTCATTACAAAAATCTCATGATGTACTTGTAACACATCTGTTCCTGGAGTCCTCTCCTAGCAAGGTATGTGTGTATCTTAAACACAAAATTATGGGAAAGTGCAGACTAGGGAGGCAAGGCACAGAGATCAGCTGGTCTGTCTGTCCTTCCCACGTCATTTCTGTCACACTGCTCACTCCTGTTTCACAAAGACCCTCCTATACTGGTGGTTTCAGAGTCTCCCCAGTCACTTTCCAGTGCCTCACTATTGTGTTGCTGGAGTTTAACCCCATTACCGTGCTGCAGTCTAACCTTGTTTTCATTTATCTGATACATTCTGAATAGGGAGAACAAATTACTTCTTTTTTCATTTGGCAGCCTCTAAAGGATTTGAAAGTACGTTGTCTTAGCTCATCAATTCTAGTCTTTCACTTTCCTCTCCTAAATTGTATTTACTAGATCTGTAAAAATTCCCAGAGTGATGTATTCTCAATTTGTTTTTCACAGTAGCTCCTAGAATCCTTCTTCGTAGTGTCTTATATTTTTAAACATGGAAATAAACACTTGAGTTTGGCATCCTTTGATGGGCTGAGGGAGATGTTTGAGGAAAAAGCAAGTTTGTAATGTTAGAAAAATTGATGATAATATTACAGGTGTCTTTATCGAGTTTGAACCTCAGTTTTTTTCCTGATGTGTACAACTCAACTTGGAAACAGACAATATCTTTTTAAAGACAGAAGTTATGAATTTTGGTTGAATTTTCGATAAATCTTAAGATGTACAATGCACACTATTTAGTTTTCTTTCTATTGTTCATGAGGAATCTCTCATTTAAATTACTTTGCATCCTTGACACCTGCTTTCCAGTGTAAATGGTTTTTCTCCAGAATCTTGTCAGATCTTTTTTGGAGTCACTGCATGTCTCTCTCAGGTAAGAAATAAAACATATTTCAGTCTTTTTCAATGTACAGTGTGTACAGTACAGTCTTTTTGGTTTTTTTTCATGAGATATACCAGTTTTTCTGTTGTAGTATGACCTTTGTTCTATACCTTAGGTGAATTATCTAAAACAATTTTTCACTGAAATTAAAGACATGAACATTTTGAATTGTGAACATTTAACCAATAGCTTGTCTTATGGTTAGAATCACCCAAATGGTGATTCTAAAATGCAAAGTACACTAAAACTATAAGGTCTCTATTTCTGTTCTTCTGTTTCTGCATTAACACAGTGTTCAGTTGATGTGTTTTATCTGCTTATGCACCTTAATCAGAGTCCCAATGAGTGAAGTAAATGGAGAGATGGTGCTTCAGTGGCTTGTGGTCATAGCCAGATGAGTAGATCAGTGAGAAGTATGTGTGTGCAGATAGGATAAAAGACTCTAGGTGCTACTGGAATATTTATCAATATGTACTTTAGACTTTTTAATAAATTACTTCTGTTGTAATGCCAATTACTCTGAATGATAGGGGGACATTGCTGTGACATAAATTGTTAGAAATAAGCAGTTCATGTTCTTACACAAATTCTTATTAATTTGGTCTCCTTGCTAAAATTCTGTTCAATGAATGAAAGCAAATCACCTAAGATAAAAAATTCTTCTTTCCTTGATCACTAACTTTTTTTCTCATGTGTAAGGTGATGTAAAAATGTTGGCTTTTACAGGAGTGGGGAATGTTTTCTTTTTCTCTGTACTGGTTAAAAATGTCTTTTTTTGTTGTGTCTCTTTGTCACCCTTTTTTCTTTGTTCCTTGTTAATTTGGTATTTAAATGTGATAGGTAATACATTAGCTAGACTTCTGAATGGTATGTCATGGATTGTACTCACATTCTTTAAGCAGATGGCAGCTGCTTGCATGGAAGTAAAAAGCTTATTTTCCTTGCTTTTAGGTTTCATCTGAAGACCGAAGTACTCTGTGGGCTTTGATTACTTTTTATGGAGGGAATTGCCAGCTGAGCCTCAATAATAAGTGTACTCATTTGATTGTGCCTGAGCCAAAGGGGGTAAGAGTTTATTACATGTACAGTTGATCTCCTTGTAGCTCCCATTTGCTTTTGAGTAATCAATTTTCCATCTCCCCAAAGTTAAGTTTCCAAAGGCTGTTGGTTAATCTTGAGCAGCTAAATTCAACACCACTGTGCATTGCAGCTATCTAGTTTCTATATATTTTATGCAGGGCTTTAGGCTGATTAATTAAAGGATGTCCAACTTCATATTGCCACCTGTATTTCTGGTTGAATGAAGCATTTTATTCTGTTTGTCTCAACTAATGTTGACATGTCATAATTGTGACTGATTATGACTTGTAAATCTGTAGATACATAGTAAGTGAAAGAAAAAGCACAAAATTGAAAAATTTTATTAAATGTGTGATGAGGGAGGAGGGATTAAGAGAGTGGGAGGAGATAGAGGCTATTATCTCTACTGTTGAAAGAAAGGAGAACTCTCAAAATTCCTCAAGCCATTCTTCTAAAAAGGAAATGGTAGGATGAACAGTACTCAGCATTTCTGCCCAAATGCTGATAAAGGAATCATACTTCAGATCACTTTCATCATGGAATATCTGAGATTGGAAGGGACCCATAAGGATCATTGAGTCCTAATTCCTGCTCCTTGCAGGACTACCTAAAACTAAACCATCTGACTTAAAGCCTCATCTAGATGCCCCCTGAACTTTCACAGGCTTGTTACCTTGACTGATTCCCTGGAAATCCTGTTCCAGTGACAAACTAGCCTCTCAGTGAAGAACCTTCTCTTAGTGTCCAATATGAATTTCCCCTGATTTTGCTTCATACCATTCCCTCATGTCCTATCACTGCTCACCAGAGAGAGAGGAGATCAGCTCCTTCCCTCCCCTGCCCACTTTGAGGAAGTTGTAGACTGCAATGAGGCCACCCCTCCATGATTAGGTCACCCCTCATCCTTTTACTTCTCCAAGTTGAATAAGATGAGTGACTTCATCTGCTCCTCACGAGTCTTGCCCTTGAGACCTTTCACCATCTAAATCACACTTCCCTGGACACATTTCAACTGTGAAAAAGTTACAAGGGTGAGCTGAACACCACCCTAGTTGTCTCCTCCATCACAGCTTAGTGTTTGGACTAAGATGTTGTTTTTAAGAGGCAGTGATACACATTTATAAAGTGTTGCCTAAGTTTTTTAGAGCAAAGGATGTTGTCTTGAGCTTGCCAGTCAACAGAGTGAAAAAAAAACCCCAACAAAACACATTAGTTTCTCATATCTGTAAGATGAAATAAAAAGCTTGGTTTTTTTTATGGAATCAATTAATGGGAAAAATTTTACAAAATGTTTACTTAAAATGCCACCAGTCCCATTGCTCTGACATAATACTGCTGCAGCAGTTTGTAATGAGAACAGTTTTGACTCTAGTGAAAATATAAATGATTGCTTTGACTACACACAACACGATGAAACAAGATTCTTAATATTCTCACCACAAAGAAAGAATGAAAACTCATATCTGCAAATAAACTTGGATCCATCTATAATATCTTCATTGTGTATAAATGACAGTTTCATTGTAGGCATTAACTCTAGAGAATCATTAAATTAATTTCCTCTGAATGTGCTGGTTGCTAATTTATTTTGTTTGACATACAAAGAAAATCCCAGTTCAATCACTTGTGAACATTAAACCCTGGAGTTAGGTTCCAATCTTCTGATAAAGTTTAAGTTTTTTTTCCCCTTCTGACATTTGTGAGCAGTTTCTTTCAGAGAGGATGTTTTGAGTAATTAGAGCACTGCCTATATCTATTTCTACTCCTTAGGAAAGGAAACAGTGAAGTTTCACTCTTTGTATATATCTTTGCATATATAGAAATGATTTCTTCTGCTTTGTCAGCTTCATAACCTCTCATTGAAATGGATTTAGCAAATACTTGAACACAAGTGTAGCTTTCAACCTGAAGGGAATGTTACAGTTTTCATCTTCTGAGGTGCTGTGTAGGAAATAACTGACCAATATCTGATTTATATTTCTGCATTATCTTTCAGCAATCACCTTGTCAATATTCTGATTTTTCTCTGAATGCTTTTTCATTATGATTTTTTGTTTTGATTTGTTTTATTTTTTTTCCCATGGAGGAAATATAAATATAGGCTATATTTAGATTCATTTTAATGTGCACCTTAACAGTTGTGCTGTTCCTGGGTCCTAGAGTTTTGAATGCTTTTTCACAACTAAATTTAATGATTGTCAAATCCTCTGGTGATTTGGTTTGAGAAGAATTTGAGCAGTGGTGTTTTTGTAAGTGAAAACTTAATTTTTCTCATTTGTGCCTACTGAGTCCTTTATATTGTAAACCTGGAAGGTTTGGTTTTAATCTATTGGAACCTGTGGTCACACTCAGTGGTGTGTTTGACTTGTTGGTTCTGGAAGAGATCCCTTTTTGTTACCAGAACAAACTCTTGTGATCAGTCTTTGCATATACTCTGGCCCTTCCTTCAAAAAGGTTATTTTGGGGGTTTCCTGTCTTTAAATAAAATCTTTTTTTTTTTTCTTCCAGGAAAAATACGAATGTGCTTGTAAACATGAAAGCATTAAAATTGTGACACCAGACTGGGTACTGGATTGTGTTGCAGATAAGACTAAAAAAGAAGAGACTCCTTATCATCCTCGCTTAATAATATACGAGGAAGAAGAAGAAGAGGAAGAGGAAGAAGAGGAGGAAGCCGAAAATGAGGAGCAGGATTCTCAAAATGAAGCTAGTACAGATGAAAAATTATCAAGCCCCCCATCTTCTAGAGAAGGATCGCCTTTGGGTGATCAGATTTTTTCACCAAAATCTACTACTGCTGAGAAGGCAAAAGGGGAACTGATGTTTGATGATTCTTCAGATTCTTCTCCTGAAAAGCAAGAGAGGAATTTGAACTGGACACCAGCTGAAGTCCCTCAGGCATCCACAGCGAAGCGTAGGTTGCCTCAAGGGAAGGACTCTGGGTTAATTAATTTATGTGCCAATGTCCCACCAGTGCCAGGTAATATTTTGCCACCAGATCTGAGAGGCAATCTGATGGCTTCAGTTCAAGGTGCCCAAAGTTCTGATCGACAGGAAATGATGGCTTCATGGAGTCCAGCTGTGCGGACATTAAGGAATATTACTAATAGTGCTGATATTCAGCAGATTAATAGACCGTCAAATGTAGCACATGTAAGTGTTGGATTTTTAATTTATAAGGTTGGAATTTTTCTTAAGAACTATCCTATCCAAGAATTTCAGTTTCCTTTTAATTGCTCTTTAAATGTACAAGGGATTAAAAGTTCTCTTATGACTTGTGGCCAAATTAGTAACCTCCCCATAATAAGTAACTGCATTTCTACCTGATTCAGAAAGTAAGAAGACATTTGTAAGAGCAAAGCTGTGTTTAACTATAGTGTGGTTTAGGGTTTCAGTATTAACTTCTTGGTAAGAGAAAAAAATATTAATTTATTTACAATTATTTGGCTTAGATTTCATACCTTTCAAGCTTCTTATTCAGTGCAAGGAATTATTTGTGGTATAAACACATAAAACCATGGAATGGATTGCTCTCACAGTAGGTTTGGCTCTATACTGTGTTGTTCTGCTGGGCATCATTAAGTTGTTATATAGTTTAGTCAGGATTATGAAGCAGAAGCCCTAACTTACAAGTTCATATGCCACTTGTATAGTTGAAATTATTGTAGCCTTTGCATTGAATTTATTTTGGAAGAAAATATGAAGCAAGTGAGCGTGCACTGAAATCACTTGCAGAAGTTAAATTTTTAGATGTTCATGGGAAGGGAATGAAAAAAGTAGGTGCTGGTAAATGTTAGCCATATCTTTTATGTTAATAATTGTGTTGATACATTTATTTGGATGTTCATTTGAAGGTAAAAAATTCAGAGGTGTCTGAATAATATAAAAGCTTACTGCTAGTACTTAAACACAGGAGGAGGAGTCACTCAGAAATGTTGGTTCTTTGTTGTTGATATGACTGCTTATTATGGAGTGGGAAGCACAGGCTTTCTTTTAAAACTGAGTCTTGAAGTGTTTAAGGATTTTACAGAATGACCAAAGTTCTGGTCATTGGTCAGTGGTGGTAAGTTGGCTCATGGTTTCATGCCTGGTAACTTCATCAACAACTTGGTAATTTTGTTCTATCACATATTCTGTAGCTGTGTCCCTGTTGAAGGGTTTTTCTGTAAGTAGGATTTCTAGTTACAGGGTGGTTGATCATAGCAAGTCTAGCTTCAACTAGTCATTGTTCTCAAGAAGTAAGTTAGACTAGGGACTTGACTGTGCCATGCAAGGACACTTCTCAAAGGTGCTGTGTGGGTTGCCATGCCAGCTCCAAAGTATTGCTTCTTAGAATTGTGAATCTGTTTCCTTGAGGGAAGAATACCAATTCTGCCTTTTTCCTCCTAACTTCTCCCTTGGTCATGTTAAATTTTACTTTGCATCCTTCTTGGGTACCATTCTTTGGTGGATTCCAGATCTTGGTTCACAGTCATGGAAAGTTATTATTTCATATGAACCTCAGAATTTTTCCAAATGGCAAGATCTGTAATAGTGAGACATTTGCAGATACAAAGTTACTATCTGAATAGAGCTCTAGGATACTTGGGCAAGTTTTATCCCTTTAATTTGAAATACATGTCTCGAAGCTTTTGTAATTTTGACTTTTGGGGCCATTTTGGGAGAGCAGCATGAAAATCTCTCCTCATATTGAGCCATGGAGACTATGTATGTTCTTTTTAGTTACTCTATACTGCTGTCTAGGCATTAGACATGGGTGACTCATTGATACTTGTGGCTGTAAATGTATGCTATACCAACAACATCAGAATTGCCTGGATGGAAGCTGAGATATTTTGAAATGAATTGTAAAAAACACTTGAGCCACCTTTAATGAAGATGGTCTCATTGAGAGGAGACAGTTGCTTGACTTGTTGTAGTGATGTGCTTTGATTCCTCTCTCACATGTACATCACTAAAGTTTACAGTGAAATAGTGTGACTGAAGGAAAAAAGCTTTGCAAGATTTAACAAAGCTGTTTTCATGTTTAAAAGATTCTACAAATGGCAATCTGAAGTTTCCTGTTGCCCCTACTAATTTTAAATCAGTAGCTTATACTAAAATGTTTTAATAAATATGTAGAATTCATTCTAACCTATTAGGAATTTGCCCAGTTTTCCCCTTTCTGGTGCTTTCAAAATTCTCTTGCTGACTTCTATCTGCTTAGTGTGAAATGATTTTTCCCTTAACAGTGAGTTAAGACTAAAACTAAAAACTGAATTCTAAAACTAAAATAAATAGATTACTTCAGCATTTAGGTATAAACCTAAATCTGTTATTCTTAAGGTTAGGTTGATTAGGTGATTTTTTTTCCAAGAAATTACTAGTGTTTGTATTTTGAGATTCAGTTAAAAAGACAGAGCTAACTATTCCTAAATTGGTTCAAAAGATAGCAAAGTTGTATGAAATTCTCTTGTTTCAAACAGCACTAATTAGTAGAGAAGTTATTAACAGCTTTTAAGTTTAAGAAAATAAGATTATGGAACTGAACTAGGAACTTAATGAGCCAGGAAGATTGTAAAGTTAGCGTTATAATTGATTGAGTTGATTAGTGTAATTATTAATACAGTGTTAATAGTAACAATGCTACCAGAGGTAACATCACTAATACAGGGATGGGTTTTAATCTTAAATTTTGCTTAGATATACATTGTCTTATCTTTGGAGCCACATGTAGCTCCATGCTTTCCTTATGTGTAGGTCCTGTTTTTTTCATTTTACTATTGATAGTTAATGATTTTTGTTTAGCTTGTATTGTATTTAAGCACATTTGTGTTTCCCCAGTAGTTCTTGTAAGTATTTTTAAAACTGAATGGCGACAAAAAAGGTCACAAAACTAATCTTTGTTTTCTAGATATTACAATCACTTTCAGCACCTACAAAAAGTTTAGAACAGCAAGTAAATCATAGCCAACAGGGACATCCAAACGCGGTGCTGTTTAGTCAAGTGAAACTAACTCCAGAGACACATTTGTTACAGCAGTCACATCAAGCACAGCAGCAACAGCACCATCCTCTTTTACACCTTCAACCTCAGCAACTTATGCAACTCCAGCAACAGCAGCAGCAACCCCAGATTCCCCAGCAGACTTTCCAACAGCAACAGCCTCATCAGTTTCCGCAGCAGCAGCAGCAGGTTCATCAGCAGCACCAGTTTGCCCAGCAGCAGCTCCAGTTTCCGCAGCAGCAGTTACACCCTCAACAGCAGCTCCACCGGCCCCAGCAGCAGCTGCAGTTCCAGCAGCAGCATGCTTTGCAACAGCAACTGCATCAGCTGCAGCAGCAGCAGCTACAGCAGCAGCAACTGCAGCAGCTGCAGCAACAGAACCTGCAGCAGCAGCAGCTACAGCATCATCAGCAGCAAATGCAGCAGCAGCAGCTGCAGCAGCAGCACCTGCAGCGATTGCACCAACAGCATCAGCAGCAGCAAATGCAGAATCAGGCAACACAGCACTTAACACAGCCACCTCAAGCACTACAGCATCAAGTTGCAGCCCAGCAGCAGCAGCCACACCACCAGCAGCAGCAGCAACAACTGCAGCAGCAGCCGCTTTATGGGCACGATCCAGCAGCAGAGAGTTAGTAATTATTGCCTTCTGATCCTGGAAGAATGTGGGTCGTGACATGACACAGTGTGGGTTAGAATATTGAAAGATAATCCCAAGTATACAGGATGGGATTGTAGCACTTAGAAATGCCATTTGTGGCTCAGGACCCATTCTGATAATTTTTAGGTGAACAGATTTAAATTATAATGGAGGATAAGCTCCATTATAATTGAGCTGTTGGAGCAGGTCCAGAGGAGGGTCATGAAGATGATCAAAGGGCTGGAGCAACTGTCTCATGAAGACAGGCTGAAAGAGTTGGGGTTGTTCAGCTTGGTGAGGAGAAGGCTCAGGGGGGACCTCAGAGTAGCTTCTCAATACCTGAAGGGAGTCTACAGAAAGGCAGGGCTAGAACTTTTTAATAGGATGTGTGATGGAAGGACTAGAAATAGTGGATATAAATTGGAAGAGGGTAGATTCAGGCTAGATATAAGAAAGAAGTTCTTTCCTGTGAGGGTAGTGAAACACTGGAATGGGTTGCCCAGAGAGGTTGTGGATGCCCCCTCTCTGGAGGTGTTTAAGACCAGGCTGGACAAGGCACTGAGCAGCCTGATGTAGTGGGAGGGTGTCCCTGCCTATGGCAGGGGGATTGGAACTCGATGATCTTTAAGGTCTTTTCCAATCCAAACTGTTCTAAGATCCTATGATTCTGTGATATAGAAATCAGTAAAGTGTGAGAGCTCTCAAAACACTCTCTTTTAAATTTCAATATACATGTATATTCTTTTCAGTGTTAATCTGTGCACGACATACATTTTTTTTTCCCTTCAGAAAAAGGAAAGGGGCTTACTGTCAAACAGCATAACAACTGGAAAAACAGCTTAAATTTAGGAAATACGAGTAAATTAATGAATATTCAGTATCAAAAAGTTGTCATACCTTGCTTTGGATTCTATCCATGCAAGTAAACCTGAAAGCTTTTTGATTGTTCTGACTATTCATAACTGATCTGTATAAAAAATTAAGTTGTCTTATATTTTGGTGCCCCTTTGTACTGCCCCTTTTTCCCCCACTCATCATGGGAAAATAAAAGCCACCCAGAACAAAACCCCTAGGCTGAGCTGTACCTTTAGATATGTGTATTAGCTTGGAAATTTTGGATCTTAATTTTTCACGAAAGATTTTCTTCAAATTTAAGTTTATGACCTTGTAATAGGAAAGTTCCATGTAGCAAATATGTTCTGAGATGGACTCTTCAGACTTTGGAGTATTTAATTTTTTGTTCTTTTCTGTTCCAAACTATTCTAGTTCCAGAAGACTATTTTCTCCTGGGCTGTGTCTTTGCAATTGCTGATTATCCAGAACAAATGTCTGATAAACAGCTGTTGGCAACCTGGAAACGGGTAAGATTCTGTTCTGTTTTAGAAAACTGTGATAACATAACTTCATAGTAACTAAATTCTAAATCATTAGAAAATATTTCAGCACTTTTCACTTTAGGCATTTTTTGTGTAATATTTGTACTACAGGCAAAAAAATATTAATGCAACTGAACAGAAAAAGTAATTAAAGAATACTTTAAATGTGAAGCCAGTTCGAATTGGGTCTTTAGTCAAAATATTGGCTAAGTTACGTCCTTAACTGCTTCCTGAATGCTTTTATTCTGTCAGCTACAGTGCAAATGTAATTGCTTTGCTCTCTACCTTTAACTTGATTGTATAAAAAGACCTTTTTTTACATATTATTTTGGCATTTAGTAGCCTGTGAGGTATCCACCTGAGTAAAAAAAGATGGAGGAAGAGAGTGTTTCTATTTTTTGCCAACTTCTATTTTTCAGAAAAATCTGATTGTATCCTTTCCTAAATGAGGGGACTTTGATGTTCTTCAGAAACTTCTGGTGGATTTTGTAGTTGAATTTTCCCTTCAATTTTGCATAATCAAGTAAGCTGTTGACATTTTTAACAGCACTTGTGTTTATTGCTGAGATAGAATTGAAAAGTTGTTTTAGTAGTTATACTGCAAAAATAAAAAATATAACACAAGGTGTTTTTTTTTCTTTTTGTATTTTTATTTGTGGGTTTTTTTAATTGATCCTAAAAAGCATTGCTCATTGAAAAAATGTAAATTTAATTTTGCTTTTTCCATTAAAATGTTTTTAAGCTAGATAACAAAACTTTTTGGGGGGATAGCACTTCAGTGGAATGGTGCTAATAGTGTCAGTGTCCTGAAGAGTAGACTTTAATTTAAAACTGTTTGTAATTTTAAAAATTAATTATACATATATTAGAAGTTTTTGAGTTTGTTTTCTTACCAGATCATTCAAGCACATGGTGGGACAGTAGACCCTACACTTACAAGCAGATGTACACATCTTCTCTGTGAAAGCCAAGTCAGTAACATGTATGTTCAGGTAAGCAAATCAGTAATGCATTTTTATGTATGCTTTCATTTTATTACTGGAAGGTTACATATTTCATGCTTTTATTCTTAGGTATAAGCTCAAAACTTTTCATATTGTACTTGTTTATGGTATAACAAACTTTGATAATACAGTTCTGGAGCCCTCAACACAGGAAGGACATTGAGCTATTGGGGCGGGTCCAGAGGAGGCCACAAAGATGGCCAAAGGGCTGGAGCAACTGCCCTATGAAGACAGGCTGAAGGAGTTGGGGTTGTTCAGCCTGGAGAAAAAAAGGCTCAGGGGGGACCTCATAGTAGTTTATCAATACCTGAGGGGGTCCTACAGAGAGGCAGGGGAAGGACTTTTTAATTAGGTATCTGATGGGAGGACCAGAAATAATGGATGTAAATTGGAAGGGGATAGAGTCAGGCTTGACATAAGAAAGAAATTCTTTACAGTGAGGGTAGTGAAACACTGGAAAAGGTTTCCCAGAGAGGTTGTGGATACCCCCTCTCTGGAGGTGTTTAAGGCCAGACTGGAGAAGGCACTGAGCAGCCTGATGTAGTGGGAGGTGTCCCTGCCTATGGCGAGGGGGTTGGAACTCGATGATCTTTGGGGTCCCTTCCAACCCGAACTATTCTATGATTCTTTGTAGTAGGTTTATCCCAGAGAGCACTAGGGAAGATTCTGTGAGAAGAGGGATCTTGAAAAAGTACAGGAAAATGAAGGATTAAATCACAGCTTTGTATTGTAAAATGAAACGAAGACTTAATTTAATTTGGTTTTTAAAAGCTTTTTATGCATGCATTCACAGGCTGTGAGAGAAAGGAAGAGGTGTATCACAGCACATTGGCTGAACTCAATCTTGAAGAAGAAGAAAATGGTACCACCTCATCGGGCCCTTCATTTTCCAGTTGCATTTCCACCAGGAGGAAAGCCTTGCTCTCAACATGTAAGGAGGAAAAGCTTGCTTCTAACAGATGCTTGCTGTATTACATGAGAAGCTAAAGTATAACTACAAAGTGCTAACTTAAAGCAATGTAGATGATTCTTTTGTCTCAAAACTTCTTGAGGTGCTGTGTTGATGTGATGCATGCTTTGTGAATCTTGCTGAATTTTGAGAGCTGAAGAGTAACATCTGTGTGGGAATTACTTTCTTAGAAACTAAGGTGCAAACATTATGAGTTGTACATGGCAGGAGTTCAAGCTGTGTAGTTTTTGACTAACAGTATGTCTAAGCATATATGCTAAGAGTATGTTCTTTAGAGGGTTTTGCTGGATCAATATGTAGCAATTACCAGGAGAAGAATATTGTTCTGTTAATCAGAGAATAGGAGATCACACTTCAAGTAGCCTGTGCAAGGTGGAGCACAAAGTAAGCTGGATTTTGTGGGGTGGAAACAGAAGCTGTCAGCTGAATTTATTTCATCATGAAATAAACTGCTGCATAAATCAAGATGCCAGTAGATGTCTTGGAATAGGATTTCTTTGTGCTAGATGCAGACATGCAGGGTTATGGCTTTGTTACTGGCCTGTTCTAGAAGGCATAAAAAGAAATACAGATTTAGGAAAACTACAGTGTGCATGTGAACACAGTGATTACTGAATGTAAAATTTAATGTGAAAGATGTATTTTGTTATCAACAACAAATTTACTGTTGCATTTTCCTGAATGAGAGTGGCAAAAATGAAAAGTTGGCAACACTAAGGGTAAGTATAGGAGAGGTAGAATTACAGTTCACCCTCTTTGATCAGCTGGCATAGTTTATTTGGCTTCATGACAAGGTAGAGCAAAGTATTCAGAAGATTTTAAAAACTGGAGTAGGTCAAGCAAGTGTAAGTGTATCTCTGTCTCCTTGATATAAACAGCAGCAGAATGAAAGAGGTGAGATGTGTGAAAAGAAAACTTGCTGTGAACTCTTTCATAGTAAAACTTTGTAGCCTTTAAAAGAGAAAAAGATGACCAGCAAAATGAAAATGACTCCTCCTGAGTCAGAACTAGTGCTGAAAGCCTGGAATGGTTCTGTATCAAAAATAACTTTTAAATTGCACTTTATTTATCCTACCAGCTATGTTTTAATTAAGGGCTTGTGTACTGTACTTCTCATCCTCTGTATTTCACTGTAGTGTTAAAATGTTAGTAACAGAAAAATACTTTGAACAGGAGTGTTTTGCAAGTACCATCAATGTTGAGTTAATTGAACTGTCTCTTTCTATATGTAGATAATCTCTGTGACAGGATTTGTTGATAGTGACAGAGATGACCTCAAACTGATGGCCTATCTAGCAGGTGCCAAATACACAGGCTACCTGTGTCGCAGCAATACCGTCCTCATCTGTAAAGAGTAAGTGCTTTATCCCTGCAGTACTCATCTTCTCAGTTGCCTGTTGCCAGTTAATGCTTTTCTTAACCTGAGGTGCTAATTGCATCTCATCAAAAGAATGTAAATTTCAATCAGTTTTATGATTTGATAGCAATAAACTTAGTGATTGTATTTCTTGAGCTAAATTACTGTGCACTATTCCATGAGAAATTTGTCCTGATGAACAGGCAAATAAAAAGTCATTTCTTATTCCACTGTTTTTCAGTACTTTATAAGTGGTGTTTCCTGTTACTTCATCTATAAATAAATTTTTAATTTATTTTTAAATAAACATAAGGCTGAAAGAGTTGGGGTTGTTCAGCTTGGTGAAGAGAAAGCTCAGGGGGGACCTCAGAGTAGCCTATAAATACCTGAAGAGAGTCTACCTAGAGGCAGGGGTAGGACTTTTTAATAAGATATGTGATGGGAGGACTAGAAATAATGGATGTAAATTGGAAGGGGTAGATTCAGGCATGTTATATGAAAAAAATTCTTTATGGTGAGGGTAGTGAAACACTGGAAGAGGTTTCCCAGAGAGGCTGTGGAGGTGGTTAAGGCCAGGCTGGACAAGGCACTGAGCAGCCTGATGTAGTGGGAGATGTCCCTGCCTATGATCTTTAAAGTCCCTTCCAACCTGAACTATTCTATAATTCTAATAATTTTAAAAAGTTGGGGGCTGAAAAATTAAGTTAAATCCAGGTCTAACTTGATTCCACTCAGAGCAGAAATACTCTCCTAATGGACTCGTTCTAGCACATAAAGTATTTTTCCAGACTATCTATTGTGCCGCAATTAAAACAGATAATAGGCCAACACAGAAATACTTACATTGTAGGTTTATCTACTTCACTGAGGTGCAATTTTTTTTTTTTCTGAACAATAAGGCCCAGTGGTTTGAAGTATGAGAAAGCTAAAGAGTGGAGAATACCGTGTGTGAACGCTCAATGGCTCTGTGACATCCTGCTAGGACATTTTGATGCTTTACGGCAGATACAGCACAGTCGGTACACAGTCTTCAATCTTCCAGATCCACTTTCTCCCAGCCAACAGCTAGTCCTAAACCTCTTGGGTAAGAGCATCAGTCCCAAAATCCTGTGTTCTGTAGCATTTATATACGTACCTGTTCAATTGGTAG
The DNA here is from genome assembly GCA_013400935.1 of Turnix velox. Lineage (NCBI taxonomy): Eukaryota > Metazoa > Chordata > Aves > Charadriiformes > Turnicidae > Turnix > Turnix velox. Next base: position 70,318 of record VZTY01033026.1, read on the forward strand.
AAGTATGTGTCTTCTGTTGCAAATAGCTTTTCAGTGGTTTCATTTTTATTTTGTTCTTCATTTCCTAGATGCTTGGAGAGTCCCATTGAAGGTGTCACCAGAACTACTAATGGTATGTTGAATTATGGTGTATATATGCAGGTATTTTTGTAAAAGTAGTGTTTTTAATTTGTGAACACATTGTTGATGGCATACACAGCAGGTCAGAGGCACTGACACAGACCTGTACTGAACCTTCTGCCTTTAGTTCATGTTGGTGTTCTCTTTATTTTATTTTGAGGAATCTGAGCAATAATCTTTTGCAGAATTAAGGTGCTGTACTGTGATGTACAAAATCAAGTTATTTCCCACTGTCTGCCACTGTGAAGAGGGCATCACTCATCAGTTTTTGTATCAGACCTGTAGAAAGGGCTTGGTATTTTTTGAGTCAATACCTAACACTGTCTGAAAATGAGTTAACGTGTGGGATTTTAAGGTAGAGCACCAAAAATTTTTTTTGAGGACTGCTGTCTGTCACATAGTGGTGATGCCACTTGCCTTATACATTTTCATAATTGAAATGTCCATCAAAAAGTGAGCACATGTGCTTTTCTTGCCAGCTGGTCTTACTAGCAATTGTCTAATGTAAACCACTCATCCCAGTGAGTGGGGAACAAACCCCTGTGGCCCATTTCCAAGCAAGGCTGGAGTAATTCTGCCTTTCTTTTTGGTTAGAATAGAATAGTTGTCCCAGGCTTGTGCTAGTGAGAGCTGTTGTTACAAGTGTTTCAGACCAGGGAGAGCCTAAAAGTTGGATTTCCTGGGCAAGTGCTCCAGTGGCTGATCTGATTAGTACTGGGGAGGTGGGAGTGTCTGTCCAGTGAGTTCTTGAACCTCCACTGAAGCTTCTCTCTAAGTAGTTGGGAAACCTGAGCATTTAAAGTGCAGGTGCCAGTATTTTCTGGTGATATTTTAGCCCTTGGAAGAATATTGTAATCTTCATGTATTTAACAAATGGTCTCTTGATAATTTAATTTTTTGGAGTTTCCATTGATGATTATCAGCTGTATGTAAAGCAATTATATTTTATTTAGTGTACATTTCAATCTTTACATAACTTTGTGCTCAACTTTGCTCTAGAGTCAGTCGTGGATGCACCAGTGCACGTTCAGTAACATGATTTTTTTAAATTTGTGTTTAATTTTCTTTAATGCAGTCTTAGAATATCAATGGTTAGTTTTCCTTTTTCAGAAGTTGGTTTCCTTGCTTCATTGAGATATAAACATGTAGATGATCTCATTTTCAGGGTGTGAGGTTGCCTTTGAAACCAAAGCAAAGTGAATCCAGTCTTCAGCCATCTGCCAAAAGAGCAAGGTAAGTGCACTCAGTGCCAGTAGTCCTTAATTGACCTTCCCACAGAAGTGTCAGCTGGCCAGCAGTCTGGTTCCATCCTGAGCCCTGCTAATTGAAATAACTATCGATAGTTTATGCATATTGGCAGCTACTCAACTGCCAGGAATAAAACAGTAAGTAGAGACTGAAGTAGTAAGAGAACAGAAGCAGGAGAACATGTCCTCTTCTCAGCATAGCAATTCTTTCCTCAGAAGATTGATGCTTCCTAATCCTCATTCATCTGGGCACTTCAATTGATGAATGTTTAAAGAGTGTGTTTGTATAGTTTTAATGTAATAATACAGCTTTAGGCCCAAACTTCACCTTCTGATGTCTTTCATGGATTTTGTAGGATTGAAGACCTACCACCACCAACTAAAAAACTTAGCCCAGAGCTGACACCGATGGTGCTCTTCACAGGATTTGAACCTATGCAAGTTCAGCAGTACATTAAGGTGACTTTCCTGCTTATTTCTTGTGAAAGATCTCTTTTTTCTGATGTTGAATTTTTGATATCTAAGACTTGATTAGGATACATCCAGTAGATAAAACTCCCTGTTGGTGTGGTTTAGGGTTTTCTTTTAATTTACCAAGTGCTTGTCATAGAAAATCAGAAATCCATGGTGCATAGATACTGAATGGGTACAAATATATTTTCATTCATACATTTTTTAGTCTACTTATAACTAATATCTATGGTAATTTGGTATGTATCAACAGCTGATTAGTTGTATTACTAATCCTTACAACTAATGTCTTAACTGACAGGATAGCAATTGGGAAGAATTAGTTTAGATTTGGTAGTTCAAACTAAGGAAAAAGGGATAGTTGCTCAGTATCATACAAAAAATACACATAGAAGTAGTATATTAGAATAATACATTTTTATGAGCTAGTTTTCAAAGAAAAGACCAGCAAAATTAAGTTTAGTGTAGCTACAGGGTACATAACACCTTTCATAGGAAAAAGCAAAATAATTGAATTTTCTGCTTTCTTTAATAGTTTGTTTCACTTAAAGATTTTAATTTGTATCTTAGTTATTCTTCCCTTTCTAAAAACAACAAGATAAAAATACCCAAAATGCTGCAGGAGCAGATTGTAGCTTACAGTCTTGCTAGATGAAATTTGTATCTGGAAGTACCTGGATATTCAATGGAGTGAATTCTTCCCTTTAATCATATTTACTCAAGGAATGACAGTAATTCAGAATTTTACACTGTTAGTTTTCATTAGGAGCCTAGTTTTATTTGATGGTGTTGTTACATTTCATATTTTTCCTTCACTTTTTAAAGGACTGTTCTGTTTTATGTTTTGTCCAACTTACAGAAACTTTATATCCTTGGAGGTGAAGTAGCAGAATCTGCCCAGAAATGTACCCATCTCATTGCCAGTAAAGTGACCCGAACTGTCAAGTTCTTGACAGCCATTTCTGTAGTCAAGCACATTGTAACTCCAGAGTGGTTAGAAGAGTGTTTTAAATGCCAGAAGTTTGTTGGTAAGTTAAACTAGTATTAACTTAACTTACTTAGTAACTTAAGGTTCACTGATTTAAATATGCTAAAAGGGCATCCATATTTAAATACATTTAATTGTTTTGACTTCTGACTTCAGAAAACTGCCAGTTTTCTGAAGAGTTTTAGAATCATAGAATAGTTTAGGCTGGAAGGGACCTTAATGATCATCTAATTCCAACCCCCCTGCCATGGGCAGGGACACTTCCCACTACACCACGTTGCCTCATCCAGCCTCACCCAAACCAAGGCCCGTTGGCTGTTTTTTATTTTCTTTTATTATTCTCCAGATCACTGTTTACTGTGATCTTGGCACAAAGCCAAGATCCCAGACTGAAATGCCCATATTTATGGTCCTTCTCAGCCTCACATCCCACCTTACGTTGTACCTGCTGGTCTTCAAGTTCATTTAGTTCAGACCCAAGTGTTACAGTTCTTCTCCTAAACAGATTGTGAGCACCTTACTAACTATTTGGGGACATACAGGCAGAGTATCAAGTAGTATCAACACAATAAAACAAGTTTCTTAAGAAAAACTTGGCAAAAAAAATCCGGATTTTACAACAGTGCATTTTGATATCAGGGATTTTAAATCTACAGCAAATCTGACCAGCATGGTTAATAACCCATGTTAATGCTTAAATAATTACATTATCATTTACTTCTTGTTTAACTGGAGGTAGAAGGTGATGTTCATATCATTAAATAAAGTTGTTATAAGAAGAAATTACGTATTATGTTTTAAGTTCTCTTTCAACAAAACATTTTGTTTCATTTAGTTTTTATTTGATTTAATACCATTTCTATCCATTAAGTGAAAAAATACATAAAGTTGGCTTTAGAATGATTGAATAGTTAAATATTGTTGAGCATTAACTTAATTTCTTGTGTAGCCATTTGCAGATTTAGTTACATTACTTTTTAAATACCAAATGCTTTTGTTTTCAATATTCTAAAGAGCTAAGCCACTGTTGGAAGTACAAAAATGCATTTAAATACTTAAAAATAGTCTGGTAACTGTGTTGGAATGTGTTAGCACTACTTTCTGCTGACAATTGAAAGGGAAAAAGAGGTTTTTTAGGTAAAATTCACAAAGATGTTGGATCAGAATAAATTCTTCTTAAAGGATAATTATTTGTTCCCTGATTGTTGTATGTTTTTTGTCTAATTTATTTGAAAGGAGCAGATATGTCACACTGCTGTCTGAAAGACTTAAATCTATGGATAGTTAACTAATAAACCAGAAGACATTTTTATAGAGCTGAAGAAAGCAACTTGTCTGGTTCTGCATCAGTGAACTGAGAAATTGATCCATTTGAAAGCTGTTAGAAGATAAAGAAAGTCAGGGGATATAGAAGGATGGCAGTTTTGAGCTAGGACTTGAAGTACTTCACTTGTCTGCTGCAAAGTAGTCAATTTGTAGCTAATGGGTTGCCTTCAATTCTATATGCAGTACAATGATGGAAAATATGGCAGTTGTTTAGAAAAATTATCCTACTAGTTTTCTTTGCCTTATGGAAGGGTAATTAATACCATCTAGAGTAGGTTGTCAGTATTATCCTCAGAAGGACCAGTTTGTTGTCCATATAAATTCTATTTTTCTTTAAAGTCAAGTGTTTTGAATTAAATCTCATTAAGAAATGTATTTGGTATAGCTTTTTGTGGAAAGATAAGAGTAAAATTCCATCCCTAATTGAAAAAAAAAGCAAAATTGGCTGAAATGGATGCAAAGTTTGCTATAACTGAGGAGCTGAAGATAGTTTCTTTGCTCTATAGGTTGTCATGGTGATTTGAACTTAATTGTTCTGCCCCTTTGTAGAGAGTCAACAATTTAAAGTTTGTTATTTCCCATGATTTCAGAAAAAAGGACTTTATAGGAGAGTGATTGATGGTAGATATGCAAGTGTAAAATAAACACACAGTTTAGTTCTGAAGGTAATTATGGGTCATCCTTGTAAGGTGCTTTATAATAGACAGTATTATATTTCAGTTAAAAATAGTGTTAGCCATTTGAAATTGTTTTCCCACCAGTGTTTTTGTGGTTTTGTGGATATTTTTTTCTTTTCTGTCTTCCATCATCAGTCTTTCCTTTTCAGATGAGCAGAACTTTGTGCTCAGGGATGCTGAAGCTGAGGTGCTCTTCTGCTTTAGTTTGGAGGAGTCTCTAAAGAGAGCACAAGTAGCTCCACTGTTCAAGGTAGGCAATGTAAAAAGATGTTTATATACTTGGGAGTTCTTCATCCAGGTTCTTGAAGTGTTGGGACCACTGTTTTTGTAGTTGAGGGCAAGAAACTAGACTAACATGAAACATTAGTTTTAAATTTTGTTACTTTATGCCTGTTTTTTACCTAAGCTGCAATGGATCTAAGCCCTCTACATGACTTAATCCTGTAGATGGGAACAAAAACATGCTCACTAAGCAGTATTTTGTAGAAAACAATGCATTGGCTATTTAAAAGATGAAAATTCTTTAACATCTTGAGACATGTGCTTGAAGAAGCAAGGACCACTGTTGTTCCAGTATGTCTTATCAGTCAACTTGTTTGAGGTTTCTTGGGTTTGCTTTTTTGTTTAACCAGAGTTTAACCCATGGTCATTGGGAGGTTTCATGGTTGTTATCTCAAAGGTCTTGAAATGGGCTGTTCAAATTTATCAAAACTGTAGATTTGTCCCTCCAGGGAAAACAAATTAGTGGCAATTATGGACAACTCAGCTGATGAATTTGTTGCTGTGAGCACCAGCTTACAAAGCCTGCCCCATGATTGTATAGGAGAAGAGTCACATGATAATAAAATGACATCTTGCAGAGATCAGTTAACAAAATAACACTTTTTCTTATTCTTTCTCTTCACTTTTTAGGGATTCAGTTTTTACATTACACCTGGCATCTGTCCCAGTCTCTCGACCATGAAAGCTATTGTGGAGTGTGCAGGAGGAAAAGTATTGTCTAAGCAGCCTTCTTTTCGAAAACTCATGGAGCACAAGCAGAATAAAGTGTGTAGAGTTTTTCTTTGAAAACTATACTGATAACACCTTCCTGTGCTGTTCTGAACTCACAGTTAATTTCTCTTTTGTTTAGAGTTTACCTGAGATAATCCTGATTTCCTGTGAAAATGATCTTCACTTATGCCGAGAATATTTTGCAAGAGCCATAGGTAAGTGTAAGCTGTCAGTGTCATTTCAGCATTAGAACTTGTTCTGATTTTTTTTTTAATTATTATTTTACAAATAGTTATCTTTTGAAGCTCTCGGGTAATGATGATCATAGAATCATAGAATAGTTTGGGTTGGAAGGAACCTTGAAGATCATCGAGTTCCAACCCCCCTGCCATAGGCTGGGACACCTCCCACTACATCAGGCTGCTCAGTGCCTTGTGTCTTAAACTCCTTCAGAGAGGGGGCATCCACAGCCTCTCTGGGCAACCTCTTCCAGTGCTTCACCACCCTCACTGTAAAGAATTTCTTTCTTATGTCAAGTCTAAATCTACCCCCTTCCGATTTACATCCATTATTTCTAGTCCTCCCATCCAATATCATATTAAAAAGTCCTTCCCCTGCCTTTCTGTAGGAGCCCCCAAGGAATACTTGGTCTGTCCTCCAAACCAAAGAGAAATCTCATCCAGCTGTTCTAGTTATTTCTAAAGCAGTTATTCTATAGGCAGGTCACCATAAATTTTTTGAAAAGATAGACTTGAACTTGAAGCTTTTGTCCTGCCTGAAGCTTGATTGCTGTCTTAGTATTAATCAAGTTAGTTAAAGATTTGGGATTAATCTGGTTTTATTTTAACTGTGGAATCCCAAGACATGCTGTATTTACAAAGACATGCACTGGAACCCTGACTAACAGCAGCACTCTGCTAGTGGTGGGATAATACTCCAACCACAGAGAACAGCAAGGTACAAGGTGGCTCCTTCTGATGGACATGCAGAATGAAGCAGAATGTCTTTGTAGGGTGTGAAATATTTGCATGTTTTTGCTATTTCCAGATGTCCACAATGCTGAGTTTGTCCTGACTGGAGTACTTACTCAAACACTGGATTACGAATCATATCCTTTTTGTGTAAAGGCTATCTGCTGATTTGAGAACAATGGGTTTGCTGAAAGTTTTTCTTAGTTACAGTCTAACTATTTATAATGTATGAAGATGTGTAATGTTTACTTGATAGGAGTTTAGTGAAAGTTTTTCTTTATTATGAACTAATTAGTCATAATGTTTTAGGATGTGTAATGTGTAATGATGGGAGGGTAGTTTTAACACCCAGTGTCCTGGTTTGAGGTAAAATAGGGTGAATTTTCTAGTTTGTAACTTCACTTTTCAGCTAGGAGAGGAGGGGGAGCCATCTGTCATTTGGGGGGGGGTCCTTTTGGGCCTAAACCAGGACATCCAGGAACCTGGCTCAAATTCAAAGCAGAATTACTTTATGACAGGAAATACTTCAGTGGAGGTGGGAGTCCAGGCTATGATTAAGTAGCAACACTCAAATATTAAGCAGTAGGATTAAAAAAACCCCTTTCCACTAAAAAAGTTACTTGTGGATGAGCAAAATAGCTTTTTACTGAAGATTATAAACTGTTTAATAAATACAGTGTAGGAGTTCTGTGTCTTTATGAATTTTTTTTGTAAATTTCTCTTTTGTAGTAATTATCTAAAGTTGTTTTTCCTTAACAATCACACATATAAGTTTACTTGATGGATAGTAAAATGCCTTACTGCTTCGGAATCCTTGGAGCATTCAATCTAGTTGTTCAGCCATTGTTCAAAGCGACTAAAACTTCCTGTGGATGCTGTTTTCCAGCTGTTTTCCTAGGGATGATGAGCAGTTTAAAGCAGGAAAGCAAAAATAAACTGCATCTTTTTTAGGATGTGTGATTTTATTATGCTGAAACATAATTTACTATGTTTTGTATTATACTGCCATTTTAAAGGAGCCCTCTTTAGCTATCATGATTAGCCTGTTTTTAAACAATTTTAAGGTAAATGATGGTACTTGAGCCAAAAGTGTAATTTGGATGTAAAAATAAAAAGGGCTTGCTATCTCTTAAATTATGGATGTTGAAGATGAAAATGTTTTGTACTTTATTTTTATTTCTTATACTCTATTTTCTTTTATATTGATATTTTGCCCACATTTTAAATAAATGTACTTTTAAATGTTTTACTCTATATTTTAGTGGTGGTTCATTTATTTGAATACTGTGCAACACTGTGGCACTCTGGTAAGAGTAAATTACTCAGATCTTTTTCCAAGCAATGTAAAATAATTTCAATCTTATTTTACCAGGAATGTTTTATTCTATGAGATCCCAGTGCTTTAAAGGGAAATAGTTGTAAATGTATATATTTGTTTTTACTGCAACAAAGGAAGGAGAAAATATAAACCCACATATTAAGCTGTTGTGATAACTTTTGTTTGTATAGTGAGTTTTGCTAAATAAATATTAAAAACTAGTCTCCCAAATCTATATCCAGTTGTATTTTCTAATATACACAGGTTTGATAATCTGACTTTGTTGTTTTTATCAGTTCAGATTCTTGTAGATGAAAAAGTTACCCTAAAAACATTTATTGTTTTCCAGCTGGGGACTGCAGAGATCTGCCTCTCTGTACGTCATCAAGTGTATTGCAGCACCTTGTGAGCCATTCACACAACAATTCAAAGTAGAAGATAAAAACATACTTTTGAAAATAGCTTGCCATGCTTTTTTTTTCCCCAAACATTTTGTATTTATGTGCAGAACTAATTTACAGAGAAGCTTTTACAATTACACTATCATTAAAGTGAGATAAGCTGCTGTTTCTAGCCAATGCAAAGCTTTCTACAGAGAAATGACTAATTTCAAATATGTTTTTTCTACTATGACTTCAAATGGAAATCCATCTGATACTTAACCTTGCTTCAACAAAGTGTTTAAGTGGATGACAAGTTCAAGCTGTGAAAACTCATTTCAGGACAAGTGAAGTCCCTTGGAGGTCAGTGCTGTGCCTTGTGCTTGTTGGCTCAGGGTTCCTCAGCTATCTTTTGATTTATTCCTGCATTTGTTGTAATCAATAAAAAGCTATAGGAGAAGAGTGATAAAATTCTTATCAGTGTGATTTTTGTTAAGGTGATAAATTGCATTAAATTAAAATGTTATACTTTGGCTTATGATGGTTTTGGGCACATGGGAGGTTAAAAAATTCCTGTAGGCAGTGTAAGATGATGTTGTTTTTCCTCAAATGCCATTTACTTGAAACAAAGTTCATGTGTTTTTTCTTAGTGTTATGTTCAGGTCCCCATAATACAGTTTTTATTATGGCATAGATGTGAAAAAAGTCTTTAACATGGACACCTAAGTTGGAAGCTGATGATGTGATTTTTAGGCTGTAAGATTTCACAATAGTAAATCAAGGAGGAGGGAATGCAGTGGGAGTGAAATGTTGGCTGATGAGTTGTTCAAATGGCTTAAGTTGTTCAGATATGTAGAACTCCTTGGAAAGTCTCATCTCTGTTCACTGTCAGAGGAAGGAGAGGATCCTGCAGAGGGTGCATCTCTCTATGGCTTTTGGCTTCCTTTGTTATACTGCTTACCAAGTTGCAGGAAGGTTTTTTTGATGATTTTTTCCTTTAAAACAAATACCATCTGTTTTAGCTTTTGGAATTGTGGTTAACAAGACTTCTTACCTTGAATAAATACTTCCTACCCGTCAATGCACTCAGCAGGTCTTTTGTGTGCCTTAAAAATGATGAACTCTCATGTCAAATGTGAGCACTGCAAGCCAGATACACACATGTAATGAGATAGGAGCACTGTAACTGTGTGAAATCAAATAGGAGGTGTATTAATTTACAGAACTTGGTTCTAGAAGTGAAGAGGACCTGCTGAAAATTCTGCAGAATGAAAATTAGCACTGAAGGGGAATCAGGTTGAGGTTGCAAGGGACCCTTCAGATGATCAAGTCTCACCATCAACCCAACTCTGACAAGAAGCATCTCTTAAAATGTCTCCAAGTCTATGTCTACCTATTTCTTATAATATCTCCATGGATGTTGCCTCAACAACTTCCGTGTTCCAGTGTTCAGTAGTCTTTTCAGTGTGAAAACTTTTCTTAATATCCAGTTTAACCTTCCCCTGGGGAGAAAAGGAAGAGCCAAAGTTCTGAATGTGTTCACAGGTTGTGCCTCTGCAGTGTGAACTGCTAGACTTGCTAATGTATTTATGCCTCAATAAAAGTTCTCACCTTTTTCAGGATTAACTTCTTCCACAGTGAAGCTGCATTGAGGATATAAAACAACTTTTCCAGAGAGTTGAGACATGTGTGAATGCAGCAGCATCTGAAAGGTAAATTTCCTCATGAAAGCTATCCAAAATACTGTCAGAGAAACTTGAAGAAAACCAAGTGCAATCATGGAACAAATGAACCCCGAGGGAAACGTGAGTGGTAATGCATCTGTTTCATCATCAGTGGAGACAGTGTGTTTATTTAGCCAACATCCAAGTATGACTGATTTGATTAACCTTTCAATTAGAGTAAAAAACAGAACCTGCCAAGAAATAGTCTTTCAAGAACCACAGGAGCTGTCCGGAGCCAACTGGCTCACGCAGATGTTGCTGTGCCTGTGATTATGGGTAGGGAAAGGATTTGATGAATATGCTGATCCCAGAGTGCTGTTATGAACACGTTTTTCCTTTGTGGAAGGTTATAATGCTGAAGTGTCTGTCTGATCATAGAATCACAGAATGCGTTGAGTTGGAAGAGACCTTCAGAGGTCATCAAGTCCAACTCCCCTGCAGTGAGCAGGGACATCTTGCTCTAGATCAGGTTGCTCAGAGCATCATCAAGCCTGGCCTTGAATGTCTTCAGGGATGGAGCCTCCACCACCTCTCTGGGCAACCTATTTCAGTGTCCTGATCCTGTCTCCTGTAATCAGGAAAAAATACCCTTTTGAGTTGCTTGCAGAAGCATTGGGGCCATAGTGTTCTTTGCAGAACATCTGAGCTGATACAGCACTTATTTAAAAAAAAAAAAAGGACTGTTTTGTCATATCTGGGTTGCATCAAGAGGAATG
>VZTY01033028.1:0-41729 GCA_013400935.1 Turnix velox
CCCCAGGAGAGAGAATTTCCAGGTTCTTACTGGAAACTCATCTCCAAGAGTATTGGTTTCTGAGAGCTTTAATTGCCTTTGCCATCAGGGGTAACAGGAAAATTTCCAGTAACAGGAAAATTTAAAAAAAAAAAATCAACCAAAAAGCTCTGATGTGAAATCAGCAGCCACAGACCAGGAAAGCAGAGGTCACAGACCAGGAGAGCCCACTGGACTTTCTGCATGGCCTGAAGAGAGTTTTCTGGTGAGACATCAGAAGTCACTGCATCCTTCCCATGGGAGCTGTAGAACAGTTGTTAGATGCAGAGGGACAGCAGGAGGGGGAAGGCTCTAGGAGCCCACGGGGTGTTCTGTGGTTTGCACTTACTCTTCACTGGTGGCTTCTTGGTCTGAGGAAACGAGAAGACCACCAAGGTTGTGCCCAAAGATGGGACAGAGTGGGCTTGGCTGGTGCCAGGCCTTCCATGGGCATTCTCCTCACTCCCTGCAGCCTGGATATTGTTGGAGGTGGCCAGGACTGGTTCGATTCTGAAACATGGATGGGACTGTTATTTCTGGCTGAGACACCCACGGCTCCAAGTGCTACAGACAAATTCTTACTTGGTCTTCTCTGGCACTAGTGGTTTGCTAGTTCCAAAGTTCTTTAGGAACCTTCAGGTGCCCTGTGGCAAGCCTGGCAGGGAGTCCATAAGAACAGCCTTTGCTGCTGGATCTGCAGGTGGCCAAAGGGACACATGGCTTAGGTGGTGTTTGTGAGGAGTGAGCCTGGTCGGGGCTTTCCTTAGTAGAGAAGAGAGAGTTAAACTCCTAGGTTGGAGCACAGGCTGAGGATTGGTCACTTTTTCCACAGGACAGATGACAGGACAATAGAAAAGGTCCTCAAGTTGTGCCAGGAAAGTTTAGGATAGATATTAGAGAAATAATTCTTCACTGGAAGAGTTTTCAAGGACCAAAACAGGCTGCCCAGGGCAGTGGTGGAGTCACCAGTCCTGGAGAGATTTGGAGGCCGAGGAGGCATGAGTTAATGGTGGTTTTGTCAGTGGTGGGTTGATGGTTGGGCTCTGTGATCTGAAGAGTCCCTTCCAACCAGAATAATTCTGTGATTCTGTGGTTTTTACCTTTCTCGGCTGGAGCTGATCTGATCTTGTGGGCCACCATGAGCAGCCGCTGCTCTCGTGCCTTGTGAATGCCCTGGTACATCTCCCCCCAGCTCTCGTACTCTTTTGGCGCCTCCTGCCTGAACTCTCGGAGACAGTGCCTCTGCCACAGACCCTCTGTCTCCTTAATGAGGACCTGAAGACAGCCACACATAAGCTGGGGTCCCTCCTGCCACCTTCAATCTTCTCTCCTTCAGCACCAGCTAGTACTGGTAGTGCTGGAATCCCTCCCACTTAGGCCGAGGCAGCTTTGGGAGCAACTTGTAGCAAGAGAGAGGGAGCTGGCAGTGCCAGGAACTCAGGACTAGCCATAACCACCTCTTGTTGGGTTTGGCAACAATCCTGACTCTTCAGCCCTTGCAGATGAGGACAGAACATAATTCCTGGCTGTCACCAGCCCTTCCCCAGTACCGAGAACTCACCTTGTTCCGCAGAAGAATGCAATGCAGCTGCTGTGGGGTGCATCCTTCCAGTGTTGGTTCCATCACGGAGAAAGGGATGCCTCCTGCCTCACAGATCACTAGAGAGAAGGAAGTTGCACAGACTGTTCATCCAGCTCCTTTCTCACCCAGTGGAAGAGCTTGACTCCTTGAATGCAGTGGAACCCACTGCAGTACTGCACACCTCTACGCAAGGGATAGGAGGAAGAAGGAGCCATGGAGGGAAGAACCAGTATTTCTGCATGGCAGGGGGACTAGAAGAAAGATGAGGAAAGGTGCTTACAGGTGATGTCATTAAGGAGGCTCTTGAAACTCTGCTAAGGAGGCAGCATGGGTGGGACAGGCACAGGTTTGGGCCCTGACCACACTGGTGTCCTTGAATGCCACCACTGGAACATGGCATCTATTTGGCTGCCTTCAGCCTCCTCGTCTGCAGGCAGAGGACTGCAGCTGTCCTGGATGGGCTTTGGTGGGACATCTGGCCATGTCAGGGCCTCACCGAAACACCTCTGGAAGGAAACAATAGATGTGCATGTGAGCCAAGAGCTCAGGAGAAGGTTACGTGCTGTTTGGTAGTTTCAAGGAGCAGCTCAATGCTGAGCAGCTCACAATGGGGAAATATTCTCAGTGTGAGGCTGTCCTTTTGCCACCTTCCCATGGCTCTAACTGGGAGGAAGCCTTGGAGATAAGAGGCCCTTTTACAGCACTATTTACAGCACTGCTGATGTTATTGAAACCCATTCTAAAGAGCAAAATGTTTTTGTGTTGATGAAAAATATTCATAGTCAAGGTTTTAGACAGCCAGCACTTCAAGGGGAAAACTAAGAAGCCCCAGATGGCAAAGGACTGAGAGCAGTTGATGTCACCCTCTCAGTTCTCTTCCCATCCTTCAAACCCTTACCCTCTTTGCACCAGGAGCCTCTGGGAGTTCCTTCTCTATCCTTTCCTTCTTTGCGTACTTGTGGCCTGGGATGTTTGGTCTGGAGCAGGAGCTGTTGGTATTGAGTTGACCTGGCACAGGGATGTCACATTCAAAGTGTTCCTGCCCAGCCAAAGGAGATTCAAGCCTCCTTTTCTTCTGCTGGGGCTGGTCATATGTCAGGTGGTCCTCCCAAGAAATTGTAGGTTGTTCAAACATTTCCACTGCTAAACTTCCCCCAGAGAGATAGCAGTGAACCTGCTGCCTGTCCCTGCCAGGCAGAGACAAACCTTGATCTAAGGGCAGAGGTACCCCAAGAATAAATGAAGGTTTCAGTGCCCATCAGTACATTTACTGCAGTTGTCTGAATTCAAGAGAATAAGTTCTCCTTTCATTTTCATAAGTTTGCCCTGCTCTTGGCAAACATCAGTTCCTTGCAGCAATAACCAAAGTTGGGACTTACCATGACAGCAGGTAAAGGTGATACAGAAAAGGTTACCAGTAACCGTCAGGATTAGGAATTCCCAATCTGATGATGATTCTGGTAGCCGCAGAAAACTCTCAAACACTGGGATGTTTCCCAAGAGCGAGGTGTCTTGAAGAACCAGGGACAACAAACTGCCCTTCAAGGCTTCACCCTCGCCCTGACACACTCCGTGTGTCCCTGTGCCTTTTATCCCTGCAGCAGCATCTCAACAGGATTCTGAGACCACAGGCCCTGCTCGTGGGAAGTCGGGGAGGCAGAGAGGTCTCTGTGCCTTGAGAGACATGAGGGAAGGGGAAACATTTCCCAGCTCTTACCACAACAGTGTTTGCTGTGATGGGCAACTCAAACAGCCTCATCAGGTACTTCTGTTTTCTAGGAAGCACTGTTCCAGCTCTGTTGTATTTAGGAATTCACAGAATCATAGAGTTGGAAGGGACCTTGAAAGGTGATATAGTCCAACCTCCCTGCAGTGAGCAGGGACATCCTGCACAAGAATAGGCTGCTCAGAGCCTCATCAAGCCTGGCCTTGAATGTCTCCAAGGATTTGGCCTCCACCATCTCTCTGGGCAACCTGTTCCACTTTCTCATGCGATGAAGAATTTATTTGTAATGTATGTTCTGAACCTGCCCTGCTCTAGTTTAAAACCACTGTCCTTCTTCTATTTTTCCTATTTACAACTGATGTAAATTGGAAGGGGGGAGATTTAGGCTGGATATAAGAAAGAAATTCTTTAGGGTGCGGGTGAGATACTGGAACAGGTTGCCCAGAGAGGTTGTGGATGCCTCCTCTCTGGAGGTGTTTAAGGCCAGGCTGGACAAGGCACTGAGCAACCTGGTTTAGTGGGAGGTGTCCCTGCCTTTGACAGGGGGAGTTGGTTCTATATTCTCCATGCAAATATGTTTCCCTGCACTGAATCTCTGCTCCAAATCTTTCTCTTAAAGCTGCTTGTTGATGGCATTTGCCCAAACTGTTTTCCTCATTGCTGAACTTGAATCTCTAATGATCTTTCACCTTGGCGTGGTCTCAACTACGTTAGTTAAATCAGAAAGGAAGTCAAGCCAACAGCAAAAACACCTTTCCTGGAGAGATGCAATACTGTCCCAGAAATAGCACTGAGCAGACAGAACACCATTGGTATATGCAATATGGTTTTAATTGAGGAAGAATGATCTAGTGATATCTTTGTGTTTTCAGTTATTGTTATTTCTGGCTGTCATGGTGTGTGCATACTAGAAAGATTTAAATAAGGAAAAGGAAAAATAATGTGCAGTGCATGGAATGTTCTGCTTGCCACTCTTGAATACACTCTTGAATATACATACAGTATATTGCAACACTTAATCATTGACAAGCATCATTCTTTTATCATTAATAACCCATATAGAAAGTACATTACTTGCAGTAGAACTTTTACTGACTTTTAACTTTGTATTTGAATACATTTGGATATCTTAAAAACAATAATGCTTTGCTCTGCAGAAATGCAAATACTGAAGTACAGTATGGTCAAGTCTTTCACCACAAAGTTTCAGAAAACATATAGGAAATAAAGCACATGCCTTTCTATTAAGAATTTAGTTAAATAAAGTTCTTCAAGTTGGTAATAAATTTATTTTGGATTTTTTAAATTTTTTTTCTCTTTTTTTACATATTTATGCTCACAGTTGTGCAAAATATCAATAGCTTTTCACCATATCTATTATGTTTATGAAATACACAGAAATTACTCCTAGTCCTGAATGAAGTATACATAATTGGGGTAAAAAGAACAGTAAACAATCCAATAAACAAAGACTCATGTTATTCTTTTGGATAGAGATCATATTAGATAGTCTTTCAAAACCATTCATTTTGAAACTATTTCCAGTGATTTCAGCTCACTGTCACTGATATAATCCAATGAATTCTATGGAGCTTCCCATTATTCAGTGATTTTGAAAGCCTCAACATTTAATTTACTATTTGCATCTTGCAAAATGGCAAGAGATGAAATTTTTATGCTAAAAAATATTACATTACTCCATCTGTTAAAATATGTAAGAGACTTCCCTCCTGCTTTGCCCTGAAGCTGCTGACTCAGCTCTTCAGGACTTGTGGAGTCTCCTTCTCTGGAGACATTCAAAACCTGCTTGGACACGTTCCTGTCTGATCTGGTCTAAGTGTTCCTGCTCTAGCAGGGGGATTGGACTAGATAATCTCTTGTGGTCCCTTCCAATTCCTAATATTCTGTGATTAACCTACATTAAGCTTACATTAAGCCCATGAAAGTTTATGGGTTGAAATATCCATGTTATGAGCAGTTAGTATAGAAAAAGATGAAACCATTAAAGTCATACAGAAGTCTGAGTGTAAGTAATTTATCTAAATATATAATGCAGTATTCTTGTTCATCTTAGCCAATAGCCAGAAGTGGCAAATGCCACGTCCTTCCTAGACATGTTTGTTTTTTCTTCCTTATTCCCAAATTGAGGGACAAAGATACAGTAGTGAATGTTTGTGTGTTAATATCATGCCCTACTCAACACATTCAGTTTTTGTTTTAATGTACCCATCAAGAAAAGGTGATGCTTTAATTTTCTCTTAAAGCTCCATGCTTGATAGAACAGTGCAACACATTCTTCTTGCAACGTGCATAAATTGATAAACATGTTGCTTTGGAATTTCCATATCAGCAGTCAAAGAGAAATGTGTACCTCTTCTGTATATTCATGCAGTTTAATTTGAACCTGAATAGTATGAATATATTTAATAGTCTTCTTCAATCATTCTGTATCATTATGTATTGCTAAAGATCTCAGAATTTGTCAAACACATTCATTAAACATGACACTTGCAAGGACGGAGTAGGTTTTTTCTTGTACTAGTTCTCCATTGGGAACAGCATGTTTCATGGTGAATTTTTCTTGATGAAGTGATAGCAGTGTTGAGCTATTTTAAAATGTATTTCCCATTTTTCTACAGTGCTTGGAATGATTGGAGACTAATGAAAATGTCACTCCCCATTAAACTGAAGTTTTAATGAGAAGAAATTAACTGATTCAGTATTGTTGGCAATATAATTTTAAGTCTTTAAGATACTGATTCAAAAAGCCTTCCATTTAAAAGAGCGTATTTAACATACATGAGATTTATAAATTGCCTAAGTATACTCTAGAACATTTAGCATCTCACCTTGGAAAAAAAAGACATGTTTATAGAGGCTGTAGTTACAATATTTTGATTTGCCTCTGTCAAAATACATAAGTCTGTCATACAGAATATATAGCAAAGGTGTATATGAACAGATAATTTTATAAGCTCCATATACATCATGCCTAGTTCAATTCATGAATTGTAAAGTATTTTCACCCTCAGTTTTTTCTTTACTAGTGCAATATTCACAGCAGGACATTGTCAGAGGACAAAATGCAAAACCATAGTGAAAGGTTGTTGTGTAGTCATTAAGAAGCTTGTAATTTCAGAAATCAAACCATGCTGGAGAGGGAGTACATATTCATGTACCTTCATGATGTTCTGTATTGATTCTGTGTAATATAAAAGGATATGGGGTATACAACCTTAAAAAGACTGATTTTGTGTGGTTGGCTGTCATGCTATTTAATGCTGCTTTAGTTGTCAGACCTTATAAAAGAGAAGGAAGATAAATGAGAGAAATAAACATGAATGATGAGACAAAAAAATTCTACTGAAGTACTTCCAATAGATGACATATTGTCCCAGCCTGGGTTTGTGCATGAACCTACATCCCAAAAATCTCTGTGCTTTCTGATGAACATATGGATTCTCCCTGGTAATCAATATGCCATTGAGAAATGACACCCTAGCAAGGGCACCTGACTAACAGTACCAGTCCATGGTTGTTAAGAGATGTAAATCCTTCACAAATAGCTAGTAATTTAAGGTATCTGGAGGCCATGAATTATGTTTATTTAGCAAAACAATCTCACTTTTCAAGGCTTTTCCTATAGTACAGGCATCTCATAATTGTACAGGAAAAAAACCTAATTACTAAGAACTAATGATAAGACCTAATCAAGTAGTATATTAATTAATTTCATTCCATTTCCCATGGTAATATCTTCCATTCATTTATATTTAATTTACATGAAGTACAAATTAACCTTAAGGGCTGTATTAATTAAATAACATGAGAAACTTCAAAAAATCAGAAACAACAAAACCAAGTACTTTATAATTGCCAGTAAGAATTTTTTTTCAAATCTGTCTCATATTCATCTCTGTTTCATAGATTTCTGTATATTTGAGGCTACAGCAGCAAAGCAACTATGAATTCAAAATTTGGATCTTATAATCCTTACTTTTCCATGGTCTCACTTGTGAAGTATTTTGAGTCCTTCCAAGAAAGTTCTGCAGAACCTTTATTTCCTGTGCTGGGCAGGTCCTAAAATTACTGAACATCCTGGTCCCCAATCCACAGCAATATTTATAATCTGGAAGATTACCCTGGCTCTTCCACCGGCATGGTGTCACCAGGAGCATGGCCATGACATCATTTCCTCACTAGCCTATCTCATAGGTAGAGTATTTGCCCAGTAATTAGGGTATCTTGTCTGAAATCTTTTCTTAGCCAAGCAGGGAGAAAAACCAAACTAAGTTCCTCTATATCTAAGTCAGTCTATTCCCCCTCAACTAAAAGGCAATAAAATCTGGCACACTTCTAGGAGGGTTTTTTTTTTCTCTTTTTAAGTGCTATATTTTTTACAAATTCAGTAGAGTTGTGGAATGTTTTAAGGATGATCCAATCCAGCAATGGTTTAAGTGAATTATCATCTAGTCTTTATTTCCACTGAGGCCAGATAATTTGGCAGCCATATCAGAGAAACAAGCTATATCTAGTGCCAGCCACAGAAATGTGTCACCTAAGTGCCAGAGATGGAAAAGTGTTTTTAAGGTATGCACCTTGTGCTTTGCTGTGAAAATGACATTTTGTATCTGAGATGCTTTGCAAATAGTTACCATAAAGCTCTAATCTTAAACTGAATCCATTTTCCCATGTCAGTGTAAGCCCTTTAGTTTTACAAACAGATAATAAAGGAAGAAACTCTAGTGTCAATATATCAAAGTCTTGTTTTTTCTCTTTAAAGACCATTCAGCTCTGTTAAAAATCTCCCTATGACCAAAGGAAGTCAATCTCAATTAGCACTGCTTCTTCTCTTTTAAACCATCACGCCAGCTCCCTCTGGATTTAGGTGTTTGCAACAAAGACATACAAAGGAAATTGCTCAGTTTAACTAACTCCTTTGTAATGCTTTGTACTGTCCATTTCTCACTGGAATAAAGCAAGACTCCTGGCAGTTGCCCCTCCAGGAATGAAGCAGTTTCAAAATATTTCTTCTTACTCTTGAAGAAGAAGCATCCCCCAACCAAAGTTCTCAGGGCATTCCTAGAATCGAGTTATCAGAAATTCCTTTGTGCTACAATTTACTTCAGCTTTATTAAAATGTTTAAAATGCTTCTGAAAATTAAAATTGTTCTCAAATTAATTCAGCTTATATGGAATATAAGTAATCCATTAAAATACAAAAAATCCTAATTAGGATTTTGTTTAGTTTTATGTCAACTGTGGAGAAGAAATGAGTTATCATTAAGGAAAGTATTAGTAAACAGTGACTTCATAGTGTTTTTAAAGATTGTGTAAGGATGTTTACACCTAAGAAAAAAATTTTGGTGAGTTGAGGCTGGTTTTGATTGCAAGCGAGCAGCCACACTTGAATAAACTCAGGGTGCCTTATTTTTCTAGAAGCAGTGTGATGCAGAAATCATCTTGTGGAACTGTAACCGTGTCTATGTTACTAAGTAATGCAGTATCTGAGTACAATTTCTTGTTTATTGACAATAAACAATCACTAGGAGATCACCAATACAAGAAAAAAGTTCAACACATTTTGCTAGCTAAAATACCAAGAAAAATGGATATTTAACTTTTGGTGTATACACCAATCCATACTTTGTCTTTTACCAAATACACCTCCTTACATTGTTCTGACTGTTATGACTAAAAGAGTCTGATAATCAAACCTTTGTCATGTAGCCAAGTAAATTCTGATGGTAAATTCTGATTATTTTTCTATGTTATATTCAGCACAACCTTGAGCCATGACAGCTATATGTTTTCATTGTTCCCCTCCAAGTTATTTATGACAGAAGTGGTGTGAGAGGACTACAAGCTGCCAAAGTCATGTCTTTTTCATTCATGTCCTGCCCAGTCATCTTTTGAGTGTGTCTTTCAAAATTTATGGAATACCTGTAGAGGATAAATGTCCTAGAATTTTTTGAAGATGTGCAGAATAAGAGAGAAATGTCTGACAGCTGGACCATCTGGTCAAAAGTTAGAGACATGCACATTCTAGTAATGTGAGAGTCTAAATCAATCATATTAATTAAGAGCCCTGATTAGATGGCTGAGCTATCTTGTGCAGACTGTACAGAGAAAGAGCTGCCATTAATACCAGTATGAAACTATGTAGGTGTTCACTTAGGATCAGGTTTTGTGTGTATCAAAGTGAGGCAAAAAACCTGGTATGTCATAATTTGTGAACTGCCATTATGTCATTTTTACACATCATGGAAATTTCTAATGTATTGGAATTAAGTGGTCTCATGGGTACCTTAAGCTTAGTGACAGGCTAGTTTGTACAGTTTGTACTTGAATGGATAAAGAATTTCACCCACTATGTTGATCATAAATATTCCAGTCATTCTGATATGTTTTTTTCTGTAGAAGTATAGAAGTGTTGGTAGATGTATTAGATTTTGCTTTCTATTTTGAAAAAAAATACTTGCATGGTATAAATAGAAGTAAAACCAAAATTGATTCAACTGTCTTTTTGGCAGACTTTTACTCATTTCCTGATGGTGCTCAGTGTTCAGATTTTATTGGTATGTTAATATCACTCTATGCAATTTTTAAACAAGATACCAGGATATTTCTAGAAAGTTAATTTCAGCTTGTACTAATGGGAATCTGTCATGTGTTGGCTAGTTACATCAGTCATATAGTACTGTTTATGTTAAGTCATATAGCTCTCCTGGAATCAGGGAACATAAAACAGGACTGCATAACAGGTAAACAGTAATTTACTGTAGATACTTCTGACTATTATTGAAGAACCAGTGCATTTAAACACATTGCTAAATAGATGTTCAACTTGCAAACAGGACTGAGAAAATAGTGATGAAAATAAAATGCTCAGCAACTTCCATTACTAAATTGCAAGTTGTAGAAAAATCTGTCCATGGCATTACCTGGTAAAATTCTATAAGTTTGGTGTTTTGCAACTAAATCTTTGCACACTTCTGTCATTATTTGTGATTACTTGCAGAATTAGGGTTAACCAGAGGCAAAGAAGAAATAAAACTCAGAATATAAAAACTATGTTAACTTCAGTGAAGTATATGTCTTAAATAATTGACTTTAATAAGGTTAATTTCTTAAATTACTATATTAATATTCATTTTACATACACAACGTGAGACATCTGAGATCATGTCTAGATTGTTATGGTTCTAAAATGTTGCTGTATTGGAAATACTCTATAATTAATCTTATTTTCTTATTAATATCTCTTATTTATACATTGCCATTTATTGTATCTGTAATATAATTTTTCAGTTATGGTTACTCTTAGGAAAAATTTCTCTTTCATTTTCAGTTACTCCTTTCAAGAAGCAATACTATATAACACAAGTTTTCATAACATGAAAATAAATTTGAAATACTTGATACATTCCCAAAAAGTGCTCAGAAGTACGTTCTTAATTTAGAGATAATGCCAGTGGAAATGAAAATTCTCTTAGGTTAATGGTCTCCAGCTACCACATTGATGCTGAGGCAGAGCCAAGACATTTATTTTCAAAGTTGGAAACATTGATCTTATGACAGTGCTCTATTATGATGACTTCATTCCTATTATACCAAGAAATTGATGGAGGGTTAACCATTTTATCAGATGAATTGTACTGCAAGTGAGTGACAGATGTTCAGTGTAATAGTATTCATTTGCTTCATCCTAAATTGGCCTTATTTATCCAATCAGGTGCTAGATTAAATTTTAAAGTAAGTCACAATATTTGAAAATGAGACTCTTTATCACAAGACTCTTTATCACAAGAAAGAAAAATGATTGTGGGAGGAGATATGACAATATTGGTCATCTCTGCATTATAAAGGCATTTAGTCATCACTGCAGTATAAAAAGAACTTTTTTAAGCTTTAGGATCTATTTTATGTTCAATATATAATTCACATAACAGACTTACACAACTGCACCAAATGTGTCAATTTCTTATGCACCAATGAAGCAGTCAAAATATCAATATGATGATTAGAGAAATAGATTTTCTCAGATGAATAGTTGGTTTAAAACATTAACTTCCATAATACAACATATATTTTATTGTTGCAATGTGCTCAAGAGCTTATCAGTGTGATAATACAGACTAGATCTGAGGTTATTCAGGAAGGCAAAGTGCACATAAACCAATTCACTTTTTCTCTTGGTTATTGTCCCTCATTTCTTTGAAAGGAGAATTATTTTTCAATGAAGTAGATTGGAGGCCTTACTCAAGTCCAATTTCATAGAATCATAGAATCAAAGAATGGTTTGGGTTGGAAGGGACCTTCAAGATCACCTAGCTCCAACCCCCCCCCAATGGGCAGAGACACCTCCCACTAGACCAGGTTGCTCAATGCATCATCCAGCCTGGCCTTAAACGCCTCCAGGGATTGAGGGGCATCCACAACCTCTCTGGGCAACCTCTTCTAATTTCTTTCCACCCTCATTGTAAAGAACTTCTTTCTTCTCTCCATCCTAAATCTCCTCTCTTCAAATTTAAGAACTTTTGAATTGTTCTCACATGTAATTGTCAGTGCTGTCTTAGGATTCACAACACTTTGGTCCCTTAAAAGTAGAGACTACTTGTTTAGGGTCTCACTGTTGCCAACAGAGAAGGACTGGTTCCACAAAAGCCCAAATAAAAAAGGGATACTTGCAGAAATGTTCTGTATCTTGTTTAGGAGGAGTCTTTTTCTACCTGTAGACTGCTGAGAAAATCTAGAAAGTGTGTCTTCTTAAAAAAAAAATCTAAAATGGGATCACTTGAGGCTCAGTTTTCATATATTAAATTTTAAAGTATTTTTCTTTGCTGCATGAGCTTCAGCTCCTACAATGAAATTATGAATTGGCAGTTTTCCCAATAGACCACACTAAGTTTTAACTTCAGAGCTGATGATGTTCAGAAAACTTTGTACAGTAGATATAACTGTTGCAATCTTTTCCCCTTTTAATCCCTCTGAGAAAAAAAGAAATCTAATACACTGAAATTTTAAAATCACATTACATTGTCAGAAGCAAGTTCCTATTTCCTCAAGGCATTCTTACTGAGATGTTAAATTAATTTTGAAGTTTAAAATTTGGCTTCTTGTTCTACCTGACGAATGGAGGTGGAAGTGGCCATCAGGTCCTCAGAAATAGCATATTTGAAATGTTGCCTTTTGAGTTCCATTTTTAAGTAGACTAAAGAAAGAAAACAATATTTTTCTTCTTAGTTCAGTTAAAGCTGCTAATTTTATGAAGTCACAGAAGAGTGTTTTCATTATATGTATGAATGTGTCTTAAATCAATAATTATCTCTATAGATATCAATAATTATCTTATTTACAATTTCTCTTATGCAAATTTCATGTATGAAAAATTTCACTTAGAAAAATTTAATAGCTTTGACTTCTAATAAAGAAAGAAAACTATTAATTACAAATAAGTGAAATTGTAAAACTAAATTAAAATTTTAAATAAAAAGCATGAGAAAATCTGAAAAAGGTTAGATAACACCTTGGTTTTTGTTGGAAGAATAACGAATGTGAATTTCAGTAATTTTACAACACAGAAAAAGAAATTCAGTAAAGCACTTAAGCAAACAACAGCAAAGCCATAGCAACAAATTTGAACTAGATTAAAATTTTCTGTGCTATTCCTTTGCTTTTTTGGTATCAGTTTAATGCAAATAAGAGTCGACAGTATGAAATAAATCTGCCATTAATCTCAGGCAGAGCTTGACCACAGAGTTCTATAAAACTAGAATTTAAAGACCGATCACAAGCAAAGATGCTTTGTTGGAAAAAAAAGACTTTGGCAACTCAAATATCAGATATCAAAGCAGAAAAATCTACAAGTTGGAGGCTCTCATTTGTTTACAAATAAAGGATCTCAGCATCTGAAAGCCAGGGGGAGCCCTCCATATTCCCCCAGCAGCAGGTTTGAAGGCAGTATCTGAAACCACTAGACTACCTGAAAGTACTTATGTTTCCGTAGTTTCCTGATGATTTGTCTCTGTTGATCACCTCCTTCTATGGACTGCTGTGTTTTACTCCACCATGACCCCCAGCTGATGCCATAGGGTGGACATGGCCGCACTTAATACCTTTGTTTCTGCATGTCACTAGCGTAATGTGTTACCTATTGCAGTTGCAGTATCACAACTAGTGATACTACTTCAGCTTTCTTTAAAGTTACTGGAGAGAAATGGGCATTTGGGGGTTGCAATACATCTCCCCAGATACTGCACTATGCATGATGCATCTGTGACTCTAAAGGATGCTCACAAAAAGCAATAAATAGCTAAATACACATCTGCAATTAGTCTGATAAATCCCGCTCCCTCTACCAGTAGATGTAGTCCTCAAAATATTTTCTACTTTATCACATTCAGATTCATTCAGTATTACTTTGATAGAGGAAAGATTACACAAGCCTGCTCCTAAAATCCTTAACTAGTAAATTACATTAACTACAGTCTGTGTTTCTCAAAGCAGAGTTCATTTAAATATAATCCATTTTCTATTTGATGTAGTAAAATGAAGTTTAATAGTGATTTCATCACAGGAAAATTTTGCAGTCCTACAAGAGAAACAGTTTGTAGGAAAGCCCAATTAAAACCACTGTAGACGTTGAGACTGCTGTGAAAATGAGCACAGTACTATGTAATCCAGATATAAAGAAAATATGCTGCTAGAATAAAGGGAAAAATTAAGGTGAAAAAAACTAATATGCATTAGTTTTAAATTAATTTTTCATAGCACATGATTAGACTTGGAATATCTCATCTTCTTCTATTAGGAAAATGAGAACGTGATTGATGGAAGGTGAACATTTTAATATACAAGATACTTTTCTGGGTTTTCAGAATTATCTTCTGCCCCAAAGCCTATTCATAAATCATTCAATGCTGTTATAAAAATGTCTGCTTTCTACAGAAAATCTTGTTTCTGAGATCCTGAAATGATGCTGTAGAATGTGTTTTGCATAAAACTTGTAACTGAATCTGGAAAATTTAGGTCATCTTTTTTTTAAAAGAAACACTAAAATGGTTGCTAACTTTTCCACAGATATTTGAAATTATTATCTATTTGTAAATTTCAAGTACATTTGAAATACATTTCCTCATCTTATTAGTTAAACTTCTAGGATTCTGTATTAAAGAAATTTCTGTAAGTCACAGCTACAAGCATAATGTCTGGACACACTGAAAGAGTCATAGTGTAAAGAGAAGTTGTAAAAGCTTGAAGGCAATATCCCTTATTATTGTGAATGTACCAGTGTTTGAAATAGTTTTGAGGGGTTTTGTTTAATGCAGAAGAAGTTCTTCAGTTTTTTTTAATTTGCTTCTTTTCCAGAGTTTTGTTAATTCGTTACATGTTAGTGTTATACTCCTGTCCCTAGACAGATAATGTCTGAATAAAGACCTAATGAACTCTGTTCACCAGAGGTGGTACCAACCCCTTACTTCTCTCCAGCTGTGCCTTTTCTTTCTGTTTTAGTTGTTCATCTGTCCTAGTGACTGCAAGATCACAGAGGAATTTTAAATGGGTGGCATGCTGTTAACTGAACAGTATAGCAAATACCCCAAATGCAGTATTAAGATCATGGATCCTAGGAGCAGGAAGCAACATCTCAGACTAAGCTCCTTCATATACAGCCAATATAATACAGCTGATGACAATGTGATTTATAGAGGGAGTTCAAAAAACTTAAATTGGCTAATAAATTAATAAGCAATAAGGTGAGCCTTCATCCACTGCTTACTCAAAAATCCATTATTCCTATTTTATTTTTCTAAAATACATATATTTTGCTACAATGGATGTATTTCTCAGTGGTTCCTATGGTAAATCATGCATTTGTTTTGCAACTAAAACCTCAGCAAATGTGGATTAAGATCAGTGTGTTAAAGCACAGCCTGGGGAAAGAGAAATTGCTCCTTCATAGCAGGAGTGAATTTTGATAACCCATTTTTCCGTTCACCAATCTTACCAAGATTTATAGATTCTTTACTTGGTATTTAGTAGAAACCCAATTCCATTTTAAAAAAATAAATTGTACCTGCTTTCAAAAGCAAGAATAGTTATATTAATATATAAGGAGTATTTGCAAATAATTCAACATGTTAATACTTGATATATACTGATTAACCACAAAGAAGGAGTAGTTTCAGCTCTGGAATTGTATTCTGCAATTATGTAGTAAATTATCTTTAATTGTTCTCTCTAAAGTCTATCTATCTAATTTTCTCATGATTGCAGCCTCCTATTTATAAGTCATATCCAACCACTAATATCATTCTCATTCTTTGAAAACAGTTTAATTTTACAGACCGCACCCTTTCCTGATGTAATGTATTAATAACATTCTTAAAGTTTTCAACTGTGGGTCTGCATAATCCTTTTTATAGTGTCTCAGATGTAACCAGTTAATTATTTTGAAATCAATTATTTATGTAGCAGGTACAAAACATTGGCAGTTTGCTGTATTAGAGGAATAATTTAATTCTTTTATGATCATTAATATTTCTAAAAAAAGTGTATCTGTGATTTCTTCACCCCTCTCCCTCCTCTTTCCCCCATTCCTTGTTGGTATGGTGTGCTTACATAAAAGGAATGCTATTGCCTCATCCTTCTAAAAGGATGACCCTAAACTAAGGGGGAATTAGGGAACCGAAAACTGCAAAAACAGAGAGACATAAATAACGGTGTGTGGAACATTTTTCCCTAGCTGATTTGGATACAGTTGAGCTGATGGTAAGAAAGAGGATGTGGGGAGAAATGACTGGAAGAGTTTTCACAAGATCAAGGCAAAGTTTCCATTAATAAAACACTGTGATACAGGAACTCAAATCTTTGTCT
The DNA here is from genome assembly GCA_013400935.1 of Turnix velox. NCBI lineage: Eukaryota > Metazoa > Chordata > Aves > Charadriiformes > Turnicidae > Turnix > Turnix velox. The sequence continues at coordinate 16,203 of VZTY01033028.1, forward strand.
CTTTAGGGAGAGAAGAAATATAGCTGGAGGGGAAATTTATACCACTATTTCTTTTTAACTAGTGCATCAGATTTCTTTGCCATACTCATGTCAAGTTTGAATTGGAGTGTTTTGACATTAGAAACAGTAGTCTCACAGCAGCTTCACTAAAGCAATAGCAAAAGGCACCTTGTATGGGTGAACAGAAACACCAGTCAAAAAAATGCTGCATTTTTAAATGAAAAAATACTGCAAATGCTGCCTTTATAAAAAAGGCAAACTATGATCTGTCTTTAGGTTCAAAGCCAGTAACATGGAATATGGTATCCAGATGTTTTGTGGTTTAATCAGATTTTGATTTGATGCAATATCTTTAGTGAAAGTCTGGAGATTTAAAATCTGAAACTGAGCTGCTTAAAACCTCAGTCTAGTTACTTGTCAGAAGACTGACTGGAGACTTAATTCCAGATTTTGTTTTGTTGCGTATCAGAAAATGAATTTTATAGTTTTGTATCTTACATATTTAGAGGTTTTAGGAATTCCAAGAACTCAATTTTACTTCACTGAAAACATACATTAAATTTTTACATACATGTTCATTGCATGTATTTCTTAAGGTTCATAGAAGTACTGCCTTCAGTACTTCAAATCAGCTTAGCTTCAGCTGATCTTTAGGACAGGAATAAAAGACAGTCTATGAAATACAATCAAAACTATAGGGAAAATGATATATAAAAATATTTATCCCTGTTTGTAACTTGGACATCCAATAACCTTATGAAAAATATAGACCTTGTGATACATCTTGTGATACCTGAAGGGAACTTACACCCAGGAAGGAAGTAAACTCTTTGAAAGGGTTGACAATAGCAGGACTAGGGGAAATGGATACAAGTTGAAGGAGGGAAGATTTAGGTTGGATATTAGGGGGAAGTTCTTTACTAGGAGGGTGGTTAGGTCCTGGAACAGGCTGCCGAGGGAGGTTGTGGATGCCCCGTCCTTGGAGGTGTTCAAGAGCAGGCTGGACGAGGCCCTGGGCAACCTCATCTAGTAGATGTGTTTGTTAGGTGGCCCTGCTAGGCAGGGGGGTTGGAGTTACATGATCCTTGGGGTCCCTTCCAACCCGGGTCTTCTGTGATTCTGTGTAATCAAGCAAAAAAGTTATGGATTCATAAGCTGCACCTTCCTCAACAACAGTTCTGCTAATCTGATAACAAAAAATATCTGCTTTTAAATTCTGCTTTATGAAAAATACTTCCCTCATGTTTAACGAAGACTGAATCAAAATAAATTTTTGAAGTTGTAGATACAAAAGATAAAAATAACTGCAACTTGGCTTACTAAGAAATATCTGATTCATGAATGAGAGAGGAGATATGAATAAAAATCAGCTTGTGTATGGAGAAAGGGTAGTAAAGAAAATATTTATGGTAATTTTACATTATGGCTTTATGCTGATTCTTTTTTCTGTTTCTGAGTGGTGATATGTGCATTAATAATGTGTGCAGTAGCATAGGATCTCCCATCCAAGAATCTTAAATATTCTACAAATTAATTAACGTCACATCTTAATAGCACCGAAGTGGAATCTCTGAACAGGAAAGCAGAAATCTAGTAATTTTGAAACATTTGATTTGATTCAGCACAGGAATAGAACACAGCTTGTTATTGGTTTTGAACAATCTTGTAAACAGAAGCATTTTCGGTTTCTTTTTCTTTGCAGAGTTCTGTAAGTTGGCTATTTTAAAATATTTTAAATAATAACTTCTGAGCAGATAATTTTTATGATTTGCTTAATTCATCAGCATGAAAATTAATTACAAAAAAAAATTCATTTTGTTTAGGAGCTTGGACTTTGTTTAGAAAATTCAATTTTGCACAGTGTGTCTTCTTACCATTCTCTGCATAATAGTTTATTTCCAAAGAATTTTATATACTGTGTACCATTCCATGCTTCAGAAGGCAGGCACATGATAATTGTTTTCCTAATACATATGATGGGTAAAATTCCTCTCACTTTTGCTATTTATGTGTCTTATGGATGGCTAGAGACACTGTCACAGCATCACTCCTATGGCAGCAATGCACCTTTGTAGCACTGAAACATACAATAAATGCTGACTGCACTCTTACTGTAGCTCAAACGGTGGATCACAGACTTATGAAGGTAGAAAACTTTCTAACTTTCAGTAATTATTTTTTCACTTACATTCAGTTGCAGTGTGATTGCATCACTGATGCTGCTGCTCTTACTTTCTATGGCTTATTTTTTTCACATTTATCAGGTAATAAATAGATAAATAGGTGGGATCTGTTTACAGTTACTTTTGCTCAATGTTATGTGAGAACTCTTTCTCCAGTATCCCAACTCCTAAGAAAATATCTGTGTGAAGCAAATGTTTTGTCTGCACCAGTGCTGTAAAAATGAAAACAAAACAAAACAAAAAAAGTACCAGAAATGAAAGATAAATGTTTAGGTCTTTTCTCCCAGGACACCATAACAAAGCCTAAGCTGCATTAGGTTTTTGGAGGACAGTTCTCCTTTCCTTGCTCAAATGACAACCTTTCATGGCAGCAAAATCACAGCAGCCAGTGTGTAAGCAAGAACTTAATAACATGTATTTAATTGTGGTTTCTAACATGACATGTTCCAGATTAGTTTTAAGAACATATCAAAATAAATTAGAGTAGCAGCCCTAGGATGGTTTTGTATTTGTTTGCACCCTGTTAAAATGTTCTAATTGGTTTCAGAAATTTGTTGACATAATTCAATTCATTATGCTGCCTCTAACAGTAAGTTCTGAATTACCTTGTACCTTGCCTATACTTAAGCACAGTATGTTCTATGGTGCCTGTCAGAAATATTTATTTTACAAAGCACGAGGCAAAAGCTTTGTATTACAGACACACACACATAGGCCATGTACCTTAAAGAATTGCATGTATTATGAATGATTCAAGAACAGTAAATGCATATTTTGTATTGAAATACTGAACAATTAGTGGCAAACTGCAAAACAAAGACTAAAACCTATAATGGAAGCTCCAGTCTAACTCACACATTCTGCTCGAGTCATATTGTAGCATAATTTGAACAGAGAACTGATGCAATGCACTCAGTGGAATTTCCATTAGATCTCTCTGCTCTTCCAGAGAAGTATATCTGGTAGGTGCCTGCTGTAGTGTCCCAAATTAACAGCTTTGAATAGAAGCCCAGATACAAGAGATTTTAACTTCTACTGCACATACATGGTAACAGTAGCACTGGGACTTCCCTAGGCTATAAATGCAGCTGGAAGAGGGCTAGAGATGCCAGTAAATTTTGCTTCCCTAATCTCAGGATGCCGGGATGTGCTGCTACCTTAATTGAACTAGTACTGAAAAAGGAACCTTTCAGATTTTTTGTAAAACCTGAAGAGAATACATTCACTTTTAAAATAATAATACCAAGAAAAATATCAGTGAGAAAATGTAAATCCAGTTAAGATAAAAAATTATTTCCACATTTTTTGAGGTTGGATAGTTCTAGTATAATCTATCTCTAAGCAAAAATGGGAAAGCTTTTGAAAACAAGAAGGTCCAGTTCTTAAAAAATATGCTTGTTTTCCCTTGAAAATAAGAAAATATGAGCAGTTCTCTCTTTCCACTACCCTTTCCTGCTCCCTCTTTTCCTGCTACCCTTTTAATGAGGCTGTGTACACACATTAGGTGTGTATGCTGTTTGGATTTGTATGTGGGGTGGTTAGGTCTGATATCACCCTATTAGGAATACAGGGAGGTGGAAAAGCCATTCTAAACAGGGTGCAGCTTAACTGAGAGCTTAACCCTAGTACTTGGGAATGGAGAAAGAATCCCAGTAAGCTCCCAAGTAAACTATTTCTTGACCTGTTCTGACATCTATTTCTGGAAGGCATGTTCAAAGGGTGAATTGAATGGAGGCAGCTAACAGCATTACAAAACAGCCCACCCCACATCCATCCTCCCAAGAACAAATGTAGAAGAGAAAGCTGCCAGACTCAGGGCTCACCTGGTCCAGCCTGTGACTAGCTGTGACATCCAGTACTGAGATATGTGTCTGATAGCATGGGATGGAGCAGTCTAAACCTTGTGGAGCCACACACTACTCTGAAGGCTTTAATGTATAGTTTGTACACAGCTGGCAATTTACTTTTAGGAGAAGCTATGGGGGTCAGTGTTTCAAAATAGGTAGAGGAGTCTCCTACACTGAGGGATGAGATATGAGAAAGACTTGCTAAGATGTTTGGCTCTGTTAGCAGAATAAGTCACCATAATTTTCTACCCTAAATTGAATACAGCATCTTTTTTAATTGCACAAGCATGGAAAGTCTGAGGGACAGTGCAGGGACATTGCTGTGTCACCTGAAGACAGCTGATGGACTCTGAGGATTCCTCACAAAGGCTGAATGGTTCCAGGAGACAATTCTGACACTTCAAGATCTTCAGATTCTTTTTACTGTCATTTAAATTTTCTGAAGTATGCTGTATTTAGAGGAAGAGAGGCTGTTTCAAAGGGACTAATTATCAAATAAGCTGTTTTCCCTGAAGCCTGTTTCAGTTCATGATGCTCTTCAGGGACAAGGAGGACCTGCATGTGAGGTTTAAATATAACTGCAGACACATTCTTAAGGTTTTTCTTTGGGGAGTGGATGGAACTGCTGCAGAGAGGCAGGTGTACTCTCTTAGGACCAAACAGAACAATTGAAAGGGAACAGTACTGCTGCTGTCCAGTAAGCGTATCATAGTCCTCCTTCTGTTTTTAGGCATTTTTAGACAGAGAAACTGATAAAGTATTTAATCATAAAAAAACTTGTGGAGATATGAAGAATGTTTTTCAAATTTTTTTCTGATTACTAAGAGTGTGAATTTCAGATAGATTAGGATATATTTATCCACAACATCTCAGTGTAAGCTCAGTGAGTTAAGGCAGCTTAGGAACTGGAGTTATATAGATGCAAAGCAAGCACTGACTCTGGAACACACCTATCTGGGGAGCCTGAGCCAATGTTTCATCACCCTCACTGTAAAATATGTCTTCCTTCTATCTAGGCTAAATCTTCCCTCTTTTAGTTTAAAACCATTGCCCCTTGTAGTATTGCAACAGGCCCTAATAAAAGGTTTGTCCCCATCTTCTTCTTCAGCCTTCTCTTCTCTGGCTGAACAATCCCTTCTCACCCAGCTTGTTCTCATAGAAGAGGTGCACCAGCTCTCAGATAATTTTGGTGACACTCCTCTGGACCCGCTGTCTATGTCTTCTATGTCTTGAGGGCTCCAGGTCAACAAGCTGCTCTAATCCATCTCTGTGTCTGAAAATCTCTAATAGTGATGTTCAAGATTGTTCAAGGAAATGAAGAAATTATTATCAAGAACAGTCACATGCTGATGCCTTGTAATTTGGGCATCAAGAATGAGGGGAAGGTTTAGGCTGGATATGAGAAAGAAATTCCTTACGGTGAGGGTGGTGAAACACTGGAGTAGGTCACCCAGAGAGGTTATGGATGCCCCCTATCTGGAGGTGTTTAAGGCCAGAGTGGACAAGGCACTGAGCAACCTGATCTAGTGGAAAGTGTCCCTACCTATGGCAAGGGGATTGGAAATAGATGATTGTTAAGGTCCCTTCCAACCCAACTATTCTATGATTTATAATCACATGCTGCTGGCACATTATCAATGCAGTGTCCATCCTGCTCAGGTTAACAGCTCATAGCCGATTCTATTGAATGCTTAAATTTATTCTGAATGAGCAATGTTTTGGGTTTTTTTTTCCTAATGCTTAAGGCTGTTACATATTATTTTATTATTTTAAGTTTCATGTGACAAAAAAGAGATGCAAAATGCACCACAAACTACAAAGTAATTTGGTTTTAGTATTAATAATATAAACAAATTATTTGGTTCTTCTGAATACAAAATGAAGTGAGTTTAGACCATGGTAAACTTCATGGTAAAACTTCAGTGCAAAAAGGCTTCTTATTGTAAATCTGTATAATGATTTATTTTTGTTTTGAGGCCTTTAAAATGAATCATACTCTTGGCTTCGAATTTCCTGACTGGCCTATCTGCTGGCAGTACGCCACTCATTTAAACTAGAATATTTCATACTGACTGTTCAGTTCAAAAGTAAGAAAAAATCTTTCCAAAGTATTTCATACAGTAAAAATTAGAAGAACTACTCACAGCTACTAGGAAACCATTAAAACAGAAGGCAGATTTTGCTACGTTTAGGACACACCATACAATCCTGGTCTTCCTGTGAAGCATGCAAATAGCAAGAAGTTCTATTGCTAGTGAAGCTAACAAACTTTTTAACTGTTATGAGTTGTTTCAAGATTATGATGAACAGTGAGACATTAAAGTTAATGATGACATTTCATTTGACATTTGTTGGTTTATAGTTTCTCATTCAGGCTTTTCCAGCAGACTGTAACAATGGATGTGGTAAAGGGTAAAGAAGGCTCTAGAAAAAGTGAGACTTGAAAAGGTCATCATGATTTCTTCATGTACTGAAGAACATTTATTTAAATAAAAATGCACCTGTTATAAAATGTCCTTTATATATTGGCACATACATAATTTCTGATATACTGTTTAGGTTATCCTTTGCAGTGGGGTGAACATTTGAGCAACAGATTTGTCCTCCTTAGACTTGTTGTCTTTCTGCTTTTATCTTGGTATCTTCATGTAGAGTCCACACTAAAACTTGAAAATCTCAGTATTTTCTTCTTTTTATTAAAGCTGCTCTCAAAAGAATTCTTGCTTGAACAGCCATCTAGATAATGATTAAACCTCAGTGCATTCTGAGCCTAAGCAAGATACATTGTTTGGGGTACATGTAAACTAGCCTGGATACAAATCCATAGTCCACAATCCAGAGATGTGAATGGTATATGACAAAATTTCAGTTCTGGACATGCAGTAATTTCTGGACATATGATGGCAGAAGGTTATGTAATTATATTTCTATTTTCATGTTTTCTGCGTGATGGGAGGGAAGGAGGAAATTCTCTTCATAAGTGATAAGTATGCATACTCATCTGCATGATGTTAGATCCCTCTTGTCCCTCCTCAAGTGAAAATCGGACTCCTGTATCCCTGAGCAGGTTTCAATGCAATCTTGCATTTATTTTTCTTAGTTTTTCATCTCTCCATAAATTGCTTGAACCTTTCTGTAAAAGCTGATGATCAGAATTCTGATTAGTTACCAGACTTCAGCACATGCCTTTTTGTTGTCTTATGGTTCAGGCTTCTGTCTGCAAAAGTAAAATTAGTTCTTATTAATTAGACCAGCAGCATGAAAGTTCTTAATCTCTCTAAAAAGCACAACTAAGATTATGACTTTTTAATTTATGTAATTTATTTCAGCTAGAAAATTTGAACTGGGAAGGGTTAAATGTATATTATTTTCTTCTTTTGAAGTTGAAGGAACTTGTAGGAAACAAGCAATTGCACTGGCAGAAGCAATGAAACATTTCTTTTGAAGTGAAATGTAAACACTATCAATGGCTGTTGAGTAGCAGGACAAAAAGCTTTGTTCTTATCTCTGAAAGTGCAGGAATTGGTTTCCTTAGTGTTTTTAAGATTAAATGTTCCACTGAGTGTAATTTTCTGTTGAAATAAAATGCATGACTTGACAAGTTTGGTCACTCTGCAGGTGGGATGTTAACAGAGCTGTTAATATTGGTACAAACATGGTGACAGTTTTGCTCCTCTTCCCACTTGCTAGAGCTGTTTCCTCTCACTTGGATAGTAAGTGATGAGGAAACTTATTTCCCCTTTAGGCTGTTCCTCCTGCAAGATAAGCATTGTTTGCTCCAGTCTGCACAAGACCTTTTGGCTTTCCTTGTTATGTTGCTTTCACTTGTTCTGATAATTCCTTAGGGTGTGTGGGTGGAGGAACATTTTCTTTAGGATGTTTACCTGAAAAGGGAAGGAAATTATATTTGTGGACTACCTGGAGCCTTTTAAGCTCTTCATTCTTTATTGTCAGACTGAGTTAGTTATTGGATACTCGTTTCTTCAGCTGTTTATGAGCAGTATCTTTTTTCTTTGTTTAGGCAGATCGTGGCTAATACTTCATATTGCTTATTGCGTGGCTCTCCAGACTGTGACTAGCAAGTGGTATTGTTACTTCAAAATGCTCTTGCCTGTAATTCCAACCTGCATTTTGACACATATTCCCAAACCAAAAGCTGTCTTCCAGATTTCTTCCAAATTGTTTTAAGCTTTTGATGTTGTTTGCTTCTGTTTTACTTCCTTTTGGTAGCTTATTCACATTTCACTATCTAAAAATTTTATTATTTCCCAGAGGTGTTTTCACTTTTGTTTATTTAGCAATTTTAGTCTAGACAAGACCAGAAAAATAGTATTGCTTAAGTGACTGTGTAATATTACTTGTAATCTTTTTATAAAATTGTCAACAATATTCTTATACTTTGTATACAGCTGTATATCTGAAGCTGTAATATTCTTTCCTCAGAATTCTTCATGTTTGTTCTGCTTGTCTTGCTCAAAAGGGAGAGGAGCAACTGTGAAATATTTATATTTTTGCTATGTGTCTGTTTAGGGACATGCTAAACAGTAAAGGCATATGATGAGGATCAAAGCAGAGGTTTTGACTGTAAATTATGATGTACAGACAAATGTGGAAAATTCATTATTAGTTTGTGTGCTTGCAAGAAATGAAGGCTTTCCAGGATTAAAAAAAAGGTGCTGATATCATCTACGCTTTTGTAACATTTGTTCATTAGGAATTTCTGCCACTATCAATAATTACTGGATTTTGAATAGATGCCCTAGGCAAGAATCCTTGGAAATGTATTTTTCAGAAGAACTTCTGTAGTAGTCCTGATACTAAGTTCTGAGACTTCTCTTTTTATTTAATGCAGTGCAGAAATTGCTACCGAAGTAACTCTTAGATTAACATCTAGAAATCTAAATTTTACTGCAGATGTACTACCATGAATGTAGAGAGAACATTTCTTAAAAGGCAAAAGCTTCTTTGAGCAATTCCAGCTTAAAGAAGTCTGTCATAACACAGTTACATATTTAGTTGTTTTCTAGCAAGATTAGACAACACTCAAAACCTGTAAGTTGTTCATGAATTATATGATTACTTCTCTTTTATGTAATTATGTAAGTACAGTGTAGTGTTTCAAACAGTGATTCCATCTAGTGACAGGGCAGATCGCATACAAATGCACATTTCAAAATATAATAGCTTTTTAAATTCAATGAGCAACTAGGAACTGTGGAGGAATATTTAACTATTCTGGTTTTATAGCATGATCCCAAGAGCTGTGCCTCCGGGCAGGTGTATACCACAGCGTGGGATTGCTGCCAACATAAGTTAGGATAACTATCAACAAGTTAAGAAGCACTTGGTGTATGTGGCTCTGCAGCTAATTCACTTTGAATTCTTTCAGGCAAAAATAGGCAGTGAAAAAGTACATAAAATATCTCTTACTTGCTTTCAGAACTGCACTTTTGAAGTTGATCCCAGAAAAAAATATTACCAAGTAATTTTGCTAAGGAAATACTACTTACCAAAATAGGAGATAATCCTATTTTTTGTGAGTTGACCAAGACAATATGCCTCGTCATTCCTCTCTGAAGACTGAGGCATTTATGGAAACTGATGGGATGGCTGCTGCCCCAAGCTGGTGAATTTGCCATTCAGATCAAGAGGAAAAACACACATTTTTTTACAGCCTAAATTTCTAAGTTTGTTGCTTACAAAAAATCCACAAGCCATCCTGCAAAACATATATACCATTTTAATATATATATACTTAACCAGTAGTTACTGGTTCCAATTAAACAGGATGACCTGTGTTGTTCATTTTGTCTTTTCCTGGAATGAGCTACCATGTGTGCACACAGAGGTATCACTTCCCTGCGTTATACACAATAATCAAACACCTCTGGGTTACTTTATATTCAGCAGTCCATGTTTTGCTGTTTTTTTCTTTTTTGGTTTCATGTTTGTTTGTGAATTTTATTACCTTAGATGGATAGCTTTTGACAGAAATACTTCAGTATATCTGTACTTCACTAGGTGTCTTATGTCTTTCAGAATAAATGCTAATGATTTTATTAGCATGTGTGTTTAAGCCTGGTTATGACATATATTAGACACAATATTATAAATTCCTCTGTTATATCAAACTGGTTTCGTTTTGGCATTGACTCTACCTGTCTTCATCACAAATCAGTATAGAAGAGAAGGTCAAGTGCTGTTATGTATTTAATTCAATTTTCCTTACAGTATTGCTTTAAAACTCTAGAGTGGGCTTTTAGAAAAATACCTAAGAGACAAAGTTGTTCTTTATCCTTATGAGATTCACTCAGATAAAAACAATTCAAGAAAATACCCTCCAGGATTAAAAAGTTTAAAACACAGATTTTCCTAAATGTCCTAAAGAGCTAGAATAACAAGTGCAAGTAGAGATCTTGCTGTTCTGATAATGGCAGTCTGAAGTCTGTCTTTAGGAAATCCCAAAACTAGATTTCTTATGCCTTAGGTGGTGATGTCGTACTTGTTCCTGCAAATAGGCAGGGTGTTTCCCCTTGAGCACAGTCTCTCTGTTGGTAAGGATGCCATTAGATATTGCCAGACTCATTTTGAATAACACCTCAGTAGCTAAGATACATTTTAAATCATCTGTCATATTTTGGTTCTAGACTTTCATCCCAAGTGACCTCAGGCACATGGCTGCCCTGTTTCAGAAAAATGTCCTGCTGCTGTCTCCTGTAGCTGTGCTCTCTCTCTTCTGGCTCAAGAGGATGTAGAGCTCAGTATTTTCTATTTCCTAATATTCAAGCTACTGTGGGAGAGATGGTGTTGTCAGCTCAACTGTCTTCTTGTTTTGAGGCCTAATTAAGTCGAGCTGAAGCAATGGAATCAAATCTTTTCTATAACTTAATGCAGTTGTCCCATTGTTCATTGTTATGAACAACAGGAAAGACTCTTCAAAATTATCTAAGCGTGGACTATTGGGCAAATGAGTCTTGGGTACTCCAGATCTTCATCTGAATCCTGTCCCCTGTGAAAAGCATACTAGAAAACACTCCATAGCACATTTGCCCATGATAACTGATACACTTAGAAGTATACAGCTGCTGCCACTGAAAAAGGACAAAGTCATGTGAGGCAATGTTTTCCACTCCTCCACCAAGAAGTAAGAAGGTATACATCCTTTCACATGAGTCCACAGATGACCAGAATCTTTAGGGATACCTGATCTGTTGTTGTTTGACCTACCTTCCCTCAATAGTAGTGCAGCACCAATGCAGGTAGGTAAGGGCTGTTGCAGTAAAAGGAGAGAGATTTATCAGGAGGGTAACAGGGCTTTCTAGAAAGCAGTACATAGCTGTGTGAGGTTGGAGAAAAGGCACTCAAAAGGCCTAGTCTATTGCAGGGATGTGAGAGAAGAAGAAAAGATGATTTCTAAAGGGAAGAAATGGGGAAAGAAACAATAAAGAAAAGGTCATCATCTGAATCCACAGCTATGGGTAGACACTTCAAAATTTCCATATCCTTCCCAGCACTTGTTCTCTTCCAATTTATGCAGACCTCATTTCTGTCCCCTACCTGATGCACACACCTTCAATGTCTCCAAAATCTGTAAAAGACTTTTCCAGTTAACTGTATATTCCTTCCATTCCCAAATCAGCCCCCTCTCATCCTTTCCCATTGTTGGAGAACCACATTGACACCTCCAGATCACCCCTGACACGTCTCCTCCCCTGCTTTCTCAGCAAGCAACCCTTTCAAAGCTGTGCAAATGTGCCCACAAAGCTATGGACAGCTGCTCTTTATGGTAGCAGTGATCAGTTTTTCCTGTGTTCATGAGCAATGTGAGCTGCCCCGGCTCTCCTGTACATCCCAGTTAACCACACTGGCCTGTCTGCTCCTCAGGAAAGACTATCCCATGGTTGCCTGCTGTCAGATCTCTTTGCCAAGCACGACACATGGTGTCAAGTAGGTGCATGATCCCAGTTTCCTTCTACCACATGGTGCTGCATTGTCAGAGAAATTGCATGTCAGGCAGCATCTGGCCCACATTCCCATTGGTTGTCAAACAAACAGCAATCACACAGCAGTAGTTCACTGATAGGTTGATGTTTTATATTTCATGTTCATTCAACCCTCATATGTAAGACAGAATCACACAAAATGCTGTCAGTGTATTTTATTTTTCAAGATATTTTTGCCTTTTAAATGTACTTTGTTTAGCAATTGGGAACATTTTATAATGACTACATGAGTATCTGTACTACTCTCCTCTTTGACCCACTCTTTTGTCAGGCAAAAAGTTAAGACCTTTTTCTGATTGATGGTATATATAATGAGAGTTTTGAAGCACTATTTAGAAGTATCATTGTAAAATATAGGCATTTTCTCCTAGGGCTCTAATGTGGCAATAATAGATGTCTTTGTTAAATCCTGAATATTCTATCATTACAGGCATATTATTTTTTCTGTGACAACTCTACTGTGTAAGCACTAGAAACTCAGTCTACTTCAGAAAATAGGAACTTCAGCTGGCAAACAGGGAGCAGGCTGATAAAGTTTAGGAGTCAAACCAGCTTTTCTATGTGGGGGAAACAATACTTGAGATATGAGAAGCAATGAGGATTACCTGAAGCAGGAATGTCTTCTACTGCCCAAATATGATCTCCAACCCTGAAATAAAACTGGCATTTACACAGACTGGATGGAGATTTAGTTAACAGTTTCCTCCTGTGTCCCTTTAATAAACAAGGATCCCTTTTTCCCAGTTCTGTTCCTGTTGTACAATGCAAATGTAGTGAGTGTTTTTCTCCTCTCTTCATTCAGAGGATTTCTCCTAGTTTGCCCCCCTGCTGGGTTTTTCACTTAGCACTTTTTGCTGGTGTAATCCTCCTTACTTAAATGGCTTTCCTGTGAGATCACACTGCTCTCAAAAAGCGTTACAAAACATTATAAATCACATACCATAAAAAGACTTAATTGTACTATATCTTCTCTAGCTCACAAGATTCAGATTGTTTTTACTGTTTTATAAAAACTTTGTGCCATCTGTGGGAAAAGTGACAGACTCCTTTGTCTGAACCATCTTCCCTGTTATTTGTTCTCAGTTTTGTGCAACATTTCCTAGTGTTCCATATTCTGGGAAAACAACAGTGATACACAATAAAATACTCATAAGGTACAAACAGCCAAGCCTGAAATCACTGTGGCAAGTTTGATCTCTCCTGTTTTGCCCTGCAAGTGCCTATTTATTATGTTTATTAAAAATCTTTCTTAGCTCATAGACTAATGTTAGGTTGCTCAGTGAGTCCTCAGGCCCTCTCAATTTTAATGAATCAATAAACTTAATCCTCTGAAAACCAAGTAGTACAAAAGTCAACACCCATGCCATGAATCTATAATGTTGCTTCTTTACACAATGTTTGATGTAGATTCAAGCCTTCACCCTCATTGATGCTTAAGCCCTCAGACTGCAGCATAAGTCTAGTACTTTACTAACACAGGTTTGGGTTTAGAACAAATATGACAGAGTCTACAGTTTTCTTGTTCTTAAATCTAGCCATGTAACACTACCTGTGCTCTGCCTATCATGAAACCAGCTCAAGCAAAGCTGATCACCTTCAGGAAACCATTACCTCTTCTTTACTCTTGCCCTGGTGATTTTTCCCAAGAAATAGGTAGAAGGAGGGTGAAGGACATCACTGCTTTCTGTGTCCAGGAGATATCATTACTGCTTAATTCAGAACCCAAAAAAAACCACCAAATGTCAATCGACACAAAAGTGCTATTTGGCAAGCATTTAATAGAAATTAAAGACAGAGCCAAACCAAAGAGGAGTGAAAATCCTTTATGAAAAGAGAATGCTACAAAAGTCAAAGATTTTAACATGGAAGCAGAACTGCTGAAGCATCGTAAAACTGATGTCCTAGTATTCACTAATGAAAGAAATCAAAAATATTGGTTTGGCCTGATCATACGGACATCTAAATGGTGTAAATTCCCGTTTACTGTGAGTTGTTGACACTGGTGTGTTCTTGTGGTTTCTATGGGTTTGAAAGACTCCATGGTGCTTTGGGTTTATCAGTTCTTGCAAATGCAGTAGACTTCAGGGGCTATCAGTCCTTGGGAAGGATTCCCACACTACTTTCTCAGTCTGCATTTTTCCTTTCTTCAGCCTGCTGTGTTCCTGTACCTATAGACAATAGTATTACACATTCACTCACGAAAAATCACAGAAAAATATTTGTTTCCAATGTAAAATTGCAATAGAAAATTTTCATGTATCAAACACTGTACTTTTTTGCTCAGATACACAGATAGGTATATATGTACACGAACATATGCAAACACAGAAAGAGAACCAGAGTATGTGTGTGCATGTGGTGTGTTTACATGTACAATGTGTTTTATTTAAGCTGGAATACACATTTAGAAGTGGCTGACATATTTTGTATGGCTTTAAAAGTATCTGTCTCTCCTCTCCTCCGCCTCATATCAGGGAATAATCAAGAGGGGATTAAATTAGAATCCAAACAATATCTTCTACATGTGCTAGAGGAAGTCAAATGCCTCCTTATTCTGCAAGATGTGGTTGTGCCCTGTGCATGAACTCAGCACATTCAAAGCTTATTGATTTTTTTTTTCCCATGGTGAGCTCTGTCCAACTTCTACTAATGCCAGCGGGCACCTTTTCACTGACTTCAGTAGGATTTTGAAGCAGAATTTTAATCTCTTTGATTTTAGTGTTAACTTGCAGAAATCATGAACTGCAAACCTTTCTGTTTGACCAGCTCTTTGATGCAAAGTGTTTTGTACCCGTGGAGTTAATTTATTATTTNTCCCATGGTGAGCTCTGTCCAACTTCTACTAATGCCAGCGGGCACCTTTTCACTGACTTCAGTAGGATTTTGAAGCAGAATTTTAATCTCTTTGATTTTAGTGTTAACTTGCAGAAATCATGAACTGCAAACCTTTCTGTTTGACCAGCTCTTTGATGCAAAGTGTTTTGTACCCGTGGAGTTAATTTATTATTTACAGAATTATTTCAATTCAGAGCTACAATAAGTGATATTTTCTGATACATAAACACAGTTTGCCTGCTCAGTGGTACAAAAATGTATTCAGCAAAGTGCAGGTCTTGACTAGGCTTTACACCAAAGTGTTTTCTGCAAAAAAAAGGCATAATTTCTTAGCAAGGAAAAATACTTTCATGAAAGAGACATGTATATATTTATTCATTATGAATCCATTTAGAGATGTGGAAACAGTTTTAAGATTTTTAACTGGTACATGAAGAGAAAACAAAACCCCAAATTTTGTTATGCTAACTCAGTTTCAAGATTGTGAACAGACTGAACACATATATCCATTTTTATCTAACCATATGTATTTAGGTGAAGATTTAACATATTTTTTGTAAGATAAAACTATTTAGGATACAGAAAATCTGAAAAACATTTCATCCTAGTTGTCTTAAAAGAAGGTGAGTTTATTCACCTGTTCAGTTATAGGCAAGACTCCAATATTCTCTCCAACTGATATCCCTGACATGCAGAGCAATAAAAGTTAAACAATTGCATTTTAATGTTTTATTCTCAAGTTCATATTCAGAGCTCCAGACATGTATCTGCTATTAATGTTAATAGGGGCTACACAGCTAAAGCCAATTTAATCAAGAACATATTGCAGAGTTAAAAACCTGTCATATGACATAATATGCATTTTTGTTTTGCTATAGAAATTCACTGTCTTAATGTGAGCAAAAAGAAAATGGAAGAAGAATCCTCAAAAAATGTTGGGAAGATTGTTATTGTAAGGAATGAACGTCCACTTCTAACAGCACCATCCCTCCACTCATCCACACAAATGAACTTGATGAGAAAGAGGTCTATGGAGCTGATAAGTCAGACAAAGCCAACACAAGTATCTTTTCTGAGTCTAATGTGCCCAAGAAAAAGCACACATGTTCTTCCACCTTCTTAAGGTAGGAAGATAAATACTAATGCTTGTAACAGAAACAGTTTAAACTTTCAGCTTTGTTTTGATCTGATCTTTTACTATACAAGAGCTCCTTGCTGGGGATGCCTAATATGCAGGAAGAGTCAAATCAGCTTTGGGAAGCAGTAGGAGAACACCTCTTCTCCTTCCCTAGCCACCTTAGGTTGAAGGGAGACCAGACTTTTACAATCTATTGTGAACCTAGACTACTGCAGCAGCTGTGACTGGACTGCAACCTTGTGACTGGGCAAATCTGGCTGTATTGATGGGGTGGCTGAGTGCTGAGAAGATCCTCAGCTGATTTTCCTTGATGCTGTCTCAGAGGTGATGGGGACAGGCCTAAGGCGTGTGAGATGGAATGTTTGAAGTGCTGGCCACAGGCTTTTCTTCCCAAATACCTCTCTTCACCTTCCTTAACCAAGCAAGGATCTTTCAGAGAACAGACATTAGGTCTGCTTTCCAAGTCATTGTTCCCAGCCATAATGCTGGCTATGTTTCTTGTGAACTTTGTCGCGTGAAAAGATGGGGTCTGCTCTAGGTTGGATACTGGAGGGATTAGCCTTTATATCTTTGGGACTTAGCTGCCTCCAGGAGTTAAGGGTTTGCATCCTGACAGCAACTGGCTCACTTCTCTGGACTCTGACTATGAATTTCCTGTGTCATTGTATGTAGGGACAGTAAATAGATACTAAATTCAAGCAAAACATAGTGTGATTTCAAGCTTTGTGATTCTTAAATTAATTCCTGCTAGGTCCCAGTAATTAATTTCCATTTAGGAAAGTGTCAGGCAGGACCTGTGATACAGATACCTGAGATTCCACATGTCAGCTTTAGTGATGAAAAAAATGCATCTTGTGCTTTTTTAGCAGGGCCTGCTGCAATAGAACAAGCAGTAATGGTCTTAAACTAAAAGAGGAGAGATTTAGACTAGATAGAAGATAGAATTTTTTTACAATAAGGGTTCTTAAACACTGGTGTTAAATGCACCATCCTTGGAAACATGCAAGGTCAGGTTAGTAGGGCTCTGAACAACCTGATCTAGTTGAAGATTTCCCTGTTCATTGCAGGGAGTTGGACAGGATGACCTTCAATTGTCCCTTCCAGCCCTAACTGTTCTATGATCCTATGATTCTATGAATTCCTAGAGATTATGCTAGTTCTGTGCAGCACAGAGAGGGACAGGTAGAGGAGTGAGGAATATATGGCTGTTTATTGCTTAGCAAAGACCAGCTGGCAGCACTAAGAGAGATCTGTTGGCACTTCTCCCTCAGGTCGAGGAGCTGGCACTGTAAAAGTTATTGATTAATCTCTGTTGCAAACTACTTAAGCTACTTAGAGGGAAAGATGGTACCAAAAAATGTTCTTTTGTCTCCCTTTGCTACATTTTGGAATTTGTACCAAGTATTTTCTGTCAGAGGGAAAAAAAAAAATATCAGCAGTACTAAACAATCAGCCCTGGATCCTTCTGATCAAATTTTAACAAGCTTATTTTAGCTTCCAGCTTACAATAACAGCCTGCAAATGTGTTTCTGTGTGGATGTGGTTTCTAAAAAGTTACTGCTGCAAACTCTAAAATATTCCAAAGCAGAAGAAATATAATAAGATGCATAGTAGCATGTTTCTGAGCCAGTTATTTAACTAATCCAATTTAATCAACCTAATAATCTAACCATAACATTAAACAATTAGCACTGTTGAGCCAATAGCCCTGTTACTTAAAGAAGGAAAATGAAATGTAATGTTCCATTAACCAGCTTGGATATAATAAACTATGAAATGATCTGCAAAATGAGTGAATTGTCTTGTAAAGTCAGCAAGAACTTCTTATATCATCAATCATGCTTTAATTCATAAATACCTTTGCTACATCCTACAGCTGGTTGAAAGCATTTACATGAATTTTAAGTAATACTAAGCATTAACCTTATAGGTTCACTGTAGAAGACTGTAGATTATAAATAGATTAAAACAGATTATATAGATTTAAATGCAAGCTTATTTGATTTTTCTAATCTTAAAAAAAAAGAAAAGTCTTAACAGTTTTGCAGACTAATTAAAAATATTTTTTTAAAAAGAGTATTTCTGACAATGTATCAGAATTCTGTCTCCCTTTGTTTCCTTGTTTTCACTCCACTACCACTCAAAAGTCTTAAAATAATTTTTTTCCTCAAGTAATATGTAGACTTGTAAGCAAACTTTCTTTATATGTAGCAGCAATAAATGTTTGCAACTTCAAACACTGAAAAATCATTGACTACACCTGAAACATTAAGCTGGTGGCAGTCACTGAACAAGTAGCTAACAAGGGCTCTTCATCAACTGTCTTCCTTACAAACATTGTTTGTCAAAGATAAATAGCATTTTAATTCAATCAGACATCTTTCAATCTGCTGATGGAGGCCAAAAGTGTCAGATGCAGCTATCAGTTGTACAACTCTTAAACTGATAAATGAAACTCCATAGTTTTCACTTGTGTGTTAATATAAAACATCATTTATACAGGCATGACAAAATTGGAAAAATCTCCCTGCTGTCTGCATGCTCACTCCCACTTCACACCAGTCTACATTTCACCAGCTAATGGTATAATTTCTCATGACTGTAGCTCATCCTGGCAGCATACACAGCTTCTCATCAGCATTCCATTAATGTCCAGTGGTACTTGTCTTAGTGCCCACTGCAGGTGAATGTGTGAAATAAATCACATCCTTCCATGTCCTCTGTAACAAGAATGTGTGTTCATCTTTTCTGGAAGTCCAACACTGAGAATCTTCTTATTTTCTGCATCCAGTTTGCACTTCCTGCCACAAGTGCACTTATGGATCACAGAATCACAGATTGACAGGGGTTGGAAGCAAGCTCTGGAGATCTCTTCAATCCTCCACCCCCTCTCCAGAGTGGAATCCCCTACAGCAGGTAGCACAAGAAACTCCGAGGCGAGTTTTGAATGTGTCTGGAGATGGTGTCTCCACCACCTCTTCAGGCAGCATGTTCCAGTGCTCTGAAAGTAAAGGAAGTTTCCTCTCATGCTCAGGTGCAACTTTCTATGTTCAAGTTTGTACCTATTACCTCTTTTTCCGTGACTGGGTATCACTGAAAAAAGATTGGCCTCACACTGATACATAACCTGTATTTTGGAGGAAGGTTTAGGTTTCATGTAGTCTACTTAGAAAAAATGAACTGCACTTGTATTAGGTGAAATGGAAATAAATGTTTGACAGTACTATTGGGGCAGAACATAAGGCAGGGAGGATGTAACTAGCAGGTCTGGAATGCTGAGTGGTATTATGTCTGATCACCCACTGTGGCCCACAGTCCAAATCCAGATGACCTGTCCACAAGTCCCCAAGATGATTGATTATCCAAAAAGGGCTACTCAGAAGCAAGCTTGGTAGATTATTTCACTGCTGGTGCTGCATTTCCTTTTTAAAGAATTCTTCCAAGTTTAGGCCTGTGTGGTGGTTACCCACGACTACAGGTTTTAGATCTTGCCATTACAGCTCTAACACATCTGCAAATTTGGGGGTTTTGTTGCATCAAAGTAGTTTGCAATGCAGAACCTCCATAAGTTGTGGAAGAATATAATAACTATAGCAAACAGAATGGCACTGAGTGGAGTGTTCTTCATCTTGGCATAGAGAAATGCAAACATGCAGATATGCTCTTTTTTTAATTGCCAAGAGTTAAATCTTCAGAAGTTTAGCTTCTGTCTTAGAACATAATCACTCATTCTTCTCTCCCTGTTTTAATGTCAGTATAAAGAAAATTGTTCCATAACACAGCAGGTGTTTAACGTAATAATGTTCTGCACTAGGAAAACCTCTGGCTGATGTCTAAATTAAGAGTAAATTGATGGAAAAGGTCTAACTGCTCTCCTGAATATCCAGATCGGAATGATTATAGAGAGTGCTAGTTCTTTCCTCCCTTTTAGTTTAGGCAAATGAGTGACTGGGATCTGACCCAATTATTCTATTTCATTTCTGCAGATAACTTGAAACATATTTGGATATGAACAGCTGCTGAAACACCCTAACAGAGACATTCATTTTTAATGCTCAAATTCTTCTCTGTTGAGCAATTTGGTTTATATGATACAAAGATAGTAATTATTGGACCTCACTGAGAAGCTCTCTGCTTTGAAATTCCCTTTGTTCCTCTTGTTGCATTTAGGCCTGTACTGATCTTTCTAAGCCTGAAATCTTGGCCTTTTGGATTGTTTTGTGGAATTCATTAACATCCCCAGCTGTTATGATTTACAGTTTTCTGGTGTGAATAGGAGACTTTCCATTGAGTTAAGCCTGTGAGGTGTCTCAGTCAGAGTGAGTTACATCTGGCCAGCCCTTACTTTCCTCATCTTTGTGACAGAGAAACAAGACTGCCAGTATTTTAATATGAAACTAGAAACCCTGCTTGTTTGTAGTACTCCATTTTCCTTTAGTTTTTCTCATATTACCTCTAAGAGTGTTTAGGATCCATGCAGTTTGAAAACACGGAAGGAACTATTCTACTTCCTTTCTGCTATTTTCTCCCAAAATACAATACAAAATAATGTGTTTATTGCTTATGAATGTATTGTCAAAAGTTTCAGGTTCACTTTTTTTAAAGAGAAGTTACCTCAGAGTTTCTTTTAAAATCTTCTAGATCTTCCCTCTCTCTGTCATTGGGTTTACTCCACTGCAATTTCATTTGTGGTAGCTAGATATGTACTTGAAACTTCAAGAATTTGCAAGTGTCCTCTCCTGTGTAACATATGCATACTATTCTACATGTTAAGCTTTCATATGGAGAATGCACATTGATTTGACTGCAAGATACAGTTCTGGTGCAACAAAAGTACTTTAGGAGAGCAATAAAACAGACAAACAACCGAACTTGAAGAATATGAGAATCCTGATGATTTATTCCTCTTTCTAGTGTCTTAAATAAAAACTGAGTGTCTCTGTGTTTCCTTTGGAGACCTTTGTTCACATTAAAGGCTGTGTAGGCCCTTAGCTTGGGTCTTCCTGGCTGGTATTTGGGGCCAGCCTAGCTGTCTCAAAAGAGGACACAGATTGATGAGACACTCTAGTTGTATTCTAATTTAGCTGCAAACTTTATTACCTTTTAATTTCAAAAGTCTCATAAGTGTACTGTCAAAAAGAAACAAGTAGTCTACAGATGTGAAATAGGGTGGCTGTTATGTAGCAAAACTGATTTGTTTGGCATGTTTACTTTCCAATAAAATATTGGTGTGAAAAAAATTGCATTTTATTCCATGGTTTGTGCTGTGACTTGAAATGCTGCTCATTTTTTTTCTTTTTGTCAGGATCTTATAGAGTTATTTTTTAAATATCTAGTACATAGCATCTTGGTCTAATAACTAAATGAACACCTTCCTGTTCCAGACATTGTTTTCTTGTTTTCTATGTCAACGACCTTATGAATTTTGTCCATTTGAAAAATATCATGATAAGCCTGAGTCTTTCCATTTTTTTAATGCATCTCAAAGAAACAGTGGAGTTCTATTGTGAATTGGTCTATAGTACTGAATAAGACTTGTGTATAGATTTTAGTGAAAAATTTTTGGAAACAGAAAACAACTTATTTTCACCTCAGGACAATGAGGGTATAATGCCTCATTTTTTATTACTCAAGATGCAGAATAAAGAAGAATTAAACAATATTGAATAAGCAGAAGGAATAAGCATATAAAAAACTATTTCAACTACGCTGTCTTGAGATGCTCACCAGAAATCTTACTCAGCCCTTCTGCTCAGAGAAGAAACCATTGCACAAATAAATAAAATTGGAGACCCAAATTATTGTTTACTCTCTGTTAACAAGTAAAAATAAAGCCACTGGGCCTAAACAAATAATTTTACCAAGGAAAGTACAAATTAATAATAAAGTGATACTAATATATGCATATTTATGCATGTTTCTTTATTTATTTGCTTCAAAATTGTCCCATACATGTGTATGCATATGCATGGACTTGTAATTAGGAGGGGAACTGCTCCACCTCTGATAGATCTTCTGTTCCTGGGGGATCCTGCTTCTTTTAGCTGCTTTCCAGTAGACTCAGAGGAGAATGGTTTGACTTCTGCTGGATTGTGTACATGGATTCTCAGAAGACAGAGACATATGTAGAATAGCTCATAAAGACAGGCAGATCTACCCAAGTTCTACTTTTGACTCAACTGATGTCATTCTAGCTGTCTGTATCAGCCATGACTAGTACAGAGAACTGTGAACCAAAGGCAATGAATGCCCTGTAACGTGATCTTAGAACATTCATCCCTGTTATGCAACAGCAAGCAACACTGCAGATGAGAACTACACAATTCTACCTTGATCACATTCAGCTTCTCTCAGGACTGCTTAAATTTCATCCTAATCTGAGTTCAAGAGATAAAATGGGAAGCAAGACAATATAAAATATACCAGAAAAGTAAGGGATGTTAGGGAGAGGGGCATGTTATGCCTGTGCATTTTCAGAATAACAACTTCGGTAAAGGTAGGATCAAGCAAGATTCATGTGAAACAACTCAAGCAAGTTGTTTGAGATGCAGAGGAGTTTGTTCAGCCATCAGAGCACTCCAGATATCATAACAGAGAGTTCAAGGCAATAACAAGAAGATACTGCTACTTTTGAGATTTTGTTCTTTTTTACTGTGTCTCTCCTTATTTCTGATGTGATTTTATTGACTTATGTTTAGGTGTGTGCCTAGCGTCTGTCAATGGCTCATTCTTATTACAGTTTCTTATGTCAGCCCACTACACTGGGATATCATGTGTGATGGCAATGTTGTTTAATAAGTTACACAGTTGTTTAATAAGCTACACAGTTGTTTAATAAGCTATACCTTGAAAGGATGACAAACAATGTTGCACCAAATTTATGTAGCTATGGAAAGCTCAGACAGCATCCTGTCTGATGTACTGTTATAAAGTGGTATCATTTTCTTTTCTGTAGTTTTGGTAAAAGAAGCAAGGCTGATAAATAAACAGATGGAACACAGTATTAGAAATAGATAAGCAAAGTCAGAAGCCAGTAAGAAAACTTAAAAAGAAGGAAAATGATTTATCCAACAGCAAAACCCCTTCAATCTTTCCAGACTTTTATATAGATTCTTTATTTTTAACTTATGGAGAGCAGATGGAACAACAGAAAAAAAAAAGGTATCTATGACTAATCAAGTTTATGAAAATGACCAAGGCAACTAGAAATAGAAACACATAGAATTTTCTAGTGTATAGCTCATCTATTTATGCCTGTTTCTTTACAGTACATTTTCTCATGACTTCTTAAAAATTCTATTTGTATGTAAATAGATTTTAAAATCCACCTTGGGAGCCAGTACAGCAGCCAGTTAGAATCATCAGACAGATGTTTTATATCTGATAGCCTGTAAATTATTAATACATTTGTATACATATACTTTAGATAGAATATATACTATGCATATATATATAATTTCAATCTCTTGTCAGAGGAATATGAAACAAAACCACAGAAGATGTGTAAATGTTTGACTCCTGTTTGTGCGTAGTCACTAATTTTACATTTAATTTCTCATGAGACTGAGAATCATAGAATCATAGAATAGTTTGTGTTGGAGGGACCTTAAAGATCATCTAGTCCCACCCACCCTGCCATAGGCAGGGACACCTCTCACTAGATCAGGTTGTTCAGTGTGTTGTCCAGCCTGGCCTTAAATACCTCCAGGGAGCGGGCATCCACAACCTCTCTGGGCAACATGTTCCAGTGTCTCATCACCCTCACCATAAAGAATTTTTTTGTTATATCTAACCTGAATCTACCCTCTTCCAATTTACATCTGTTATTCCTTGTCCTTCCAGCAGTCCTACCCCTGCTTTTCTGTAGGCCCCTTCAGGTACTGATAAGCTACTATGAGGTCCCCCCTGAGCCTTCTCCAGGTTGATCAACCGCAACTCCTTCACTCTGTGCTCATAAGGGAGTTGCTCCAGCCCTTTGATCATCTTTGTGGCCCTCCTCTGGCCCCTCTCCCAACAGATAAATGTCCTTCTTATGTCGAAGGCTCCAGAACTGAACACAATACTCAAGGTGGGGTCTCACCAGAGCCAAATAGAGGGGCAAAAATCACTTCTCTTGACCTGCTGGTCACACTTCTCTTGATCCAGCTCAGTATTTGACTGGCCTTCCACTGACTCATGTTGAGTTTTTCATCCACTGACACCCCCAAATCCTTCTCTTCTGTGCTGCACTCAAGCCACTAGTTCTGTGAGAATTTCTGTGAACAGCAAAGAAATGGTGGAGTATGGCCCTTAAAGTAACCATTTATGCTTCATGTTTAGTAGTTTCTTAATGTTTAATAGTCTCTTTATAATTATGGTAAGATGTAGCTCTGGTAATTCTACCTGCTTTCATTTAAATGTTTAACTGAAAGGATGACATTTTTTTTCTATTCTCTTGCAGTAAGGCATCCAGGAGTTCTCATTCTTTGAGTGCCCTGTTAAGTCTTTTTAGCATGGTGCATGATATTCATATTTAAACCAAGGGATGAAAAAGTTCAAGATCACTCAGGTGTGACAGTGTGTTTTTAATAGTAAGATGGGGTGATTATGGGACATCAGATCCAACAGCTATCCTAACAAATTAGGATAAATTTTAAAGTAGAAGTTTGGGCTTTGCATTTTTTTCATATTCTGATTATTCAGATGGCTGTAAACATAACTTTGAAGCTAAATTTACTTATACATAGTTTATATTCACTTGTTCTTTTGCCTGTATTATCCTTTGTTTAAATATTTATCCTGTCCAGCATTTGCCCTAGATGTTTTTAGTAGCACCACTTTCCATTCAGCTGCTTTTCCCTGTAGTAAAAAAAAACATAGTGTTTCCTGATCTGTAGCAGGCTTTGTACACAACAGATCACTCAAGTACCTCAGCTTTCATCTCTGAATTCACCTTTTTTGACACAAATGACCAGAACTGCACAGATGGCCATGCAGTTATCAATTATGACAGTGGCAATTTCACATTCTACTGTTTTATGCAAATCAGACATTGACTACACTTCAATACATATATACACACACATATGACAGTATTACACAGTTGGGTCTTTACAGTACTATATCAATCATATCTTTTTTCTCTTTGGTCACCTCCAGAGAGTAAAATGGTAGATCTTAAGCAAAATTTCTGTATTTTGTCCTTAAATGTATGTTTTTGCATGTCATATAAATGATTTTGTTCTGTTGCAGTATCAGTCCAGACATAGCCTATTTATGATAGCCTAGTTCTCCCTTTGACAGTACTTCTTAACTTTTAGTATTTTTCAGCTTTCTATTACAATCAGCTACAGTGCAGAAGTAAAATAGCAAAAGCCACGATCAGGAATCACCATAAAAATCTTTCATTTGAAGATTACTTAGTTCACTTATGTAAAGGTACCATGATACCCAAAGGTGAGAGGGCAGTACAATTTTTAAAAGGGCTGTAGTACTGCATATGAGGACTATAAAGCATGTAAGTGTTGGGAACTGGCTTGTGG
>VZTY01033029.1:0-53672 GCA_013400935.1 Turnix velox
ATTCTATGATTCTATTCCTGTAGCCACAGCAGCTCTGGGCCTGCTCAGGCCCTGCCGGAGCATGGCTGGGCCTGGCAGCAGATGCCATCTACCCAGGCCCCACAGCATCGGCAGAAATATTTGGGTAAGACATTCACTCATCTTGTGCAGGTTTCTCTTTTGTTGTTCATTAATTCTTACCAAGAAGAGTAATTTTTCTCGAGCAGCAATTAAAGGGGATGTAAAACATGCTGTAAAACACTGGGAAAGTGTAACAGTAGGGCCTTGCTTTATCCTGACCCCAGCAAAGAAGAAAATAAACAGTCTCAAATAGGTCATCCAAAGGTTGAACAGGAGCTGCCTGAAGAATGTATTTATTTTGTTTGTTATTTTAAGTCTGTAAAAGAAGGTACTGTGAACTGGATAGCTTTAACCTGACATGTTTGAATGTTTATTATCTATTTATACACAGTTACAAGATAAACCTTTCCCTGGAAAAGAGAACCTAATTGATTTGGCCTGTGTGCTTGGTGCCGAGTTACTTTTCTGTTTGTTAGGCTGTGACATGAACACAAACACATTGTACAGTGCTCTTGTAGAGTGGAGGTCGTTTCTCTGTGTCCTTCTGGCTGATTTCCCTTCTCTTGGCTTGTCATCTCTACTGAGAGCAGGGGCTGCAGTTACCAGATGTATGAGTCTACAAGAAGTACCCAGGCGAAACCTTCAGGCAGTAAATTTGGGAATAAACAAACATACAAATGATAGGGGGAGTTCATTTCCACAGATAGATCATGAATGGATATGATTCATAGGGCTGCAGATGTTTTGTAGGAATGAGGAGGAATAAAAGGCAAAATGAATCAAAGAGAACATGCACAAGGTGTAGCCATTACCAACTCCAACCTGCATCTAAAGGGTACAGAAGAGAATCTAGCCATCCTGGAGGCAAGGGGCTTACTTTGGGTGCCAGGGACTTTCCTTTGGTTGGAGGTATGTTTATGGATGAAGAACATAGCTAACTTGCTAGTGCTTGTTGGCTTTCTCCTGACTGGCTAGCAGTTAGGTCTCTATTTGGCTTGTATACTCCATTTTAAAAGGTGAGGAAATAAGCAGTGAGCAGGGGCTATTGACTATGTGCCTATTTGTGTACTGCACAGTCTTGCACAAAGTGCCCAGAGTGGTGTACAGGCTGCAAAATCTATACTCAGCAGCTTTTGGAAGGTCTTGCTTTCCTGAGGTATTCTGTTTCCTCCTACAGAAGACCATGGAAATTATTGCTGCTTTTCTTTGGTCTCTGGAAGAAAGGTCAGTTTTGTTAAGGAGGTAAGTATTTATTTTTCAAAGCAATTGCTTCCTTCAACAGATGATGACTTATCAAAGTACAGAATTAAATAAATTAATTTCCATTGCTCATTTTATAAAGCTGAAAAGAGAGGCTATCTGGACAAAATGATCAGATCTCTGCCTCTGCGGGAGTTTTGACCCAGTTTGCACTTGACATGTAGTTCATGGGGAAATTATTTCAAAATCATACTGCACGTGTGTTGAGGGAACACTGTTTATCCTTTTGGCTCACTTGCTTTGTTTTTACTAAGTACAGAATCCTCATTTTGCCCCTGCCTGCCCCCTTACCTGCAAGAAAATCACAAGCTTTTCCCTTCTTGACTTCTAACTTGCCTTGGACTTCAGGCATCAATTTAATGTTTGTGGTTGGTTTGTCTGGTACTGGCAGCATTAATGTTTATTAAAAAAACATACATCATGTGATTCATTAGGTTTTCTTTGTACAAACCAGATGTCTTGCCACTGGTGGATGTGTTGATACTTTGCATTGTAATAGCTGTCTTGTGCAGAAGGATGTAACATAACCTATGCTTCTAAATGAACAGGGAACAATCCATGCTAACCTGGCTCAATTCAGAACAATCACGAAACACACACTGAAAAAACCTTCTTTCTGTGGAAGCTTTTTTCCAACCAATATGCAAGTGTGTGAATTCTATTTGTATAGAGCTGGGTATGAAAAAAATTAGTAGCTATTACAAACAGAGACTGCAGCAGGAAGTGAGCTGACAAAAGGAACAACCATCACACATCTCACTCAGGCAATAGCTTTAAGCACCTCTGTGGCTTTTTATTGATGCTGGTTCCACCCCACAGAGGTAGCTGGAACCAATTAATCATTAGAAAGTTGCAGGACAAAAGAGACTTGATGTTTCTGAGTAGTTCCTCTCAGTTGAACCCTTCTTATTGGCTGGGTGCATGAGCGAGCAGCAGCACATTGGATGTGTCTGCCTTGCTTTGTAGTAGGAGTGTGGCCCTGTGGGCACAGGAGATATGGATGAAGTGAACTGATATGCAATGCGTTGGAGAGTCTGGTTGTCCCTGCTGAGGATTTTCTTCCCATTAGTACTCAAAGAAGCCATATAAAATGATGTTCTTTAACTTTAAGTGAGGAAAAGAGGCAGAGAAGCTGAGCACAAACTGCTTCTGTAAGTATGGCCCCAGGAATTATGTTTTATCAGTAAGAGCTGCCTAGTTTTTCTTGTGTATTCTGCTCCCCTTTGTGCCTAGGGCAAGTAATCATCTGTTGATGTTTATGACCTGTGTGTTTATTTTAATTAAAAAGACATGTATATACTAATTAATCTGTTGTTACTAGTACACAGACAAATGCATGAAGTCAAAATACATTATATAAATCAAATCTTCCTGTGGCTTTCTCAGCAGGGTGACCATTTTGTCTTGACAGATGATGTCTGAGCAACTTGGAAACTAACTCTCAACCTTATTCAGTGGATCATATGATGGTGGAAAGTCTTTGGGTAATGTGGTGTTTTTAAAATCAGACAGGAAGGCAAGAAAAAAAAGTTGAATTTTATTCTTGGTGTAATCTCTCAAAATGCGGATAGCTTTAGCCACTGTCACAGAGGACTTCATTTTAAATGAAACCCATATTAAGAAATTAGCACCATAGGCCTGGTTCTTGAACTCATGTGGATGATTGATCAGTTTGTGGATGTGCTTATTTTCTTTGCTCTGTTAAGGGAACAATGTCAGAATTGTGATGGATTCTGAAATACATTTGTTGACTTTAAACTGTGACACTCTGATGAAAGCCCCTATAAGAGTTGATTAACAGAACTTAACTGCACTGCTGGGGCAAAGTAGCAGGTTCTGCATTTTAAAAGTATGTTTCCTTTTTGGTTACAAGAGACACAGAAGTTAAAGAAAGCTAATGTCTAGGATTTTCCTTAGAACAGGAACTGTTTAGATCCTCACCCCTTCTGATATTCCTCATGGATATGAACCATACTTCTCTCTAGAAGTATCAAAGAAATGCTCTTTTGTTAAAAACTATGCCTTTCTCTTCCCTAGAGATGTAATTTCCTCTATTGGATGTATCTTTGGGTTTGAAAGTAATTCCTAATTTTCTTATAGTACTCTTGATTTCTGATGGTATTTTCTGCAAGAAGTTTCTTATCAGCTCACTGTGCTGAAAACTTTGCATAGGATATGCAGAAAATCTGGTAATGCCATATAGAGAGAATTCAGTCAACTAAGAAATGAATAGTTTGTCTCTAAATTTAGATATAGTCCTCATAATCCAGTATTTGCTTGAGTCACCAGTGGAGTTTATATGGGTGAATATTTGCTGGAGCAAAGACAAAGATGTCAAAATGACTGGGTGGCATTTCAACCCGGGGTGGCTGCAAACTCTTCTTTACACTTCAAGTATATTATACGTCCCCATTTGCATGGGTGACAACCTGTCCCCTCTTAAGAGAGGACAGGTAATAGCCATTACCTACTTACCCCATTTCCCTGTATAACCACTTAAATTTTCATCCCAAAATACTTTTGTGCTTTGAATTGGGGATGAAGATAGGTGCTTTACAATTTTCTATGCTGAAGGACATTTGGAATGCAGTCCACTTCTTGTGAAGTGCTCTGTGTAGTGGAGTCATTGTCTGAACTATAAAGAACAACTTCAGGAAAAGTGTAGTGCTGGACTGTATGATGTGACTTTTTTTCTTTATTTCCCTCAGTTTGCTTTTTTATTTTGGTTTAGAATTATTTATGCCTCTTAGTAACGGCTTTGACATTGTACTTTTTTCCCTACTTCTTATTGTTTGCTTAATTTTCATGTTTGAACAGTAAACAGCTTCTTCAAATTAGTCTTAAACAAGCATTTTTTGATGTTTCTTCAGTTAAATAGTTGGGGTTTTTGTCAGATCTGGTTTGTTTCATGTGGAGCATTGTTTGCCGTTTTCATTCATACATTGCTCTGAAGATTGAACTAAAAGAACTCCAAAAAATTCTGTTTATTCAGACTTCAGGAAAATATCAAGATGTGATGTAATACTTCCAGACTAGAGCACACATAATCTGTAAGTGAACTGTAAATTTGCATGGGCATGATCTGAAGTTGTTTGGCATTTTTAGGTTGGAAAAGTTCCACTGAACTCTGGATCAAGTCTGTAACAAATATTAGTTCTACAGACAGTGGATAGAAATCTTAAAGATTGACTCAGGGTTACAAACACAGCAGTCCAGAAGACCAAATGGATAATATTCCAGGGCACCAGGGCTAATTTTGTTATCCAGGAGTTGTAACGGGTTTCCAAATGCTTTGTCTTTGGCATTGTAGGACCTATTGTAGGACCTATTTGTTACCTCAGAAACAGACATTATATTAAAACTACTAGCTAAAGTTATTTGGGAGCACCAGTTATGGAAAGTGTTCAGATAATTGAGTAATTGCTGTAGGAGGCACGTGGGCTGAGTTGAACGACACCAGAAGCAAATTTTGGCTTTTAATGATTGGTTTTTACATGTTCTATGACACATGTGCAGTCCTGAGAAGCCTACACTTTTCACAGTTTGTGCACAGAAATCTTCCTTCTTGTAACTATTCCTATTTCTTCAGTTGATTTGCAGTTTAAAATGAAGCCTTTAAGTTTGTGATGGATGCACCTGCAATGGTCAAATGTATAGTCATCAATACTGCCTTAAACAGTAAATTGCTAAGTCTTAAGAAGTGGAAGTAGATGAGAGAACGCCCCAAAAAATCATCTTAATAGTCCATGTGCTGAGAGAGGGGGGATGCTCTTTGGAAAGAAGTTATGCATGGAAGGGGGCATTTAGAAGCTTTTTTCTTCTAAAGAGGAGCTTCTGTTCTTGCAGTAGCTTTGCTTCCAGTGAGGAGTCAGCAGAAGTGAGCTGAATCTGGTGGATAAAGGGACTGGCAGTGCAGGAGTCTTAATAGGGTGATCATAAGGAGCATAAAGAAGATGTGATGCTAGATCTAGTTCTACGTCACTATCCCTTTAATACAGATACTATATATATAACCCCATCATGTTTCAGTGCCGCACTAAGTAATCAGTATAATATGAAGCTGGAGGTGTTTTTTTGCTAAGCTTGAGAAGCTTTTTAACTTGGGATACAGTTCTAGTAACCGGATGTAATAATGTTTGTAGCATAAGAACTCAGATGCACTTATAAAATATTGTGTACTTTGACAGATAGTGTGAGTAACCCATTATGGTTTATCTTTGTCTGGGATTTTTTAGAATCAGAAGAGCAAGCAGGGTTGCTCGAAATTGGAAAGGAGCTGTAAAAAAACGAGGAGCTTTATCATACTGCCCTTGGGTGCTACTCAATTGAGGATACCTGCTTTTCTAAAGCTTTGCTAGCACCAGATTGACACACAGTACAAACAAAGTAGACGCAGCTAGCTACTTTCAACCTTGAATTATTCCATAGGGAAATTCCTCTTTTCTTGCAGAGTTTCATCTTAAAGAATGGATGAGGCTTAAAAAGAGTCCTATTTTACCTTAAGCAGTACTTTTTAAAGCAATATTAGATCAACTTGCTTATATAAACTTATCAATGTATCTTTTAAGGGGCTTATGCAGAATGGAGGTGGCTGTAAACTTTTGTTTGCTTATCTCAGAAATTAATCTAAACATTTTGTGGCAAAGATGCTGTCACTTAGTTCAGTTAAGTAATGTCAGTTTTGCCAATGATTCCTTAGAAATATTTTTATGTATTACTAATCACAGGCAAATAATCTAAGTTATCAGTACCTACAGAAAGGCAGGGGAAGGAATTTTTAACATAATATCGGATGGGAGGACTAGAAACAACGGATGGAAATTGGAGGGGGGGAGGTTTAGACTTGACATAAGAAAGAAATTCTTTACAGTGAGGGTGGTGAAACACTGGAACAGGTTGCCCAGAGAGGTTGTGGATGCCCCCACTCTGGAGGTGTTCAAGACGAGGCTGGACAAGGCACTGGGCAGCCTGGTCTAGTGGGAGGTGTCCCTGCCTGTGGCAGGGGGGTTGGAACTCGATGATCTTTAAGGTCCCTTCCAACCCAAACTATTCTATGATTCTATGATACTGAGTAATTCTGTAGTAGATGCTGAGAAATCAACTCCACGTGCAGGAGGACTTGTGAAGTCTAAGGTAAGTGGGGCATCTGCTGGTGAGATGATGCACTGAACTGGTCTGCTGTGTAAAAGCCTGATAGAAATCCCTCTCCTGTGCGGGATGTTGTTTCTCGTAACTTGAAATATAGCGGATAAAGAATGGGTCAAAAATGCTAAGATGTGTTGTATGCCAGTAGAACTTGCTCTGCTGTTTAAAAGAAAATTGCTAATTCTTTAAAATACAATTTTAGGTAAAGATTACTTTTTTTGTTTATGTGATAAAAAATCAAGACTTTCCAAAGTCTAGAAAATAAAAGAAGTAGGAAAAATTAAGAGTGTAGGGAAGGGACCAATGCAAAATATTACTGTTTTGGGTTTTTTGTATCTTGAGGAACAATTAATGTTTAGTGGTTCTCAAGCCACTAACATTCTTGTATTCCCTTCTTTTTTTCCCTGTGTGTTGGTTGGTTCTGGGATGGATTGTTCCACTGAGGCATTTCAGGAGCTTTCAATAGAAGAAAGATGCACATCCAGCAGAAGTTAGTAAAAATATACTCCAGCAATTCTATGATTGTAATCATACTGGCACCACAAAACAATCCAAGCTGGCCACCTATATCAGCTGTAATAGAAGGAAATAAATACATGTCATCCACAGCATTTGGTTTAAGCTAGCAAACAAAAAAAAAAACAAACCAAACCATTGGGTTCGAATGTTAAATAAATTCAATATGCATAACCCATCCATTTGAGAAAACACAATTAATATTCTTAAAAATGTTTACTGGACAATACCAGTATGTTTCTTAAAATTCTAAATGAAGTAGAACAGAACACATCCTACTGTTAAAAAGACACCCAAGATCAGTCCTACTTTTGCGTCTGTAAAAACATTCTCTTACTTGTGTTCTGTTTCTCCCTCCCCTCCTGTAAACTTCATACAAGCTTCTGTGTGACATGGCTGTGGTGCCAGACTTAATTCTTACTTTTAGCTGCTATCATTACTGCAGATTCCTTAATGCATTTATGGGAGATAGTATCAGAAATGCCCATGAGGAATGATTACTGCCATTAGAATATAAAAGGTACTACTTTTTGCTTAGAATCCCATGCAGGCTATGACACAGGAGGGGAAAGGATAAAATAACAGATGCGTTTGTGAGAGGTTTTTTTCAAAATTTTTTGATTAATTGTTAATCAACAATAAATATTTAACATTCACTTACCAAGCAACTCAGATATAGTCAAGGCCTTCTGCTGTTGTGTTATTTTGTAGCTCAGATCATGATATTTAATGTCAATGCTCACAAGGTTCTGCCTAATAACAAATGCATATCCTGTTAGTTGAAATAGTCAATACTGCTGTCTTTTTGATCAGTGCTTATCAGCATGGGCCAAGTTCAGGGAGAGTGATGGTGTGTCTTAAAGAACAACTAATTGTGAGTTACCAAATTGAGTTAGATGACTGGAGTGGAACAAAAGTGTCCCAGTAACTAAAGTTATAACAGAGCTTAAAGGAGTAGGTCTTCAGGCTATGTTGAAAAAGAGACTTTAGATTGGTGCTTTGAGACAGACTCATATTTTCCAAGGGTCACAGAGATAAGCTTGAGTGAAAGCATTAAGCATCCTGACCTACAGAGGGTACAGTGCTTGGAAGTGTAGTCTACAACTGCATATTTAATTGTGCTTGTTTCAATGAGCGTGTTTTTGCAGAAGCACCTTTGTCCTGTACTTGTATGTGAAGTTCTATCCTCTGCTAGTAGCCCTGGTTACCTAATTATTGCCTTGCTCTAGTAAATAGTACATATCTAGTAAATAGAGTAAATATCTTTATGATATTGAGTCTGCTGAAAGATTTTGTGTAACTCCTTAATGGAACAGAAACATGATGTCTGGGAATAAATGGACACAGAAACTCGTTGTCCACCTAATTTTGTGGCCTTTAAGAATAAAAGTAGAGATTAATCAGTTACAGCTTTGGCATTGACAGTAATAATGAGCTTATTAAGAATATTCTCTGAAAATAAAGTTTCTTGTATACAGAATGACCACTTCTATCACATTAGGTGGTAACTCAAAGATTTCAAGTAGACCTAAGCAATAAGAATAATATTATTCTCATGGATTTTGCACAGAAGTCTGTTAATAAGTCTTTGTAACACTGTCATAGAGTTGCTAGCAGAACTGTCCAGTAAATATTTAACTGTTTCTGAAGATACAACAAGGGAAAACAGATCTCTATGTTTTATAGTTCAGAATATGTACTTGTTGATAAATTGACAGGATTCCTATTGGATAAGGCCTAGCAACAGAACAATGTTCTGTATTTTCACTTGCTTAATTGAATAATTACTGGGTTACCTATAATATTTACAGGCAATAAAATAATGAGCAAAGATAAAAAGTCCTTGAAGACTAGTATTTTTTGCATATAAAAACTGGTTTAATTTTTATAATCTTCCTTGGTGACAGAAATTGTAATAGGGCCTGTAGTGACATGGGACATAGGACATGGAGTAATGGTTTTAAGCTAAAAGTGGTATTATTTATACTAGATATGAGAAACACATTTCCACACTGAGCATGGTGAAACACTGACTCAAGGTTTCCAGAGAGGTGGTACATGCCCCATCCCTGGAAACATTCCAGGTCAGATTGCACAGGGTTCTGGGAAGCCTAGTCTACCAGAAGGTATCCCCTTGCTTCTTGTGGACTAGATGTCCTTTAAAGGTTCCTTCCAACCCAAAGAATTCTTTGATTTGTATAGTTCCTGTTCATATATGGAGATGAACAAAATTTGTAAACTGATGGCTTCAAGCATGATAAAAGTGAAGAGAGAAGTTGCTGAAACAGTGAAATAGTTATTTAATTAGTAAAATTTTCTACAGCTTTCTATTATAACAATATTTTAATGTTGTGGTTAATACGAGCTCATGTGGTACCTGTCTTAATATTATTTGTACTGCTAACATTTACATCTGTAACGAAGAGGCAATTCAGTCTAAAACTAGACTATATATTTCTAGCAAAAAAACTTTGCAAATACTTCTATTTTTGAATATGTAAGTCCTTGGGTTTGTGAGGAAATCTGGCATCAGTTTAAAGCATAAGCACTTACATCTGCTCTATGAATTTAAAGGTATGCAGAGGATGTCAGCTCAGTGCTACTACTGAGTGACATAGCTCTATGCATAGCATGAATTCAAACACCATTTCCTGGATATAGCAAGTACAATATGGGCTCTGTTGAGACTTTCACACTAGGAGCTCCAGTCCTCGGGTAAAAAGCTACTTTTTTTTACTATGTAGCACTTTCAGTCACAGAGAGCTGACCATGCTAATTCATCCTCCCGCTACCTCTTGAGATTTAATACAGAACAAAACACTTTCTAAGTAACTTTTATAATGTAAACAGTATTAGTTAATTGCACTAACACTTGACTATTAAACTTGTAACATTATTGCTACAATAAATCCTAGCTATTCAATGCTTATGAAGCTTCCTTTGAGAAAGGTTTGAGAGAAAGGAGAGCAACTTTACATAGCATGTATTTAGGTTCTCCCTTGACTTCAGTTGTAAAAACAGTGAAGATTTATCTTCTTTAATGGATGGATTGCTCTTGTAGATTGTGGGTAAATTTGATAATCCTGACCTTCTTCATTCTTAATTGCAAAAGTGATAAAAAAAACTTT
Organism: Turnix velox; assembly: GCA_013400935.1. Lineage (NCBI taxonomy): Eukaryota > Metazoa > Chordata > Aves > Charadriiformes > Turnicidae > Turnix > Turnix velox. Next base: position 10,110 of record VZTY01033029.1, read on the forward strand.
GTTGCAAGAGATCAATGATAGAAAGTAACTGAGAACATTGCATTTGATATACACAAGTCTTATAAAATATACACAGATACATCTATGTATGAACATAAGTAAATATTAACCAATTTTGTCACAACATTATTAATACCACACATAACAATCTCTTTTTAAAAGGTCATGTTTACATCACACACTCTGTTAGAAAACTTAGAATTTATCATTGCTGTATAAGAGAAAGTGTTAAGCAAGATTACCTAATATACTCTGAGCTTTTATTCAGTTTTGTAGAGAAGTATTTTATGGCTTTTCCTCCTCCAAAACTTGAATAGGTGACACTGGTAGGATAAGCCGTTTCTTCACATGGAGTAGGGCAAGTGGAATTGTGAGTTCCTACTGTACATAATCCTTTTATCTCTATATCATCTGAAATTTAGGAGAAACAGTTGCATAATGTTTCTAAAGAAGCACAAAGTTTTAAAATTCAAACCTCATTAAACTGCTTTTAACTGACATTGGTAAAGATATGGGCTAATTATTTTTAGAAAACTGTGTTTTGAAGGAGTAAGCAAGTATTTGCCACTGGTACTTGGGAATAATAAGTGTTGGTATTTTGGGATCACTTTTCCAAAGTAATTCAGCACCTGTAAATCTTTGGACCTTAAGTGCTTATTACTTTTCATCCACAGTTAAATGGTGGGATAACAAAAAGCAAGATGTCTAAGACTAGTCACAGAGTATGTTCTGTGCTAGCTTTCTGATTACGTGTAATACATATTTGAATTGTAAGTATATAGTTCTTGATCCTGATACCTTGTTGTCTGCCTAGCTCCTTTTAATGCAGCTTCCAGAGCAATGTCATCTGATAACAACATAAAAATCTTGATAAGCTAAATTTACTTTACCTTTAAAACTGCCTGTCATTTGAAAATTAGGCTTAAGAGAGTTGAGACTACCAAAGAGAAATCACTAAAGTCTGCTGCTTGTCAGAGTGGGTAGAAACAGAAAGAAATCATTATAGAAATCTGGGAAGTTAGTGAAAATTCACATAGAAGAAAAATGGTAAGGTGTAAATATTTTGCAAAGCAATTTGGCTCTGTGATGGGTACCTTAACCTTCTGCTTGTGATGCTCTATACACCACGGATGGTGCTGGCTGTTGTGTCTGCTCCCTCTGTGTGTGAGCTTCTCGCTTTTATAAACCACAGGAGAGGAAATATCTCAGTCTGTTAGCTGATGTTTTGATACTGGGGTTGGATTTAATTCTGGTTAATCAGACCTTTTACCAGTGATAGGTCCTGTGGATAGTGGATTGATGTACTGTCGTGAGAGACTTTGCAATCAAGTATCTAGATTTTCCTACTCTGTAAAAGGACACTTGAGATCCTAGGGACCAGATACATACAAACCAGGCATTGCATGTGTTTTGCCATATACAGCACTGTGATGTGTGCTCCTTCTGGGGTCTAGCTCTGAATCCTATCCACCTTTAATAGCATTTGGGTGATTTTTGTTTATTGCTCAGTTCTTTCTTTGAAACTTGATGACAGAATATCCAGTAGGTGAAATAATGTATATATTTCCACCATGACAGACAATCAACGGTCATGATATAGGAATGTCAACTTAGGGGAAGTTATTTCAAAACAGTGAGAGTCGTATTACACAGCAGAATCCAAGACAGTGTTCAAGGAGGCTTTCTGAAGTTAATGTGGAGTTATGCCAGCTATTAACTTTTGCAGTACTTTCCAGAAAGTCTGTTATTTAGACTTATAAATTTCCTATCTACTCTGCGGATCATTTACTTCTAGAAATGAATTGTATTTGGAGCACTTTAACAGCATATAGTGTATTCTCATTCTGTAAAGATATAAACCTTTAAGTCCAATGATTTCTGAATTATATATTCTATCAGTTACCAAACCTGTAATTACTGTGCCACTCACTTTTCTGCCACAAAAAAAACCCCAACATTGGAACTAGAAGGAATGTGTAAAACTTCAAGCCAGAGGCTTTATAACTGAAAACAGATTAATTGAACATTCTTCCGTGCTGAATAATTTCTGATTATTATAATAAATTCTTATGATTTTATTGTTGCTTTTTTTTTTGGTCTGTCTGCTCTCTATTTTCAGAATGTTAAATGAACTGGAATATAGTCCATTTCAGTACTGCTTCCATTATTTTCTTGTCTAACTATTTGGAATTGGCTTCAAAAAGCTTAATATGAAATTATTACTTACAAACTGCAGGATAAACACAATTGTAAAACTTCATCAAATCACACTCTGCTCCATTTCCTTAAAAATAAACAACAAATTTTAGAAATCAGTATGACCCTAAGCTCTTTCTTTACTAACTGAAATGCAATGTCATCAAAACCTGCTCATCATGTTTATCATTACACAACTGAGACAGCAATTCAGTTGTATACAGTGCAGTTACCAACACCAAAAGGAATACATAATACATGGTAAAAAGAGACAAGGGACTAAACTGGGAGGTTTGTTCTGAACAAACATCTTCATTATGTGTACAGCCAGAACTGCCTTTAAGCTTTTGGCTCATTCTTTGTGTTAGCTTGCTCAGGCCAAGAATTTCTGGGTTTTTTTTCTAGTGTAAAAGAAAATAACAAAGTGGGGTGATGTCATACATGATTAGACCCCACGTGTGTCAGCAAAAGTTTTGAACTTCATGCAAGGTTTACTCAGAGAGCTGAGAGTTACCCGGAACTGGTAGGAAAATTAGCAAATTTCAGATGGCCTGTTTGACTCTAATTTATTTCCTTGCATGGAGATATTACTTAGCATTTTAGCGTACAGTTACAGGTTTTCTCCTTTATCTATTTTTCAGCAGATGAAGCACTCACCCTGGCTATGCAGACACAATTTCCACCTCAAACCCTTTTTCACAAGAGTTACCAGGAGATTGTCATCCTCCTTTACAGACAAAAAGGCTGGAGATTACTCGGTGCATTGTGTCTCATTGAAACCATTCTACCTTGCTTGGGAATATTTAAAAATACATTGAGTCATAAAGAACAGGCCTGATAGTTGTTAATTAAGATAAGTGTATCTTTGTGTTCCGGCTTCAGAGGGAGGTGACAGTGTTATCACAGCTGAGAAGATGGGAGGAATGAGTGGTCAGGGCTTAGAGTTATTGCTTTACATGATTAAGATGCCTCAGTTCTTGAGGGGACTATTATAGCATACGTCTTCACTCAGCATTTCAGCCTCGTTAGGTGGCACTATGCAGCCTTCTGGCTTTCTGAAAGCCCTCTTCTAATGCCAAACTTTTTCCACAGCTCAAGTGAAGGAGCATGGTTTCTGTTTTTAGGCAGTCAGTTCTGCCAAGGCTGTTAAACATCTGCAAAGCAGAATTTCTGCAGTATCTTTGAAAACCTATGGCTCTATGGATTATTTTCCCTCTCTTTAGAATGTCAGGCTGAAGACTACAGACTGGTCTCACAGCCCTGAGGCGTAATTTTTTCTTTCAAGATTTTTGGTCTGTATTCTAATAATAACCATTGACCAGATGTTACGTTTGGAGCTTATAAAAGTATTTTTCTTTTTTCTCTAAATTAAAAAAACCCAAACAGACAAAACAACAAAAAAACCCCACCAAAACCTCAATTCAATGTCTATAATTTAAAGTAATTCTAGCTGTAGTTGTTCCTTAAGCATGTCTCCTATCATCTTTGCTGTTCAATGAACAAATTTTTAATAATAATATCCTACCAAGATGATCCTTAAATACAGTGTATGTTATTATGAAAATTCTGAGAAATACCTGGTAGAATGAATGGCAAACAGCCACACCAGTCCTGTATGTACTGGGCTTTGCATTCCTGCAAACATCCATTAGTAGTATAAATGTTGTTGTACCGAAGCTTTATATCAGGATTGCACTCTCCCCATGGGTATTCTTGGATAATTGACTGTAGAGGGTAATAATAAGAGAAGTTACTGGGATTTTTTTCTTCTCTGTTTTAAATATCAAAATTACTTACATTTTTAAAGTGCTAATGGAAACCTTTTGAAGACATAAGCAGTCACACCATGATTTTATTGGAGGCAACTGCAGTGTGTAGCTTCTAGAATTATAAAATAATCTCCTCTGTCTTAAAGCAAAAGCAGGACCTGATCAGACAGCCTAGCCCGGAAAGGTAGTCCACCCAACTTGAATTCAACTAGGAATTAGTAGTAACAGAATGTGTTGATGGAGAGTTGCTGTGTTGTCAGTAGGATGTTAGAAAAGAAAGGCTGGTTTTATCAAAATCATGCTATGAAGAACAGTTATATCCACTTTCCCTCCCCAAGAAAAAAACAATAATGTTGTTTATATTGCTTATGTCTGGAAGAAATGTTAATTTTTGAAGTCACTTTGACCTGATAGGTAATTTTATTCCCAAAATGTCTAATTCATTGTCACACTCTGGAAGATCATTAGAGATGGTGAAATACCAATGTTTCTGCTTGGCTACCAAAGTTCTTACCTTCAGCTGGCGGATTGCGACCTGTGCATGTGTGCCAACTGGAGTTAACAAGCCTAGTCCATCAAAGCGTGGAAGCTCTTTAGGTGAATGGACAACAAAAGTTATACCAGCATCAGTATAACCAAGAGCAGGTTCATCAGTGAACTTTTCCTAATACAAAAAGAATGGTTTAAAATAGTTTTTACTTTACTAACCCTTTGAAGCTTCATCTATATGAAAAATGGTTTTGGGTTGTTTTTTTTTTTGGTCTAGGATCTCTAATTAGGTTTTTGGCAATTTACACAGAAGTATAGAAGCAGGTTGACTTAAATTTTCTTTGTTGATTACGTATGTGTGTTTCCTTAAAGTGACTATACACCATCAGGGGTTTTATTCCTTCTGTCATCTCCCAGGTTGAAAAGCAAGAAGGTATATATGAACCTTTACTAATAACTTGTGTATTCCCTGCTTTTGCTTGAAACTACCCATCACATTGCAGCGAACTGTCCATTTCTCTCTTCGGTGCCTGTCACTGCTGTCTTGTAATTCCCAGAGAGCAAAAGGACTCATCTATGGCATCTATCACTCCATTTTTTTTCCCTGATCTCACAAGATGATATTCCCTAAGCTTTCTGGGTCTTGTTAGTCAAAGCCAATTCTAGTAAGCACAAAGACAACACAAAGACTAGACCTTATCTGGCATTGAGCCCTTAAATCTGTTACAACTAAAATTCAGTACTGTGTAGAGACTGGCATATTATGACCTTCCCTGGTGTGTATTTATTGAAATTACTTTATTCTGAAGTGTCTGCATAAAATGAAATTAGTGCTTTGATGTGTTTCAATTCCACATGAATTGTGTTTAGCAAGTTGCCTCACTTGCAACTTTCAGAACCACTTAGCTGGGGATGGAGAAAATAATCCTGAATTTTAAAATTTCCTTAAAATTTCTTTAAAATTCCCTTAAAAATACCCTCCCACTCATAAATAGCCTTGATACAGAATTTTGTACTTGGAATTCTAAATGTCTAAAAGCAAAAAAATGAAACAAAAATCCAAACCATACTACAAACATAAGACTTCTACTCAATTGTAATACATGATTCATTGTTTGTAAATATTAAGATAGCTGTACCTGTTGGACATCAAAAAGTAAATGTAAGCCTCTTCCAGACAAACTCACTCTTCTTGCTGGGAGATCATTATGATTAAAAGTAAAGCAGTTTCCATATTCAGTGAAAACATGTTCAAAGTCCTTCAGTAAGGGAAAACAGGGGAAAGAGATAATTTGAAATTTCATTAGCGAGTCGTGATGTCAGGGAATACTGTTGTTTTTTTTTTTTTCCTCAAAGGCAAGGATAATTATTACATCTGATGGAAATATTCAGAAGAATTTAATCTCATTTTATAGAAAAGGAAGTTTATTGGAGGAATTTCACATTTTTTGTTAAAACCTATGAGCAGCTCAGAATCATTTAATGAAGTCTTATTGTTTCTCTATACCTGTTGCATTCTATTGATTCCACCTTGTTCAGATGTTTAGTGAAGGCTGTTTTGAAACCAAATGTTGTGTTATACATGAAAGTTTAATTTTTGCATTTTTTCCCCCTCACCTACCTCATAATTTCACTGTAAACATTTGCTAGTATGACTGTATCTTACTGCTGTTAGCACTAGCTTCTTCCAGTTAAGAGAACTCTCTAGTGCATAATTTTAGAAGCTATCACATAGCTAAAAGTTTAATCAGGGAGGATATATGACTGACATTTCCGTTCATGTTCTCTGTTTAAGTTGCAAATTGATCTATGGAGGAATCACTTATGTCCCAAGAGAATGGGATGGTTGTATTTTTCTGCAGTTTTCCGAAAGATGGAATATTTTAATATCATTATTTAAAATACCCGTTTGCTTTGCATATATGTAAATTGGCTGCCTATATTCTTGCCTCAAGACCCATACAAACATGTAGAAAACTCCATTCAAACTAACTTTTGTTGTAGGTCATTTATGGAAAAGTCTGTTAGATAAAGCCTGGAGCCTTTCTAAGGCTGCTGTCTATGCAGAAGTGGTACTAGGCAGAGAGCAATTTAGGCCAAAGCCTTAATTTATAGCTCAGGCAGTCCAGCAGTCCAGTCTGCAGTCAGTGGGAGAATTGGAGACCTCAGGGTGATTTAGAGAGACTTTATTTTTCTCTCCAGGCTGACTGTAAAGGGAGAACAGGGGGAGTAGGAGGCAAAAAGAGATTTTCCAAGTTGAGTGATAAGAATGTATTTTCATCCCTTTTATGATACTGTTTTAGTAAAATAAACATATTCACCTGTGGGTAACATGGCTTTCCAAAAAATTCACATTCTAGCAATGTGCTGCTGTTCAGGTAAAACCCATTTTTCCTGGTAAACTCTTTGATGCTGAAATTCTGGTTCTCACGAAGGAAATCATTCAGCTCTTGAAAATATTTATCTTCCATAGCCAATTTCTGGAGAACTCCAGAAACAATGTTCCAAATTACAAAAATGATTCTGAGGTTGCTTACTGCATGATCTTGAAACCTGCCAGTGGGGAGAAAAAAGAATTGCTTGGAGTCCAGCAGTGATAGGACTGATCTCTAGGCTGCTGTGGCCAAATCTGCAGCACAATTTTTCTGTCAGACCACAAAAATGTAAGACGTTCTTGTTCACCAACTTGTGCTTTGATCACTACAATGTGAATTAAAAAATACTCTCCATTTCCAGAAAATGGAGAGTATTTTTTACTTCCCAGGTCTGTTATAGTAGTTGTTGTACAGTGGTTGTTTATTAAAAAAAAACCCACAGCAACAAAGCAAGCAGATTAGCCATCTGCATAAACCAACAACCCAATCTGTAGAATTGATGATGAGCTGAAAAATTGCATTTACATGTGGGAGTACAGCTGGGAGGAGCAGCTCCTTTCAAAAAAGCCATCTTCCATAATTTACAAAATTGTTTTCTAAGTGTATCTGCAGTGGTCTCTTGCACTAGCCTTACTAATGCACTACAGTACAGTACAGATACAGTCTGCCACCTTATGAGCTCTGTGACTCGTGACACAGAGGTATAAACCAAGGATGATCCCTACTCCCAGAATCCATTTCTCAAACACATTGGTGCTGAGCTTGGTTTCCTAGACGTGCATTGAAGTCCCTGAAGTAAAATGAGGGTTCACAGAACAATAGTAAGAGAATAAAACCGAATGTTTTAAAAACTGCAGTATCGTGGTTTTTAGAATAGCCACTTCATGCAATCCTATTTTTCAACATGTATCAATGTATCTGTATAACAGTTCTTAAAGCCTGAACTTAAGGAAAATTGGTTGGAACAAGTCTTTGAGTCAGGAAATAACGACAAGGGCAGATCTATGCCCCCTTGTGCTGTCAACAAAAAGACTGGTTACCAAAACCAGGAGTGAAGGATAAGCACAGCATGAACAACAGATAGATCTACCAGCAAACTGTCACTTGGGCAGAGATGTAGTTACAAGGAGGAAGAAGTTTTTATAATATGTGACCCATGGTAATCAATAAGGACTTCTGTCTATAGTGCATATTGTGCAGGATAAAGCATCATGGCTTTATGCAGGGCATTTATACATATACACTTATACATAAAAGTGTACAAGAACAACAGCAAAGGAGAGGTTTTTCTATTCCAACTTATGTTTTGAAACTTAAAAGTCTGTAGTGCAGTTTCATCAGAAGGAGGAGGGAAGAATATAATACTAACCCCTCTTGATTCTTCTATTTTCCTCTTTAAATCTCGAAAGATGGAAGACAGATACTTCAGAGCCATCTTTTTCTTGTTTTAAGTGGCTCTTTGTCAAGCAAGCTGTGGTCTGCTTTATATTATTCAAATAAAGAGGTGCTGCCTTTCAAGAGTGAATGACAAATACAACTTTTACCTGTTCAAGTTGCAGAAAGTCACAGCAGGGAATTTGACGTTTTCCACATACTGTACTACCACTGTTGTTGTGGTTGGCCAGCTGAAATAGTAGATGAAGCGACTGCAGATTTGCCAAATAACAATGGCAAGGCAGCCTGCCACTACTAAAAGCCACAGCACTTTGCGAGTCTTGCTCTGGGTTTGGACAATATTATGTACTCCATGAAACGAAGTAGAGGAGGCAAAATCCTGGTGATACTGCCTTCTATCTCCCAAATTTGGCAGCAGCTTCTTTATCAAATACAATCGTATCTTTTTCAATATTCCTTGAGAATGAACAAAATAAAAACACTTCAGTTTTAAAGCAATGGTTGAATGGCACTTAAGAAAGGAAAACATGTCAATTAAGATACAAGAAAGCAACTGTAAAATGTCTCTTCAATCCTGCTTCTGAGGATAGTCTCAAAGAGTTGTATGCTTAAGGACTGGCTTAGTGTTGGTCTGAGAACAGAATATACCAAGCAATACTTTAAGCACACAAATTTTCATTCCTGTTTATGTGAAAGAATAGTTCTATTTCTATGGAAAAGAAAAAAAAAAGGTTTTCTCTTTTTGATCTAAAACAAAGGATTGCTGTGAACCTACTGGAAAAAGCAAGCAAACAAAAGGGTATAAGAGTAATCTGCCAAAGCTGCTGTCACCACATCAGTGCTCTGGAATGTTGCTTTGGTTTCTGCGCAGGCTCTGGACTGTGATAACCAGATCCCAGACAGTGCTGGCTTTCAAAATATTAGAAGTTTATCTCCTAGTTCTCCTGGCTATTGCATCCCTTTGCAGAGGTGTTCAGCCATGTGTGCTTTTGTACATGGCAATGGGCAGCTAGCTCTGCTGTATTTGCAATAGGGTGTCATGGAGCATGTGCAGCAAGAGATGGACTTTGCTTATGAATAGCAGCAGAACAAAGTACATTCCTGGCCTGTGTCTGCTTCTGCTGCCCATAGACTCCAACAGGAGCCCACAACCTTTTCTCCAAGGAATGAACCTAGAATGTTTATTCCACAGACTGTGCTAGGTAAGAGAATGTTAGCATATCCCCACATCAAAATCCATTGCCAAAACCCCCAGTAAGCAAATATATAAATAAAATTAATTTCAACTATTGTTTTTAACTACTATAGTAAATAACACATGATGGTTTATCTCCTTGTGAAAGTTTTGCTGCTAATATGTAATATTATTTAATATACTGCTATCATCAATACTGTCTTTCACCAGGAATGAGCACAACTAGATTAGCATCTTTAAGAATCCTTACTCTGCTTTTAGATTCCATGAGAAGATTATCTAAAAGAAAAAAAAAAATTTACATGTCATAAATTTCTAATATGAAATTTCTCATATGGTGGACTGGAAAACAGCATTAAATGTGTGAATCATTTACTAGCCATTTACTTGGGCATTTAGTCTATTTATGAGGAACAGTTACATTACAGTTAAATATTTAATAATAGAATGATTATTCCAAATCTGAGGTAATGAATAAAAAAATAATAAACCAAAATAACATTAGAGAATGTGAGATTATAAATTACTAAGTCTTCATCCTATTGTCTGTAAAACTTAGGCTGTGCACATCTGGGTTAAGGCTGTAAAACCCACAGAGCTGAAACAGGTGGGAGTGAGTGGGAGCATCCAAGATGGTGCAAGATAGAGTAAGGTCTTGCAAGACCTAAGACAGACATTATGCCTTAGACATACTAGATAATAAGGTCTTGAGAGCACTTTATTCTTTTAGTAACAACACAAGATATGTTTAATGTAGATGCTACAATAAAAAAAAATGTCAATGATATGAGTAAAATCAATATACATGATTAATGGTTAATTAACGCCTAACGCATGGATAAGTAAAAAAGCAAGGAGGGAACTGAATGAGAGGACTCCAGCTCCAAAAAACAAGCACCTGTTTGGAGCCAAATATTGAACATATACCTTGGAACTACTAATGCAGCTCATAAGTCCAGGATGAGCTGCAGATGCTTTGCCTCAGGAAACACTGATTACTGGAGAAGCACCGAGATCCACTAGGGTTCTTCACATAAACCTGAATTTCTAGTCTGTGCTATTAAAGAAGAAATCACTTCCCTCCATGAATTAAAAGGAATACATGGGTAGGATATACTATTATAAGCTTCTGAAGTTCACAGTGTCTTTATTATTAACTATCAAAGCTAAATGTAAATTATAATTATTTTTTAAAAAATCTGAAGTCAGCAGCAAACTGACCACCTACTAGCATAGAACACTGATAGATAATAATAATAAGCTCTTTGATCAAGCAGGGAAAAAAGGTGGTAACAAGATCCAGAAGGAAGAACTGGAAGCTCAGCTCTTGCACAGCAGAAATGTTATTTAATATTTTTATTTTTGTCTTCTTGATGTTCTGTTGTGCTTGAATTATCATTAATGAACAGAAAAAAAAGAGCTTTTTAAAAGATAACTCAGCTTTAGCCAGAGTTGTTAACTGTAAGGAGTTATTTTAGGGGTGCTTTAAGTGCAAGGATTAGTTAGTGTAGGTAGGTTACTGGTTTTCTTTTGCCTTAGTCTAAAAATCATTTTAGTATGGTATCATTCAGAAGCAATTGCAAGTTAAATCTGCTAACTTTATTCTAAATGCATTAAGGGGCAGTAGCTACATCCTCAATTCTTAAGTCTACTTTTTTTTTCTATAAGTCTTTTTGCCTCTCCCTTCTTTTTATCTTGTAAATGTACACTGCTGCTGTTTTTGAACAATAACAAGAGAAATAAGACAAATTTTCTCATTTGATTTTCAGTCCTGAAAAAGCCTACCAAAATGTAAGTAAAACTTTTGTCACAGCACTCTAATATATCTAGTCACGTACCTTTAGCATCCAATTGAATGAATCTCCCCAGCTGGTCCATGAGGCTGTGCCTACTCCAGTAAGGAAGGAATGGATAAGTAACCTGTGTTATCACTGGGATCATTGCTAGGTAATGGCTTTTATAGAAAACTAAATGGGAGGTGATACTTGATGACACATAACACTGGGCAATTTACCTGCCAAGGTTGCCATGTTTTGCTTTTAAATAGCATGATCTGCAAAGTAAAAGAGAAGATTAGTTTTTATGACTGGATCAGACATAAGTAACTATGTATGTATATTTCAAGTACATATTATACTATTAATAGTGTAAGTGCAGGCTTGTCTTTTGTGTTTTACCACCTTAAAAAATCACTCTCTTTTATAATTTTTCCTTTTATTTTAGATAGAGTTTCTTTGCAACTCAGAAATGAATAGGTTCTCTGTAAGTAGATAAGGAACCTTTCCTGCTGTGGAGGGAAATAAATATCTGCCGCTAGGTTTCCATCATCATCAGGATGCAATTCATCTGTACATTGAAAAGCTTTCCTCATAACCAGCTCCAGATTTCATGTTAATATGAGCATTTGCAAAAGATGAGATGTTATTTCTGAAAACTAACACTTTGAGCAAGGATGACAATGCACACAGAGTTAATCTAGTCATTCCAGCACCTCCTATGAAAAAAGACAGAAACTGCTTTTGTGCTAGATGTGCGGCATGATCTTGTTTGAAATCTGTTTCCAAGAAAGACTTGAGCATCTAATAAAAGGCAATGAAAAATAAAAGGAAATTTAGATTTGGGACAGGCTTGATTAAGTGCTTTAGGAAATAACTAAAAAAAGAATCCCTTCCCGTTCCCTCTCTGATCTGTAGGGGACGGGGATGGCTGCTGTTTCTTTTATTCACTCTCTTTCTAGTGGTCTACTTGACTCCTCACAGTGTTTTTAGGTTATCAGGTGTATTACCTTGGCCCTACAGTGCTTCCCTGTTTGCCAACTGCTTTCTGTCCGTGTTGTTCAAGCTCCAGAACTCCATTTAGTCATTCCCCAGTGAAGAACAGAAGGTTTCTGCACTTGACTTGCTGGAAATCTCTGCTCTGTCCCTTTGGCCTCACAGATAAGGCTGTCTACTAGGGCAGGCTTCGCAAAGCACTTGCACTCACTGAGGCAATGACGTGCTTAGCAGTAAACTGCTTTTCAACATCTGTATGTAACTCAATCATATCTCATAAGCTGCTAAGCAGTTAGTTGCAGATCTGTGGAGTCCCATTAATGCAAACCACTCTAATTCATAGTACCCAGACAACGCCTCTTGTTTGAGTTGTTTGAAAACTTAAAGTGAATTATGTTGGTCATTTATACTACTATGTGCATGAGATAAAGAAGTACAAATGGTAAGTTGCTCTCTACACAGCAAATACTACTCATCTTCCTGTTAGGATTTTTGCGGGTTTTTGTTTTTTGTAATTCTGATGCCTTATGAAGAGTCTTTATGCTTATGTAACACTTCAGGCAAACACAGCTTCTGCTCTCTGGTTGTGTTTTACAAAAGAAATGAATCTATGAAATTTTCTTCCTGTTACGGCTGTCTTACATTTATTCTTAAGCTAACACTAGGGAGCGAAGATCAACCACCTTGTGTTAATTTTTCCCACCCATTCCACAAAGATTTCTGAATATGAATTGATCACAGGGAGTTTGGATTAACCACTCACCCCTCGTAGTGTGTATCTGGTTATCTAAACAGCACATTCCTTGATACTTTATACACTAAAGTTTGCACCAATGCATCAGTGTTAGAGGTGATCACTGCTTTTTGTACACATATGAAATGTTACTTAAGGCCAGTCTTCAGCACTCTTCAGTTCTTCTCTTTTGGTGATAAATTTAAAGTAAAAATACGAATGTTGCAGTCAGAAAAACTATACTGTCATTTGCTTGGAGAAATAACTAATCTGTTTGGGATAAAGTAATTCTGATTCAGTTATAGCCTAGTTACATCAAAACATCTCATATGGATTCTTAATGGCTGCTGAGAGAATACATATATAGACACACATTTGATCATATCTAGCTTTTCTTGGAAAAGTTTTATTCCTATAAATTGTTCCTTCCAGCTTGTCTTGCCTTACATGACATACTTTCTGTAAGTGCTGTATTGACATTAATGCCTGTTATAATATTTTGTCTAACTTTATTTTTTAAGTAGAACTATCTCAAATATGATCTCCTTTTAAGACAGAGCAAATAATACATTTCCTAATATAGGGTAATGCAAAACCATACTCCATTCATACAAAAACATGAGTGGAAAATGAAAAATAGAGAAGAAAAAAAGGATTCCAATCCATCTGGATTGTAACAACCACCATTTTGTGACAAATGCTGGGATATATGGAAAGTGGTAACTAATTGTAAAGGCAACCATCTCTCTTGATCCTTCTTTAGAAACAGGTATGAGAAGGATTCATCAGTAGAGGGGGTTGCAGAAACAGAGGCTCAAAGAGGGTTTGAGGACTCATTTGGCCTGTCTCTTGGCATCTGCTATATCTGGACAAACTGATGTATTCTAGTTCTAGAAGGTACTAGAAATGTCTTTATTTTTTATTTCTTATATCTGTTTTATCTTGCCATAATTGAAGCTGGTTACTCTTTTTTTCTTTCTCTATGTATATGGAAAATAATTTATTATTAATTCCTTTGAAGGGGAGGTGTTTATCGTTTCCTTCACAGTTTTCTATTAGTTACATAGGTCAAGTGTAATTCTCTAAGCATTTGTTGTTCTTCCCAGTTTTTCTGGTGTCCTTCCAAGTGGTCTTCATCTTTCTTCAAGAGTAGTCTCCAGGACAAAATACAACAGACAAATCCTTTTTTATGTTGGATAGAGAGGAAGATTACCATGTCATGTAGAATATTTCCTGTATAAGTTTTCCTCTTTTCACATTTTTGCCATTTGTTGATTTTTAAAAGCAAGTTACTTTTAAATAACTGAAATTTCCAGATAATTTCTAAAGAATTTCCTATTTTCAAGTTTGGTTGTCACAGCTGAAGTTCAAAGAACTACCCTTTGCACCACTGAAGCTGTACATATTCTATTTCAGCCCATTAAGATAATTTTGAATTTTAGACCCCATCTGCCAGCATGCCAAACTCTTCATTTGTCAGTCTAAAAAGTATGCAACCTATTCCATCATCCAAACCAGTAATGATAATACCTAAGAGCATCAGATTAGCAAATTGTTATCAGTGTTTATCCTGAACCAGCACTTAGTACTTGCTTGCCAGCTGTGCCATGGGGTAAGCAGCAGCACACGCTGAGCCACGTGGAGGAATGGGAAGTAGCTCCTGTCTCCAGATTTTGATTTTACTGCAGCTGACTGACAATGAGGTGTTTAGGAAGGGAAAATCAACAGCCTTTCCTGTACTAAAGAATTGCAATTATGTGGCCACAAGGCATTAAAAGAAAATAGGTTGGCTTTGGGACAGCCCTGTGGCATGTATTCCAGTTTTTTCATTTTTCCCAAGTTTAGAGTTTTGTCTGATATTGATAAATTTTGTTGATGAAAGGAGGAAGTTTTTGCAATAACAGTGAAAGAACATTTATTAGATGTGAAGTTATTATCAGTCAGGACATGAGGAAGATGTTCCTGTAGGACAATTCAGAGAGCAGGCTGTTTCACCATCAGAGTACAGCTTGCAGACAATCAGTGAAAGCAGAATCATCATGAGTACCGTATATTTAGAAAATACTGGTGTAGGAGAAACTGGTGGTAGGTAATCTAACAAGAATTTCTTTTCAAGCACAGTTTGGGGCAGGACATTGTCTGGCATTGACAGGGTCAGATGCCAGACAATGTGAAAGAAACTGCTATATTTTGCTGAGCACAAATAAACAGCAGAGGAAGGATTGTGCTGGGAAGTGTGAAACGTAAATGGAACTTAAAGGTATGCTGAGAAGTGACAACACAGTTATTTGTGTTTAAGACCTAGTACAAATACAATATTAAAAAAATAAAATCCTTCCAGCACTATCTCTTTGCTTTGTTTGTAGTTTGCAAGACCTTGAACTCTGTTCCTCCCCCAGATACAAATGTCTGATTGGATTATTAATATTGCATCAAGCTTAAGCTTGTTTGTTTTAGCCTTGAGTCACTAAATTTTATTTTTCTTGAAGCGGTCTGCAAATTTAAAATGCAATTTAAATAATTCCAGTTTTGAAAATTAAAAATAATCTTTTCAGCAGTTGACATGTTTTGGTGCCATATTTATCTTCTTCGCTTTTCTTTTATATGTATTTATTTAGCTGTCTGTCTCTTTTTATATCATCAAATTGGCTGAGGAAGTGATTTTTATTCAGTGCTTGCATAGCAGCCAGCACAGTAAGGTTCTGGCTTAAACCTGCTCAAACTGAGATGCACCTTGTCAACCTAAATCTACCAGTAGCTACTTTTTGTTGTTATAGATGCAGTCTTGTCCAAGAGGCAAATACTCCATTGTTATAACTTAATGAAAATAACTATGCTCACCTCTATAAAACAAATATATATTTGCCTTTTGAATTTCTCATCTCAAAAATGTACACAAGTGCAGAAAAGGATGACTGAGACTATTGTCCCAGGAAAGCTGTTTCTTCTAAACACAGAAATCATGGTATCAAATGGTATCAATTAGTATCTGATGGAAATTACTTGATTACTTGTCTATAAGCTTGAAACTAGCACAGGGAAACGCTCTTCCATTTGTTACATACTTCAGCTGTGGAATTCATTGCTGCAGGCTGTGGATTCACAGGTGAAGGGTTATTAAATGCAAGGAGGCAGTTATCTTAGGAAGCCCTGGACTATCAACATTGCAGTCAGGTGGAGATACTGTGGAAACTACCTCACTGTAAAATTGCCTTTTAGTGTTTGGTGTTCTTAATTGTATGCTTGTTTGTTGGTAGTTTTTTTGTTCATTTTTGTTTCTTGTTTGTTGCAGTGTTCACCTTTTAAAACATATTTGATTGCTTTGTTCTAGTAGCTCTTACAAAGACATCTGCAGCTTTCTACTAGAAACTTTTCAGAATGGCATGGCCTACTTGGACCTTTTATCCAACTCACTACAGCCATTGTTATGTAAGTAGGAGCCATCCGTGCTGGATAACATCTAGTACGTAATTCTGGGACAAGTGTTGGAAAGCTTCAAGTGTCACTTGTCTGTAGCCAGAAGGTCTCCAAACATTTTGTTCAGGTTAATGAACACTGAAAACACAAATTGATCTGGGATGATTTGGTAATCAGGATGAGAGTTTAAGGAGAAGAATGGATGATGTTGTCAAAACCATTTATGTGGGCATTTTTTTTTTCTCCATAGTGATTTCACATAGGATGATAACTTCACATGTGGATTAAGTGAACTTTTGATTCATCAGGAGAGAAGACTCTTGTCTGATTTATGATACTATATAGGAGGTCATTCTTACTTACCTGTCTTCATTAGTCTAATGTTTTATAATTAAAGCCCCACACAATAAGAACATGCATACTCTCAGCTCCAGCTATATCGACAAAATATGCTACAGGCTGGCTCTGCCTTGCATCAAATCTCTCTTTGTCCAGAATAGAGGGATGCTCTCCTTTTTGCCCTCACAATTTCTTATGTCCAAGGAGGTTCACTTTGTCTCTGCTCTGTGACCTTGTTGCAGCTGAGATGAGCAAAGCTGTCCCAGCACCCTACATCAACTGGGCAATGTTGAGGTAAACTAAATAACAGGACAAGCGTGGATTAAGAAGTGTGTTAACAATTCCCATGCTTGGTTATGAAGGGCATGATAGTTCATCTGAAGGCCATAAAATACAGTTCTGGAAAGCAGTGTTTTGGGGTTTTTTTTTCTGCCTTGTTTAACATTCTGCCTTTTATTTGACCCAGTAACAAAGCAGAATGTTCTGACTCTGCTGAAGGTTAGAGTCCTCTGATAGGTTTCTGGGATGAACGTAAGCCTCTGTCTGATTTTCAAGCACCAAAAGTAAATAAATAAAAAAAAAAGCTCAAGGGCTTGTGCATTCTCTTGGTTTTCACAGTTTACTGCATTTATTCACACTAATGACAGAATGTCAGGGTTTGGAAGGGACCTTGAAAGATCATCTGTTCCAATCCTTGTGCCCGAACAGGTCATACAGAAAGCATCGAGGTGGGTTTTGACTGACTGCAGAGAAGGAGATTCCACAACCTCTCTGGGCAGCCTATTTCAGTGTTCTGTCCCCGTGATAAAGTTTTTTCTCATATTTATGTGGAACCTTCTGTGTTCCAGCTTCTGGCAATCTGTATATATGGTTAGTTTCCTGCTGATCTGGAAAATCATATTTTTGAATCCTCTCTTTTATTCCATAAGATTCAGTTGTTGGTGAAACAGGAGAGGAACTGATGGAAAGGCAGATACTGGTGATAAAGGATTTGGAGGGATTTTAGAACATCCTCTCAAGTGAGAGGTTCCTGAGAGTGGCCAAACTTTATGCACTCACACAAGAGAGTTTAACAGGAGAAAGAGAACATGATCATCAAGCAAGAGCAATGAGTAGTGGATCTATTTTATTTGGATTGTCAGGTTTCACAAGCGATACTAAGCTGGTGCTTTTTGGGACCAATCAGCTATGAGGTTCCTGAACATAGAGTTTGAACACATTGGAAATACTGGAAATGAATTTCTAAATCACTGTAGTCTCGTTGATATATTTGATTAACTGAAGCTTCTCTGTTTCTGTATCCGCAAGGGGTTTGTATAGTGCTTGTTTTAGATAGTATCTTCAACTACAATTTTGAGAGAATGCTGAGGCAGTTAAGGGTAGTATTAATTCCTAAAGAGGTAGTTAATGTTTTGTTAAGCACAGTGGAAAAAGGTGTCTGTGACTTCAAAGTCCTTCACCTACTAGGTAGTAATACAAAGTCTGCAAGAGATCATTGCTCTGGAAATGTATTATTCTCTGCATCAAACAGAATAAACTAAAACTGCACAATACAATAGACAGTAACTTCTATGGTGAGGTTATGAGTTCAGTATTTTTCAGCTGTTCTTATTTTTACTAGGTTCATACTCTTTCTTTGCTTGTGCCATGATAAAAGGCAACAGAAAGTTTGGTTTCACTGTAGAGGGTCAAGTCTGGATGCTTCAGGTGAAGGTGTGTAGAAATGACAAGGCAAAGCTTCCTTGTCTGTAACATTGAGATCTATTGGAGCAAAAGATTGTAAGTAGTTTAAGTGCAAATAGGATGCTGAATAACACAGTTTGAAACATGTGTGTGCCTGTATGCAGTCTTGACCTTAACTTCCATGCATGCTAAGCACATGTATAGCTAAACGTAAGTGGTGAGAGTATTGTTTTGCTTTGTCAGGGTTTTCAGCATGAAGGAAGAGTATTTTGACTTTGCTGACAGGTAGCCTCAGAGGAGTTCTACATTTTTCTGGCTCAGCTTAGTTTTAAGCTAATTATTTCTACAGCCTGACTTAAAGCATCTGGCTTAGCAGGGTATATATCCCATCATCCATGTACTGTATGTGACTTTTTTTATGAACCAGATACTCTTAAGTGACTAGAACAGCTGAAACCAGCACACAGAGAGCAAATGGTCTGGGGTCACATGGGCTCTGTAGCTTTGTTTGCAGAAAAACTGGGCATTAACCTTTTCTCAGAGAAGGCTTGCAGGCAGCAAAGAAGGGCAGACTAGTTACAGGTTTAGCTGATGATTAAACAGAATTGGGTAATATTTTTCAACAAATGAGAGCAAAAATTCTGTGCAAGGAAATAAAATTAAGAAATTATCATTAATTAAAAGACTGTAAAAATAGTGTAAGTATACATTATTATACTTAGTTCTTTTACTTAATTCGTGTGCAGTTTTTTGAAGAATATGTATTTCTTGAGATCTCTTACAAGCATTATTTGGTCTGCCATAGAAATATGCTCTCATTGCCATCCCTTCCTCTTTTATTTCCCGTATGTTTCACTTTTTAAAATATGAAGTATATTGAAATCTTGAAAGAAAGGATTGCAATTTAAAAACCTGCTTTAACAATTGCTGAATTTTAATTTTTGCCTTTTTCTCAGATATGCCTCTCATTGATTTACTCCTGATATCAGCCTTGGTGCCCAAAGAAAGAATTGATGGACACCTTGCAGTAAAACCCAGAAAATGTGCCAGAGGAGAAATCAAATATGCCAGCTTCTCCTCTTGTGGCTGACTGGAAAAAAAACCCCAACCCAAACCTGGAAAGCCAATGGCACATGGACTTATTGACCTTTCTGCTGCAATAGTTTCTGTAATTATTGAATAGTGGGGATGGGCTGAGGACTAAGGAGGGGAATTTGGGGGTTGGCCCAGGCACTGTGATAAGGTTACATATAAGGCAGCTGCAGTGGATTTGGGAACACTAACAGTGTATTTCCTGGTGTGCAGCTCAGCGAGTTCAGATCCTGGAACCATGAGCGGATGCCCCTTTGCGGGGAACAGCTACCAGTGAGTCCCTTATCCCTGTGTTTTGCTTCAGAACACTAGTTCACATGCTCTAATGTTAATGAAAAATATGAAAGCTCAGAAAGGAATTTATGATGGACAGATGCAGCTATCTCTAAAGGAAATGAGATAGTACGTGTTTGAGCACTTGTTATTTGATATAATGCCACCAGCTGTTAGCGTAACACTTGTATTTCAAGTGTACTTTTTTTCATAAAAGGCCACTTTAGTGGTTAATTTTCTCCAGACAAAGCATTGTATGACTTGTCGATGCACCTGTTAGTAAAAAGGTGAGTATTTCTGCAGCTCTGTAATTGAAAAACATGTATTTTCCTAATTTTCTTCTTAGATTTAGCAAACTATCTTTGGATGATGAAAAACATGACAAATCACAAGAAGGGATAAATAAAGCCAGCAGAGGAGGACTTGTCTATGGAGACTACCTACAAGTAAGTTTAAGGATTTCACATTTACTGCCTTACTTCACGTAATCTGTCTTAAAACTTGAGCCAGAACCTATGACTGATGCTTCTCTCAGCAGTCAGGCTGTTACTAAGGCAAAGACTTCAAGAGCCCTTTGTCCTTCTGAGGTCTCCATGTCTACTAACAGGCACAGGTGCCTGTCTCAACTGGGATGGTGTAGGTGGACTATGGGATGACTTCTTTAAGCTTCAGGATGGATATTCTGGAGGTTTTGCTAGGGAATTATTTATATTGGTAAAACTAAAACTGCGAAGTGGTGCACCACAAAAGGATTTTTCCAAGTCAGCAGGTTGTGTGTTACTTCCCTGAATTATTGCATGAAAGCCTAGAATATCTGGCAGGAAAAATATAGAAATCTGGGAGGTGGGATGTTAACTAGGGAGGGGCACAAAAAAAGTCCCAAACAAAAAACTACAACAATTAGCAGTAAGTAAGAAAGAAGTAAAAGTGAAACGTTTTAAGTAATAAAAGATTCTATAGTATGGTTTCTGGTGATAACAAACTGTCACCAAAGGGAGTGAACTGAAGTGAGTAGAATTACTCTTTGCTTGTAAACAGAAAACTGATTTGTTTACAGACTACATAGAATCTTGCAAAGATTCCCTTTCAAGTGATTATGACTAGATAGTAAATTTGACTCAGTTAAAATACGAGTAATGTCAGAACTGAAATAACTAGTACAGTCTCAGATCAGAGCTCTGGTGCTGATGCTATTGCATGATTACGTNAAACTGTCACCAAAGGGAGTGAACTGAAGTGAGTAGAATTACTCTTTGCTTGTAAACAGAAAACTGATTTGTTTACAGACTACATAGAATCTTGCAAAGATTCCCTTTCAAGTGATTATGACTAGATAGTAAATTTGACTCAGTTAAAATACGAGTAATGTCAGAACTGAAATAACTAGTACAGTCTCAGATCAGAGCTCTGGTGCTGATGCTATTGCATGATTACGTAGACTATTATTACGGCAATTCTATTTTCATGGAACACAACTATATAGACATAACATATGGAAAAAATGCTGGATAAAAACTTTTTAAAGCTACTTTGATTTTTTTGTTTGGTTGTTTCTTTTTTTTTTTTTTTTAATTTGAAAGTAAAAATTATACCACATTTCTCATACAGCCTGGAATATGAGGCCTATATGTAATTTTTTTAAAGAAGTTATCCTTAAATATTAGATCTGCACAGTAGGACTGTCATAGATAACAGTGGAATCAAGAGCTTTATATAACAGTCCCATCTTTATTTTTAAGCTGAACAAGATACTGACTGCTCAAGAACTTCAGAGTGAGAAGAAAGGAAACAAAATCCATGATGAGCATCTTTTCATTGTGACTCACCAAAGTAAGTGGCTGGGAGAAGTTCAGGTGGCTGACCAGTTTTGCCGTGGGAAGTAATTCAGTGCAGAAACAAGCACTACAGAATTCGTTTTCATTTTAGACACAGTCACTATAATTGCTCCACCTTTTATTTGCATTTGTATATATCCCTGTAATATCCCTTGTCTTAGTAACAAGCTGCTATGTAGTTTAGTGTAGCCCAATCTTGTGTGTTGGTTTGAGCTTTCTCTGAAACTTCAGTCAATCATCCAGTTAACCACCCAGAAGCTTTCTAGAAGCCAGCCTTGTGATTAGGTGCTCCCTCACTGTTAATCTCCACATGTTTAGCAAGCACTGTCAGTATTGACAGTGAATGTGTAGATGATAAAGGTTGTAAGCAGTTCTGGGATTAGTTTTTATTGAAATATCAGGTCTAGATTTTCCATTTTTTTAGTAAACACTCTGTGCATCATATATATGATATGCAAAGCATGCTTTTAAAATATCTGTCAACATTTTCAAAGTCAGATTAGGTGAAATAAAAGTATAGGTAAAGAACAGCATACTGTAACAGTTAATTCATTTGTGTATCAGCATATTTTTGTACACCAGCAGCACAAATGTAGGCTGCTAATTTCAAATCAAAATGCATTATTTCCTCAATGCTATGAACTATAAAAAAGTAATGTTGAAGTTATTGCTAATGTCCTTTCTATTGTAGCTTATGAACTTTGGTTTAAGCAGATTCTGTGGGAAATGGACTCTGTGCGAGTGATCTTTCAAAATGGTCACGTAAGTTAAGAGCAAATATCCATCTGGGGAAAATGCAGCCCACTTTCTCTTCCCTTCTGCCTTCCAACCTGATGTATTTGGGTTTATTAAATCAATACGTGCTCTTTTTTGGAAACAGCATAAGTAAATACGGCTCTGAAATTTGGCTGAGTGGCTAATATATCCTGATTGGACAGACTTTTGATTTATAAAAATTGCAATACTGATAATTACAAAAACTTAGCTTGGAAATATTCCATTGCATAAAAGTCTTCCCAGAGGCAAAAATTAAAACCAGTAGGTTCACAGGTGCTTTTTAAGTTGAAAAATCACTTCTGCTTTTGTTATTTTTGAAGGCTACATTCTATATCCTTCTATCCAATACCTGCTAAACAAAAGGAAAACACTTTCTGGTAGTTATGTATTATTAAATACAACAGAAATGCAATGTGCAATCATATGATAATTTCTGAAAATTACAAATGCAACAGGAATATTTCTAACATTTGCCTATAGCTAAACATACCTTGTAATAGTAGGTAACAAAGGAAAACTCTTGAATGATAGTACATCCACAAAAGAAGGTTGACTGCATGAAATTTTAGAAATACTTAGAATAAAATTGTGAGTATATGAAGAAAATTTGAAAATAGATCAGACCCAATCAAGGAACATTTTTATCATAATGTCTGTTATTTGTTGTCCTCCATGCTCATAATTGTGTTTCTTTTTAGTTGAGCATTATATCAAATTATAACTGATTAAAAGAAGTTCTTAAGTCTGCTAATAGTTCAGTATTTATTTTTGTGAAAAATAGACTTTTCTCATAAACAGAATTTGAAATACCAATGTTAAGGTTAAGTAGACAGCAAATTCACTTAGGAAATTGTTACAACCTTTCATTTTTTTAGTTTTATATTGCCAGGTTGTGTGCCCTGGTCTTAGAGAGAAATTTTATTCCAATGAGGATACTATTTTAGCAGAATTTCAGCAGAACCTTTTGCAAGCTAAGTGTAAACTTTGCTTGAAGAAAGCTTCAGAGTTTTCCATTAAATATTTTTTATTTCCCACCAGATGCAGTGTTTTCTGTTTTCCTCTGCTTGAAAATGAGTACCTCTGATGAACATCTTTTTTAGATGGGTTTGCCTGACATACCTCTCAGATTATTCTTTTTCTCAGTCTGCCTTGTGACTACTTCCTTCACAGCAGTAGAAATTAATATAGAAGTGATTAGAATAGAAAGCATAATATAATTATACAATATATAATTAAAAATAGCATTGTAGTAATTGGAACTCATAAAGATATAAGTTTTTTTGGTGTGAACTTTAATTTCTTCAGAATAAATATTTGTATAAAAGAAAAAAATATTCTCATATAATTGGCCTATTTGTAATATATCATCAGCCAGAGAAAAAAAGTCTTTCAATTTTTGAAAGTTACAATTTCACTTAAAAACTGGGTGCTCTATTCAGCATGACATTCAGCTGCTGTCGATTTCTTGTGAAAAGGGATTAGGTACTACAGTAATGTACAATTAAGAAAAGCCCTGAAATAAATAGGCACAATATAAGGATACCAGCATTCTGACTGGTTATGATTTTTGTTTTTTTCTGCAGGTGAGAGATGAGAGAAACATGCTGAAGGTTATCACTCGAATGAACAGAATTTCAATGATTCTGAAATTACTTGTGGAACAGTTCTCAGTTTTGGAAACTATGACTGCATTGGACTTCTTTGACTTCAGGCAAGTATTTCTGTTCTTCCACAATAATCTATGAGCTGGTAATTCCTGTCTTTAGATCTGGTTGTGAATTTTGCAAGTGCCTTGGAAGCTTCCAGTACATGCATCATTCAGCATCATGATAGCATATGGAGTGCATAGGCCAATTGAGAAGCTGAGCATGGTGCTGACAAAGTTTCATAGTAAAAAAAAATAATTCAATAGAAAAAGCTCATGGTTCCACTAACAATTTACCTGAAACTTGTGCAAGTGTATTTATATTCCATAGCAAATCACAGAAATGCTTGAGTGAGAGAATGCACTGTCCCTAGTTTATCACATAGACATTTCATCTGTCTTGTTTTGCACAGTGTTTCTTTGCATCATGTTTTCAGTAGGTCTGCAGTGCTGAGAGCTTCAAATGAAGGAAGCAGTGCTGACTCTTCTTTCTCCTCAGTAACTTCTGCTCTCCAGTAGCTGCCCAATGTATGGACATGCTGGTGGTTAATAGCTCTTCTGCACAGACTTCCTTTGGAACCCCTTGGCTTGACTCACTTTTCTCATGGCATTTTTATACT
Organism: Turnix velox; assembly: GCA_013400935.1. Taxonomy (NCBI): domain Eukaryota; kingdom Metazoa; phylum Chordata; class Aves; order Charadriiformes; family Turnicidae; genus Turnix; species Turnix velox. The sequence goes on from VZTY01033029.1 coordinate 34,714, forward strand.
TTGCTTCATGTATGACCTTCCACAGCTTCTGTGTGACAGCTTCATCCATGTCTGCCTTTCTGTTCCTGTTTTGCTTGTGTTCCTGACCCATCTGACTCACAAACTTGGTGCCTTCCAGCATCCCATCCTCTTCTGCATTATTCTAGTACCCTGTCCTTTCTGCCTTTTACTTTTCCTTAACTAAAAGTTAAGGAAAGTTAAGGTCATGAAAGTACAATTTTGCTTCCTGTGGATGTCTGAAACTTCTATGTCATCTAACATTACACTGCAGCAGGAGAAATCCACCATCGAATCATCTGTTTTGATGGATTCTTGCTTCTACTTTTCAAAAATATACTACATTTGATAGCAAGCATAAGATCAAATCAATTTATCTGTTTCTGGAAAATTTTAAATTCAAAATGCATCAAGATTATCTAGCAATGTGAGATTTTGGATTAATTTTACTACTATTTTTTCAACATGTTTGCACGATTTAACTATGAACAAATCCCAGTCATCAATCCCTCCAAGGAAGCCCTCTAAATATTTTTCTGATTGTTACTATATTGTATGTGTAGCAATTATTCTGTATAACAAGCCTATTTAAAGCACATTAATTTTCTTTTTAATGTAGAATTTTTTAAATAGCTATTTGTTGTGAATCTGCTTATTTTGTCTGGAAAGAACTCTAGCATTTCCTTCTGTGCACAATACAAACATAAGTGTGTATATCTATCGCTGTATGCTATGTACATGTAGCTATAAATTTAGAATATGTTATATGCAGATTCAGGTTGCATTATAACAGCTTGATTTTTTTCTTAACTGCAATTATAATAAATGCTCAGATACATATTTGATACTCTTCAATGTTAAATATGTATTTTTAAATTTTGTTGAGAATTGGAGAACCCTGTAATTTTAAAATAATATCCCACACTTTCGTATGATTTCTTCTATTCCTAAAGATACTACCTAAGCCCAGCCTCGGGTTTTCAGAGCCTGCAGTTTCGCTTGCTTGAGAACAAAATCGGTGTTCCACAAAGTTTGAGAGTTCCCTATAACAGAAGGCATTATCGTGATAACTTCAAGGGGCAGGATTATGAGCTACTGCTTAAGTCAGAGCAAGAACCAACACTACTACAATTGGTGGAGGTAACAATGTCTGTCTTAGACCTTGATTTGTTTTCCTCAGCTCTGAAAAATGTGCATCATTGGTGTCAGTGCCAAAGAGATGCAAGCATGTGGGTAATTTCCCAGTCACTTGTGTTTTGGATTCTTAACAAATTTTGTATTGGAGGAGACTTAGTCATTAGTAAACCAACTAATTTTTCACAGCGTTTCCTCTTGTCTGGCAAGTCTGACAAACTTGTAAATTGTGGAAGTGTGAGTTTGGAATATAAATATAGTCTTTTATTTTAATTGTTCCTCATGACCATAACCCCTTTTTTAGAATTTAACTTTAAAAATATTTCCACTGTTACTAATGGCTACTAGAGAAACTTAAGGAAAAAGGACAAAAGAAAATGGAAAGGAGAAAAGACGTCTAAAAAATGCTTCATTATCATTCCCCTTGATTTAATGACTTTTTCTCAAAGTTATGAATAACTCACAGCAATTTCTTCAACTCCCTTGATGTTTTCATATTAAAATATGAAAATATTAAAACAACTTTCTGAACAATAATGCAGTATAAACCTCATAAAAGCATCCACGCCCATTAAGTCTATTCACTTGTCTAATAACACCTGAGATGGAATATAAAAGAAATTTCACATGAGAAGGAAATAAATTAAGTGATCTCTTAAGGTAATTCAACCATAAGATTCCTAACTCCTCCTCCAGCCCTCTCCCCTCCGCCCCCCAGTTTTATTCCTATTATTAAAAGGAAACCATAGGGAAAGCTTTGCTAAATGCCAAGTAAATTTGTGTCTTGTATCATCACATATCATGGTGTAAGTTAATCAGAGGATCAGTATTCAGCTTGTTTGATGAGATAAACATGGTTGTAGAGGTGGTTCTACATGTTTCTTCTTTACAATTATCTTATATATGTGCAGTAAGATTGTTTTCCTATATGTAAAAGAGAGCTGTTTTTTAAATTGTTCTTAGAATGAGACAGCTTTTGTCTTCTAACACTGGTCATTCAACATGGAAGCTGTGGGTGTGTTTGCAGACAACTGTTGCACAGATATAAATCATCTACATGAACAAGCTTACTCCAGCAATAAGCACCTCTATGAGATATTAAACCAGAACAGCTGTAGCAGTAGAATTTCTATTGCTAGAAGTTGTAATTCTAGGGTAATGTGCTTGTTTTGTTCAACTTTGAACATGGTGCTGTTATTGTTATAGGCATGGCTGGAAAGAACTCCAGGACTTGATGCAGAAGGATTTGACTTCTGGGGACAATTTGAAGTGAATGTTTCAAAAGGTCTAGAAGAGGAATTTTCGTTGATGCAGGTACATGTAATGTGCTCTTGATCTAGCTATAAGCAAAAACAACTGGCAAAATGAAACCCTGACATAAATTTCACTTCTGGTCCATTCAGTTTCTCACTGACTTCACTTCAGTCTCTGTCTGCAAGAAGCAATAAAAATTGCAAACTCTTCCAGTTAATCTGATAACTTTGTGACTTGACATTTAAGGTGCTTTAAAGCATGGGAAACATGAATTATTTTATTGCAAAATGTAAGAGATTAGATCAATGGAGGGGTTCACCCTGATTTTACTGAAACTGCAACTCATTCTACAGTTCAGAGTAAAACTCCACAAAGTGTGGGCCCATGAGCTGGGAATAAGAAGTGATGCTCTAAACAGCCGATTTCCACTTAACAGTATATGGCAATTTGCTGCCCTGTGATCATGTGAATTACACTAGCAAAAAAGCACCAACAAGTTCCCAAATATAGTAAGATCTGTAGCTTTAAGGACAATTTTAATGGGAAAAAAGCACCATAAAGTAATAATTCATCAATTCCCTGACAATAAAAAAATAAGACTTTAAATAAATGAAGATTAAGTGTTTTTAAGGCCTGTAAACCTACAGAAATCAATAAGCTGCCTGATTTCTTTGAATACTCATTCATCTCTATTATGTTGACAGCAATTTAATTGTACATTTTTTGTAATTGTGTTTTTTAAAGGACAGTGACTCATCTACCTTGCTTGAAAGTACAGTTCTATGATATAAATTTAGAGAGTGCTTTTGATTAAAACAGAAATTACATCAAGGGTCATTAAAGGACTTAACTTTCCTTATTGAATTCTAAAATCTGCTTTTGTTTCAAATATTAAAGGCCAAACCAGAGTCGGAAGAAAAAGATGACCTATTATCTGAATTTCAAAAGCAGAAAGAGATATTACTGTCATTATTTGATGAAAAACGCCATGAACATCTGCTTAGTAAAGGTAGATTGTATTAATGTATGTCAATATGCACTTATCATTTTTAATATGTAATATGTGTAATCACATACTAGGATTAAGCATGAGAATCAGTAACCAAGGACACCTGTATTTTGCAGGAGAAAGACGACTGTCTTACAAAGCTCTGAAGGGTGCCTTAATGATCTACTTCTACAGGTAATGATAGAAGATGTATATTTAATGCTTACTGGCAGGAGCAGAGGTCATGGTTAAGGTCAGCAGCATGGGGTTTATTTAAGTTTAAATGAGCCTTGGGAAGTAAACTGGTCCAACCCTTCATGAAAACCCAGATTAGTTCAATCTGACCTGAGGTTCAGATCAGATTGCTCAGGGCTGTGTCCACTTGAGTTCATGGGATAAGGCTACATGGCTTCTCCACACAGACGCTTCACGTCTGACTAGATTGTACTTCTGAGTGAAACTAGTGAATGCCTTGTTCAAAGTGCCCTGGAAAGATTTAGAGAACTTCTACAAGTATGAGGGGAAAGGCAGGGATCAAAATTTACTTGGCATCTAGTATATATTCTATTATATATTCTATCTATTAGAATATCAACTGATATTTCAATACTAATTTAGCAAAAATGTATATTAAGTAACTGTTAAGCACTAGTGAAGCAAAACTTCCAAAAATACAGTGAATCACGAGGTCTCACTGTTTTCTCTTTCTTTTTCCAAGGGAGGAGCCTCGTTTTCAGGTTCCCTTTCAGCTTCTTACCTCCCTTATGGATCTTGATGTGCTCATGACCAAATGGAGGTGTAAGTTTCACTTTTTGATGGTGACTCTCTTTTAGATGCAAGTCAACTGCTCTGCTTCACTCATTTTGAGACAAGTCACACCCAGAGTTACACAACTGACCTTCTGAATTCATACTTTAGGAATATATTTTTGTTTGTACTTTTGCCAGGAGGAAAGTTGAACAGGTGCTTCTGTGATCACTAGATACACAGGCATAGGATGAAAAAGCTGAACATGAGCCAAAAATGTGTGCTCACAGCCCAGAAGCTCAACTGTATCCTGGGCTGCATCAGAAGACCTATGGCCAGCAAGCTGAGAAAGGTGATTCTGCCCCTTTTGCTCTGCTCTTAGAAGAGCCCACCTGGAGTACTGTGTCCAGCTCTGGTGCCCTTGGCACAAGAGGACATGTATCAGTTGGAGAGGTTCCAGAGGAGGGCCTCTGGATGATTAGGGGGCTGGAGCACCTCTTCTGCAAAGACAGGCTGAGAGAGTTGGAGCTATTCAGCCTGGAGAAGAGAAGGCTCTGGGGAGAGCTCATAGAGGACTACCAGTACCTGAAGAGAGCGTACAAGAAATCTAGGCAGGGACTGTTTGTCAGAGCATAGAGTGATAGAACAATGAGCAATGGTTATAAACTCATTCTGGGCAGGTTTAGTTTAGACATTAGGAAGTTCTTCACTACCACCAGAGTGGTGAGGCACCAGAACAGGTTGCAGTTCAAGGCCAGGCTTTATAAGGCTCTGAGCAAACTGAGCTAGTGCAGGATGTCCCTACTCACTGCAGGTGGTTGGTCTAGACTGAGCTGGAGTGGACCTTCAAAGGTCCATTCTATATTCTATGATTCTGCAGGCACAGCTGTCACTTCTCTGAACTGCTTTAGATGAGGTGGACAGTTTTATTTAAGTGACAGGAATATGTTTTCCAGTGTCTACATAACAGCATCATGTGCAAACATTCCTTCTGCTCCTTCCCCTATCTAGACATTCATAGATGAACATATTCATTCTGTACTACTGAATAATAATTGAGTATTCATCATGCTGTATTAACAATAATATTAGTTGGCTGAAGAGTGGCATGAGTACTTCCTGCATTCTGAAGACACAGGGGTTTGTTATCTCTGTATGATCTTTAGTGGTTCAGTGATGCACCTGAATGTGACACTTCGGTTATGTCTTAACCCCAAATGCATGCCATGTCCTTCTTCTGTATCACTTAGACAACCACGTGTGTATGGTGCACAGAATGATTGGCAGCAAGGCTGGCACTGGAGGCTCATCAGGCTACCAGTATTTGCGCTCAACAGTGAGGTGAGAATAATGTGTTTCCCCCTTTCACCTAACTGATGCATTTTGTAGATGCTGTAATGCCAGGAAATGGATTTGAAGACAGGCTGAAGGAGTTGGGGTTCAGCCTGCAGAAGAGAAGGCTCAGGGGGGACCTCATAGTGACTTATCAGTACCTGAGGGGGTCCTACAGAAAGGCAGGGATAAGACTTTTTCATAAGATATCTGATAGGACGACCAGAAAAAATAGATGTAAATTGGAAGGGGGTAGATTCAGGCTTGACATAAGAAAGAAATTCTTTACAGTGAGGGTGGTGAAACACTGGAGCAGATTGCCCAGAGAGGTTGTGGATGTTCCCTCTCTGGAGGTGTTCAAGACCAGGCTGGACAAGGCCCTGAGCAGCCTGACCTAGTGGGAGGTGTCCCTGCCTATGGTCCCTTCCAACCCAAACTATTCTATGATTCATTTCAGATGGCTTATTTGAGGACAAAAAGGCTGCTCTTTCTCTTTAGGGACTCCAACATTTCTTCCTGGGAATTGTACACTCATTAGGTTGACATATATACATTTCAAGCCTTTTGAGGCAAAAAGAACTTTTGATCCCTCAAGCAAAGTTCTAATCAAGGGATGTAGGCATTACTAGAATTAATCCTGTACCACTCAGCTCAAATGTGACCTACCCTAAGTTAATGAGTGGAAGCAGGCTGGGAGTGAGTCCCATTTGATGTGCAGCTGACGACAGCTTCTTTATTCTGTAGCATGACCTTGAAATCACAGTCTATGTCACTATAAACAGGATTGAATATATTCTTAAAGTTGATAGTAGTTAATACTCTCAAAGTGAGCAGGCAACAATCAGAAGAAAAACAAGAACTTTGAAGGGGTAGGACTTTTTACATAAGATAAATGATGGGAGGACTAGAAATAATGGATATAAATTGGAAGAGAGTAGATTCAGGTTAGACATAAGAAAGAAATTCTTTACAGTGAGGGTGGTGGAACACTGAACAGGTTGCCCAGAGAGGTTGTGGATGCCCCCTCTCTGGAGGTGTTCAAGACCAGGCTGGACATGGCACTGAGCCTGATGTAGTGGGAGGTGTCCCTGCCTATGGCAGGGGGGGTGAAACTCTATGATCTTTAAGGTCCCTTCCAACCTGAACTGTTCTATGATTCTATGATTTTGGCCTGGGCACAGAACTTCAGATGGGTGGAACTTTTCTAATATCAAATGTTAGGACAATGCAAGCCTTTTTGCCATAACTGTGTCCTGTTACTCCTGAACAACATTATGTCTAAAAGGCTATTTAAAAACAACACCTTCTAAGATGACCTTCTTTGAGGTTTGCTTTCGAAGAGACCTCACGTGACTGGTGTGTGTTGTGTATGGCTGTGGGCAATGATTCACATCACACCTGTCGTAAGAGAGGGTGGAATAGAAAACAGAGTTAGATTGAATTTTATGATTGAAGGTTCAGTGTCTTTTTTAGCAAGCCTTCTAACTCTTCCTTATTCTCATATTGACATTCTTCTGAGATAAGTTCTATTTCATAACTACCAAAAGAAAGGTAGGTCTCAAGATCACAGCCTGAATACCTCACATTTTTCATAAGATGTGACTACAGCAACTGTGTTTTTCTTAAGTGTCATCTGCTATGCCCTAGGAACAGTTAGGATTGGATTTTTAATCTGGAATATTCAAGAGGAACATTAGGAAGGAAATCTGATGTAGTGAATGAAAGAGAGGGAATGATTCCTGAGGATTTTGAAATTCTGTGTTTCTATGCTGATATCACAGTATTGTTCCCATTGTCTTTTTCAGTGACAGATACAAAGTGTTTGTGGATTTGTTCAATCTTTCAACATTTCTTGTGCCAAGACACTGGATACCAAAGATGAACCCCAGCATTCACAAGTTCCTTTACACAGCAGAATACTGCGACAGCTCCTATTTCAGCAGTGAGGACTCAGATTAGGCAGCCTTTACAGACTGGTTGCTGTGAAGAACTTGAGGACTTTCACCCCAAGTGAATTGTAACATCAATTCTCTTGCAGTGTGGGTGTGTAAATATGTATTTATGTGTGACAGCTATGTGAATAGCTTGATCAGCTTATGAAAGAAACTTAACTGTTCATAGAAAATCAATCTGTATTGAGTTACCCTACATTAAGACTAAAATGATGCCCCAATTCAACTTGATGACCAGTTTAGATCTGAGTTGGCTTCTTAAAAGCTGCACCTAGAGAAAAAGGAGTGAATAATGCAGAATTAGCATGATCATGCTGTCTTCTTTGTAAATATTTTTTATATTTTTTTTTCTTTTCCTAATGGCTGTTAGTAACTTACTTCTACCCAAGAACATAATTAGTCTCATGAGCTCTAATAGAATTAAAAAAAAAAAAAAATCAATTTATAGAAACCTGAGCATCCTGAACTTTCATGTACATCAAGAATCATGTTGCTATCTGTGTTTTAAACAACAACTTCTGTAGAAATATTGTTAAGAATAGTGGTTATAAACAAGTAGTTACTCTGAACTTCAAATAAAGCAGTATTAAAGCTCATCACTAACTGAATTGTTTTCTAAAGCAAACAAAGTTCAAACAACAGGCATTTTAAATGTTTTTTATTCAAAGTATCATTCAAACGTGGATAACATGTATATCTAATAAAAACAAGGCAAATTTGGCCCTGGAATATTGATAAAGCTATGTCATCTTCTCATTGGATGGACTCTACTCTTTTTGAATGCTTCACTTGGAAAGATACAGTAATCCTTAATTTCTGGTGAGTTGCTTTTTATTTTAGTGGTTTAGATACTTACACCTGCTAGTAGCACCCCAAAAACTCTGGCAGAACATCTGTGCATGATTCTGTTCTTATCAATGCTAACAGTGAACTTTGGCTATTGTTTTCCAGTTACAGAAGTGTGCTATTTGTTTTCTGTAAACTCCTAAGGGAAGGACATACTAAGGACAACTTTAAGACTGCAATGGACCTCCTCTTCTGTTAATCTGAAGTTTTCAGGCAGTAAATTCAGTAAACAGCAGAAGCTGAAGAAGAGAAAAATAGCACTTGCTCTTCCTTCCATTTAAAATACTAACCTAAAAGCAGGAGGACTAAGATGACTGTACTTACAATAGACAATTATGATTCCATTTATCACAAAAAAAACCCCTAATATTCTCATCTATTAACATGGTACAATTGAGTGCAATTGACTAGAAGCACAAAAACTACCTCAATACTTTTCATGGTTGTGGTTCAGAAAGGTAAGGCACAGGTAAGGCATTCCAGATAAAAGATTCATAATATTTTAGTTGTGAATTCTAATTGCATTTGCCTGCAAATACAGTTTTACAGGTCACCAGGGCAGAAATCACCTTTTAATTCCCAGCAAGTCCCAACTATGAATTCAATCAACATAGGCAAATTTAATACCTGCTCTATCAGAAGTATTGCTGACTTCCTAAATGTGGCAAATACACATAAACAACCCCCACAGTCAATTTTTACTACAGTGATTAAGGGTTTTAATTTCTTCTTTGCAACAGGCTTGATGGTTAGCTATGAAAGTAGAGAAGAAAGAGGCATAGAACTGACACAGCTCCCAACACATGGAAGGGCTGCCAGGACACAGGCTGTTAAACCAGTAGGCTGCTTTGATCTGTCTAACTATGGTTCTTACTCTTCTGTAATTAATGCAGAAGACTCTTATATCCCAGGCACTTTCCAAAATACACTCCTTGTCCTGCAGTTATAATTACCCAGTAAAACTTCAAAGACTGAAACTGGAAGACTGCAGCACTTTAGAGACAGTGAGAACTCAGGAAACAACTTTGACTCTCCATTTCCTTCTATTATTCTGTGGAGAAAAAGGATTTCACAAAAAGCAGGTGTATAGACATGTACATGTCTGTCAGAGATGCCACGACATAAAAGCAAAATAGAAAATACTTTCTTCCAATCCCACTCTTAGCCAACCATATAAGCAGATCTAATTTTTGTGATTCTTATATTCAAAGCACTTTATGTTTTGTCATACTATTGTTTATTTGATTCTAAGTCCTTAGCATTTGTCATCACTTCTTTCCTTTTAAGGTTTTCTTATGCAGTAGTATTCAGGCACCTGGATAAGGTTTCCATTCACATGTTCAGTCCATCTTTGTAACTTCTTTTTGCATACTCTGTGCTTGATTCCGAGTGTTCTTATTACATGAGATATTAGACATACAAAACACATTCTAAACAAAACATTTAAAAATCTCCAGTCACACCCCATTCCTGCAATGCCTAAAAGCTGGCACTCTCCTCGGAGTCTTCTTATTGCAGAAAATGTATTTCTTCACATATATTGTGTTCCAAGCTATTATCCAAAGGGTAGTTGAGGTGCTGGTAAGCATCAAACAAATACTGCTGAAACTGTATCTGCTATACCTATAAATAAAACCAAAACATTAACCCCCCCCCAAAAAAAACATTAAAAAAAAATACTGTAAGTGGAAATTTGCCAGAAATAAATTCTCAAAATTCACATTCATATTATGGCATGAAGGAGAGAGGGAATAAGAGTATCTGGGTTGTTCAGCTTGCAGAAGGGGGAAGGCTCCAGGGAGACCTCCCAGTAGCAAAAGATGGGGAGGAACTCTTTTATCAGGGAGTTTTGAGCTAGAATAAATGATAAAAGTTTTAAACTGGAATTGTTCAAGGCCAGGCTGGATGGGGCTTTGAGCAATCTGGTCTAGTGAGAGTTGTTCCTGCCAATGGCAGGGGGTTGGAACTAGATGGTAATTAGTGTCCCTTCTTCCACCTCTAACCATTCTATGATACATAACTGAAGACTTTACAGCACCATTACTTCTACACTATAAGGTACAATAGCACTTTAATTGCTATGCCTTATATGGCTTTACTGGTGCATTCAACTATATGGCTTGGTTGAACTAGCAACCGCTTTATCTACTTTTCCACCTGGAGTCATCTAGCCCCTTTGAAAACACAGCAATGATTTCTATTTCCTCTCTGAGGATCCCATTATATCAAGACTGTTATTATTGCCTACGTGGAGAACCGTATTCCAGTATGTAGCTTTTCCCACTCTAATTATTTTTTGTCAGACTTACCACAGATGTTGCCACCTATCTTAACATGAACATAGCCATCTATTCCCCATGTAGGCCCCCACGAGTTCTGTACGATCCAGAAAGGGATACTCCCTGAAAGAAACATATTTGTCCACAACGGACAACATGAGATGAGGGAAGAATAAAAACTTCTGATACAGAGTTAGTTACCATTCTAGAAACTCAGAGTTTCTTTTGGTTTGATGATACAGTACAGTGAAACTTACTGCTGTTTGCATGGAGGATAGAGCTTATAGTCCAGCATTAAAAACACTTGATATATCCTTTGCTAATTTAAAGACACAGCCATATTTGTCATTTTATAGGGATATGAAACCCCACAGAACTGAAGGAACATAGACAAGAAGAGTTTTTGTGCTGGGACCAAACTGCAGTTCTGGAACTGATGTGACACCAAACCAATGAGCTCTGACCAGAACGCTCAGTTCTGGATATTGATCCCTTGCCCCATGGAAGTTTTAAGAGAAGAAAACCATAAAATCCACTGGACTGAAGTTAATGGAAACACACCTGTTCTGTCAAAACCAGTGATTAGAACAGCATGATTTGCTTTTCCACTGGAGCAGTGATACTGTATGATCCCACCAAGGTAATCCTGCCAGCTAATTGCATCTACAGTGACTGCCAAAGGACCCCAGTTGATAAGCATCCTCATCATTTCTTCTTCCTGACCGCTGTGAAAGAAGTGAGAATGCCAAGTGACTAAAGTTAGTTTGCACACTAAAGCAACTGGAGAGATGGTAATCTACTCAGTAAGTACATTTTAAAAATCAAATAATTAAACTGATTCCAAAGAGTTCTATAGACCACATAACATAAATAAACGAATATGTATTTCAGATGCAACACAGTAGATCCAAAGATGCTATTAACAATTAGCAAGTTTCTGGGCTAAGTTAGTGCACAATGATGAGCACTGAGTACCTTTCATACATCACTTATCATCAGTAGCTTATCAGTACCTGAAGGGGTCCTACAGAAAGGCAGGGGAAGGAATTTTTAACATAATATCGGATGGGAGGACTAGGAACAATGGATATAAATTAGAGGGGGATAGATTTAGACTAGACATAAGGAAGAAATTCTTTACAGTGAGGGTGGTGAAGCACTGGAACAGGTTGCCCAGAGAGGTTGTGGATGCCCCTTCTCTGGAGGTGTTTAAGGCCAGGCTGGACATGGCACTGAGCAGCCTGATGTAGTGGGAGGTGTCCTTGCCTATGGCAGGGGGGTTGGAACTAGATGATCTTTAAGGTTCCTTGCAACCCGAACTATTCTATGATTCTATAATTGAAAACCAGCTTTGGCCAAACCTAAACTATTTCCCACTAGTTTTTCAAACATGCAGAAATACCTCTTACATGATACTTAATATCACATTAAAGTATGTATCAAAACACAAGTCATTACAGTTTTACTATATATACTGGATAACATAGTATACTGTACTGCATAGTATATGAGAATTTTTTATTATTGGCAAACACAGACTGGCAAAGCTGTAATTGATTTTAATTATACTGTTAGCCTGCATTTCAATTCTAGTCAATATTCTATTTCTTGTGTATAAATTTGCTGACATAACGAGGTATTGTACTGTACTGATGAAAAATAAAAAAAAAAAAAAAGAAAACTTCTAGGTACAGAAGCCTTACAAACTACCATCTGTCTTGATAAAATTCAGTTGACAATGTTGTTTGCCAGGACTGGAGGAGGATGCGGGTGGGTACGCAAATGAATGGTGAAATAGTTAAATACTTCCTAAATTTTCCAGCAAATTCCAATTACTATTGGTAGGATTTATAATTTCTGGCACTTAAACAATGTAATGTGCAATCAGCATATTTTTGAAGTGGTGATCAACTGATTAAATGTTCCAACTTAAAAAAAGCCAACTGAAAAGACCCAACTGCGAGACCATGAATTAAACTTTTAAATTTGAACAAGTTCAGTGATGGGAGGGTTGTGTGGATACACTATAGGGAGTCATACCCCTAAAAGATGTTACATATTAATTCTTATCCAGTACAGAACTACAGAACTGTTGCAATTGACTTCATAACCTTTAGCTGGTCAATGAATTATTTGCTCTAGCTTACTTCACAGTTAGTGAACACAGAAAGAAAAGTACAGCAAATAAAATAGAATCAATAAGTGCTACCTGAAGTCATATGCAGCAAATCCTGTTATTGAAACTCCAAAATCTGAGTTATCAAAATAATGACATAGTCCTGTCTGGGCTTTAAAAGCATATTCTGAATCTCTCACAAGTTTTACTTTTGTCTGCAAGAAGATAAATACATGGATGATTATTTAAAGCATATGATTTTTCATACTATGCAGATCAAAACACATTGAAAATGACCACAGAAGTTTGTCAAAATCCATTGTATTCCTGGTAAGATTATGAATCAGAATGTAATGTTGGAAAATAACCCATATAACAGAGGAAGCTTCAAAAGGCATTCAGGACTCTTTAAATAACAAATGGAATTTAAGAGGTATCTTCTGGTTCAAGTAGCCTCATAAGCAATCTCATCAATTTCAAAACACAGAGGCTATGCATTTACTTATTGAATGAATATTAATTCTTTTTAAATGACATCCACACACAGAATTATCCTCCCTTTGTGGCAGTTCAAGGACCACAAATATCCCACGCAGAGGTATACAAAATATTGCAATTAAGTTCAAATCTGCTACTGGCATCAGATCCTTGTGCCATTATATGTAATGCATTATAACAGTTGGCTGCAATTCAAAGTCCATTGACAAAGCCACTGCATCAACCTCTGATACTTTTTGTCTCCACAATCTAATTAATTTGTTGTCAAGCAAAAAGGAATTTTGCTTCAGAAGAGTCCAGATGAATGCTCTCTGTCCTTCTTGAAATGTAAACAAGTTATCTAGATTGTTATAAACTGGGATTACACAAATCTTCATAGACTACAGCTTCTCAAAAAGAATAACCATATTTTTCAAAGGACTTTAAAAACCAAGGAATTCTTTCTATATTCTTGTATTTACACTGTCATCCTAGAATGTGCTTTTCATTTCCAAGATATTAAAATCTAGTTGTTTAGATTATTAATACAGAGTTTCATTTCTCAGGAATGAAATATGTTAGCTACAACTTAAGTAGAAACTAAGTTCACATTTTCATTGTTTCAGGATGCAAGCGAAAAGAAGGTATTTCATCAGTTCTGTGCACTCCTCTCTGATTTTCCAGCATTTGCAACAGAAACGATTCAAAAGCAGAAAATTTGTATGTCCCCTTTTCCCCAGATGCTGATGCATAAACTGGACAATGTAATCCATAAATTGACAAGCAGATAAAAGTTTTTTTCTACACTGGTACAGTGTATCTGCAGTTCCAACTGAGTTCTGTAGAAGTACTGTAGCTTTCAAGGAACACTACTTTCAGTCTCTGTGGGCTGATTTGTTCCACTCACAAGAACACATTCAGACTATGAAATTCCAATCAAGTTTCAATTATGCCATGACAAGCTTTCTCTCTACTGCAGACTAAATAAGCATGCACATGCACACACATGCATATATTTACATGCATACTCACACATATATTAAAAAAATACAGATTAGCTGTACACTTCAATTTCCCCATCATTTTTTCCCCAGTTAAAAATCCACAGCAAAATGTTAAACATATGAAAAGTATAGAATGAGATTCATGTAAAGTTCCCCACCTGGTTCAGCCAGCTCAAAGCACTGATAGTGGATCCCCCGCTGCAGCCGTAATTATTGTATGAGCAGTCAATAACCTGCTGTACACTGAGTTCTTCCAGGTTATTTCCCTTAATTGCATAGGCAGACTCTATACCTCCCACAATGCTGAAAGCCCAGCAGCCTCCACACTGGTACAAAGAGAAGGGAAGAGGGGAGAAAGAAGTCAGCTTTGTTTTTGAGACCCGAGAAGAAAAGAAATAGAGAGTCAGACAGGTCTTCCAGTGCTCATTATTTACTACTTCATCCTTGAACCTTACTTTTAAGGCAGTAATAATAGGAATTTAATCAGCCATTTAAAATTTTGAACTGTTTTTTTCTCCCTGTATTGCTCACTGAAAGCTTCAAACACATTATGGGTGTCTTTTTCATTCCTGATTAGTTTTTGCCCTTTTAAGACAGTTATAGAATCATAGAATAGTTCTGGTTGGAAGGGACCTTAAAGATCATCGAGTTCCAACCCCCCTGCCATAGGCAGGACACCTCCCACTAGATCAGGCTGCCCAGTGCCATGTCCAGCCTGGTCCTGAACACCTCCAGAGAGGGGGCGTCCACAACCTCTCTGGGCAACCTGTTCCAGTATTTCACCAACCTCACTGTAAAGAATTTCTTTCTTATGTCAAGTCTAAGTGTTTCTGAAAACACTTTTTACTGTGAGATACCAACTTTCTTAAACCAGTATTTGGGCTCCGGATGAATTTAAGGGATACAGTCTACACCTTTCCAAAGTGTGAAGAATTTAATAAAAATAGATTAGCTTCCAAATTAAGAATGATTTAACTGAAATGTAACAGAAAAGCTCATAGGACAATAATAGAATCTATACTGAAGTTTCAGGTTTTTTAATCAATGAGATTTCAAATAGGAAGCAGAATTTATTCCTAGGCAAGGCTCAGGCTACACAATGTGAAGTACAGAAAGACCATGGGGATTTAACAGCCTGATTCTTTCTTACCAGAGACCAGAAACATTTTGTGATGAAATACAATCCCCTGAGTTGTTTTGAGTATTGAGCAGCCAACAGCATTCAACTGTCAGAGAGAAAAACCAACAAAGGATCTACACCCATCTACACCCATCCAAGGGTCTGGCCTTCAACTTACCTCAGTCTCTTCAGACAAGTAGTGTAAAATATTTGTAGATTTAATGAACTAGATTTAAAAAAAACCCAAAACCACAGTTTGTAACTGCAGTTTCTAATGTGTAACATTTACATCACATGCCTTCAAATCTAATCCCACTTTGCATAAAATGCTGCATGACTTTGTATATGTTCAATCAGCAGCACTCCTTGGAGTCTTGAGGAAGTGCTGGTCCCTTCCAAAACCTCTACTGTCCCTGGTGGAACTGCTTCTGAGCAGTGCCTGAGAACCAGGAAAGGAAAACACTCAGACTTACTGTTTGCTGATTTCTCACTTCTGCAATGACTTTCTTGTCCCTCCAGTCAAACTTCTTGGGTAAAGGTTCCTCCTTTCCCTTTGGCATTTTTGTGTATCTGGGAACTTTGCGAGGTATGCTTCTTAAGTAAATAGCTAAACACAGAATATGAAAAGCTATAAACCTACTAAGAAAAGATCCCTAAAATCCAGTAAAGAAGTCTCTCAATATAAGCTACAGAGGAAAATTTAATCTGCAGTTACAGTGATTAGATTTCCTCTGGTTCTCAAATCCATAGAAAATTCATGTATTTTTAAATAATCATTAAGCTCCAGAATTAATCTAAGCATTCCTACAGTCCCACAAAGAGCAGGAATATTCCATGTAGGAAATGTGGGTATAATAACTAGTCCATAAAACAGGTTTTGTTTGAAAATTTCCACATTTTACTTGCTGGAAAAACAATATTTTAGTCAGGAAAAGAGGGGGAAATCTAATGATTCTGAAACGTATCCATCTTAAGAAAGGTGTGAAAACCCCCAATAAATAGAACATATAACAGCAGACTTAAACAGCAAAAAGGGTAGGCTAGCTTAGGCATCAGACAGATTTTTCTTGTGTCATGTTTCTCCTGAAAGTAGTAACTCTCATTGTACAGCCTCAGACCTCCAAGCATTGCCTGAATTGCAGTAAATTTTGTCTTGTGATAGGGAATGGGAACTAAGAGTACTCAATAACCTTGCGTACTTTCCAATTTCACACCTGTTGAAACTGAAGAATGGGCAATGCAACCTTGCAAGACTAGAGAAACATGGAAGATGACTGCTGCATCCGTTGGAAGTAAATGAAGTTTGATACCAGGCATCATAAACTATCTACCAGCACTACAAGACTCTGTAAATATGAAAGATACAAGGTTCTGGTAAAGAATAAGAAAAGCAACAGAAAGTGTACCTTTGAACTCTTCAGGAAACAGGTGAGAAAACTGATTTATTCCATAGAAAGCAGTCTTATTATCTTTCAATGGTGAATTCAGTGAACTGATTCTTCTAGCACTTTCCTGAAGGAAAAAAAACCCCAACACTGTGGACATTATTAGGTTAGCAGAGAAAGAGCAGAGAAGCAAAAGTGTAGCAACAGCTAATATGACCTTAGATAACAAGACAGCTGTTCACCTCAGATTCATTGTGGATTCCTATCAAGCCAATATGAAAGCCTTTAAATGAATTTCAACTCCAAGAAAGATACCAAGAAAGGCTCAGTAAAGTGTAAAAAATTGATATGAGAGAAAAAACAGGAAAGCAGAGAACAAATCTGTGTCAAACACATCTGATGACCTTCTCTGACTGGGCAACAAACCTTGTGATTCAGAGACAGAATCACAGAATGGTTTGGGTTGGAAGGGACCTTAAAGATCATCTAGTTCCAACCCCCTGCCATAGGCAGGGACACAAATATCTCCTGATAAGAGTTAATCCTGTCTAACTTTATGTCCTTACATAGCAAAGAAGCCCACTATAATGGCCAAGACACATTTAAAAAGACATAGAACCACAGAATCATAGAATGGTTTGGGTTGGAAGGGACCTTAAAGATCATCGAGTCCCAATCCCCCTGCCCTGGGCAGTGACACGTCCCACTAGATCAGGCTGCTCAGTGCCTCACCCAGCCTGACCTTAAACACCTCCAGAGATTAAGGGGGCTTCCATAATCTCTCTGGGCGGCCTCTTCCTGCAAGGCCTCCATCCAGGCACCTATGTGCCAAGCGATCTAGGGAATAGGATGGAACCACCAAACTGGCCAGATTCCCCAGTATTTTACATAGATTTTACATTATCCGCAATCTCTGAAAAATCTTATTTTAACCAACAAAAGTAAGAGGTCTGATGCACACCGCACACAAGCCCCCGCCGGTCACCCCACTGTGCCGTGGAGGCGTGAACAGAGCCGGACTCTCAGTGTGCGGGGACAGCGTTTGTGCGGGCGAGGGAGTGAACCCCGGCCTCCCGCCGCACCCGTGCCTGAGCCTCCTCGGTGAGAGCCTGACACCTGCTGTCACAAACTGGCACTTTCACCCTCAGCCCAGTCACTCCGAGGGTATGGGACCAGGAAAACGGAGCGGCGAAGGATGGCAGAGTAAGTTCCACCACGCTTCGCCACCTTCCTCTACCTTTTCCACCCAGTCACCCGGGGAGCGGTGGCGACAGGAGTCACCTCGCCATCCCGCTTCCTCCTCCGGCGCAGCCAGGGCCCGCAGTGAGGCGTCAACTGCGACTCTAAGGGCAGGCAGGGACACGTACCCGGAGGGCCGCCGCCGTTATTTCTTTCACTCGCCCGCCTTCATCCCACGGAGGGCGGTGCGGACCACCGGCGTCGCCGCCCTCCTCCCGAGGCCGGGTGCCCGCAGGCGCCAGGAAGCAGTGGCTGCCCGTCAGCAGCAGGCAGCAGAGAAGCGCCTGTGCCCCCATCCACCGGCCGGGCGCAGCGCCAGGTCTCCCCATGCCGTGCCGGGCGAAGAGTCCCGCTCCTTACCGGGTTCCCATCCCCCGCTCCTCCCCTACCCATCGTGTCATAGGGGGGTGGGGTCTGGGAGGCGAATCCCCATCCCGTCAGGGTAGGGGCCGGGCAGCCTCACTCCTTCCCCCGGCCTGAGCGCGGTCCGGCGCGGAGGCCTGGCACCCTGCGCTGGGCGGGGCATTGACATGGTGGCTGCCACGCCTGAGGGGTTGGGTTTGCGCCTGCTCCCGCCGGAGGTGGGGCTCGGGGCTACGGCTCTTGGCTCTTCTGTCGTTTTGCTGCCTCTTTTGCGGTGCCCGGCAGCACCTTGTGAAAAATCTGTGCTGATTTCCTGTCTGAGAGATGTACGGCCAGGGCAGAAAAGGTGCTAAGTGTTAACTACAAGATTAAAGGTTAATGCCAGGACTTCAACTGAGAGGAAAGTTGGTGCCCGCACGGCAGTCGGCCAGTAGGAAAGAGATTCTGTCGTTGCTACTCCGGGGCACCAGAAAGACAAGATAAGCTTTAGCAAGGAAAGGTGTCAGTGAGGAGGAGCCTCTGGCATCCAGTGCGGTTTGGTCATACTTGAGAGAAACCTGTGTGTGGTTCTGCTGGCTCATTGGTAGCCTCGTGTGCTGGTACATGAGCGAGCAGGTTAGTGTTTACCATTTAAGACTTCCTTAGCTTAACCTTTAATTTCTACGGTCATGTATATTTAAAAGGCATTTGTAAGTAGAATATTTGAAGACAAGCTGAAGGAGCTGG
>VZTY01033031.1:6245-24102 GCA_013400935.1 Turnix velox
GGTGCCCTTTTAGGGGGTCTTGAGAGGGCACAGGGAGGCCTGGGGGGATTTGGGGTGTCAGGGGGGTTCTGGTGTCCTTTTAGGGCATCGTGAGGGGGTCCCTGAGGCACAAGGCTCCTGGAATGGGGTACTCTGGAGCCTTCAACTCCACAAGGACACTGAGCTGCTGGAATGGAGCCAGAGGAGGCCCTGGAGATGCTGGGAGACTGGAGCCTCTCTGATGTGACGGGGGGCTGAGAGAGTTGGGGGATTCAGCCTGGAAAAGAGAAAGCTGTGGGGAGATCTTAGAGCCCCTTCCAGCCCCTAAAGGGGCTCCAGCAAAGCTGGGGAGGGATTTGAAACAGGGAGGGGAGCTATGGGATAGGGGGGAGGGGGAGAACAGTTTTACACTGGAAGAGAGGAGATTTAAGTGAGATCTAAGGAAAAAATTATTTGCTGGGAGGGGTTGAGCCCTTGGCCCAGGTTGCCCAGAGGTTGCTCCAAGTCCACCCTGGATGGGGTTTGGAGAAACCTGGGCTGGTGGGATGTGACCCTGCCCAGGGGCAAGTTCCAGAGTAGAACAGGGAGATGAAACCAAGAGCTCCTCAGACAAGGTTTACATTAAACATCACATGTAAGAGAAAAATTTTGTGGCCATAAGGAAATAATTAAGGGGAATAAATTTACAAGAGAGTTTGTTTTTTTTTCCTTAAAGTATGTCCTCCTGTGTCATGCTAATTAAATTAATGTATTAATTATTTCTTTTGTTTTTCAGCAGTTTAAAAACACGTGTGCAGAGCAGAAAAATAGAAAAAAACTCAAAAACAAATGCTTGGTAATTCTGTTGATAATCAAAAGAGGTTTCATGCTGCATGAAAGTAAAATTGGGCCCACAGGCAAATTAAAATGGGATTTGAATTAGGATGAATGATAATTAGAGTTATTCATTCAAATCTCATTTACATTGAAATGTAAGAAATTGCGTGATTTACAATAATTCTTGAGGAAACAGAGGTTCCTCTTTTTTTTTTAATGTGAAAAATGTAGTAAGACTTTCACTGTTCAAGAGAGGAGAAAGACATGGCCTGAGTCAGTTCCAGCTCACCACAAATCCCACTGACTGTTGTGCCAACATCACCTCCCACCCAACTATTCCAGAGTCCATCCTCCTAAGGAACATGAAAGATGCAGGGAATTTCCTGGGATAAGAGACCTCATTGCAATCACCCTTCATCAATCAGGAAGTGGGTTCAATCCCCACCAACTTCATTTCATAATTTCATAATCATCTAGGTTGGAAGGGACCTTTCAGATCATCAAGTCCAACCATCAGCCCAGCTCTGACAGCCTCATCCCTGGACAGGGATTTGAGCCATTGACACTCAGATTAAAGATTCTGATGCTCTCCCAACTGAGCTACACAGCCAGGTTTTCTGTGTTTTTACAGAAGCATTTACAGCACAGTGCAGCTGAAAAAGAGAATTAAAATGGACTGAATTTTAGGTTTTAATAGATGTTATAGAATATTTGAGAGGGAAGTTTTAGAGTCAAAAATGTGCATTCACAGCCCAGAAATAAACAGTATCTTAGGCTGTTTATGAGAAGAGCTGTGTCCAGCAGGTGGAGAGAGAGGATTCTGCCTCTGCTCTGGTGAGACCCTACCTGAAGTCACTGCCCCCAGCTCTGGAGCCTCAGCACAAGGACATGGAGCTGTTGGAGAGGGGCCAGAGGAGGCCACCAGGATTATGATGGGCTGGAGGCACCTCTGCTGTGAGGACTGAGAGAGCTGGGGCTATCTAGGCTGGAGAAGAGAAGGATCCCAAGGAGACCTTCCAGTGGCCTCTCAGTGCCTGAAGGGGCTCAAGGAAAGCTGGGGAGGGGCTGTTTGCCAGGGCATGGAGACACAGGATGAGGGGCAGTGGTTTGAAACTAGAGCAGGGCAGAGGTAGATGGGACATGAGGAAGACATTCTTCCCATGAGGATGGAGATACACTGGCCCAGGTTGCCCAGAGAGGTGGTGGAGGCCCCATCAAGCCTGAAGACATCTAAGGCCAGGCTTGGTGAGGCTCTGAGCAACCTCATCTAGTGCAGAATGTCCCTGTCACTGCAGGGGGTGGCACTAGATGGCCTTGGAAGGGCCCTTCCAACTCTACTATTCTATGAAAAGGCAACATTTATTTCTGAAGTAAATACTGGGTCATGTGGCAAGTCTCACGTGGCAAAAAGCAGGGGAAGGTTTAGAAAAAGCCACAGCATCAATGTCAATTTGGGAACTATTTCTGAACAGTGCCTTCAAACAGCAGGCTCCTTAACAAGGCCCTGCTGATCCCCAGAACAATCCCCTCAAATTAAAAAAAACACCCTTATTGAATTCTGAGGCCACGGATCCTATGCAGGATATAAATAGAAGGCTAAAATATGGGTAAGAGGTAGAGATATAATAAGACTCTTGTGCTGTCAAAAAAATAAAGATGTCAAACGCCTTATCTTTTTGAAAATCAACATCTACATACCCACCCCAGCATTCAGCTTAAAGATAAACTGGAATGTGCAGAGAAGACATGAATCTCCAGTAGCCTCAGCGTGCCCTCTAGGTACTGCTAACATGGAAAGCCAGCGACAATTTTAGCAACACTCCCCTGCAGTGACACATTCAGATGAAATCCTAGTGTTTTGTGCTGGCCAAAAACAAGCATTTGCTTCCCCCACAGCAACCATGGCCCTCCTGGAAGAAGTGTTCCCAGGGTAGACACCCCAAAGCACACAAAACCCCCATTCTGGAATGGCAAGGTCCATTGGGGCTGCTTGAGCATCCCGTGAGGACATGAGGAGGTGGATCTGAGAGCAGAAGCAAAATGGAAATGGAGGCCAGGCTGAGGAGTCATGACATTTTTGGAGAGCTGTCTTGGGGTCTGTGTCACCCTCAGTCCCTTTTCAGAACCTTCTGAAGTGCACCAGCTCACAGACTGGCACAGCAAGCTCCCAAATTTGGCACTTCCATAGCAACTCAGGGCAGAGTCATCAGACACTCAGCAAACCTGAGCAAGCTACTCATCAGATCTGTCCTTCAGACTCAAGGCATGAAGGAGCAGAAGCAAGCCCCAGGTGATGGGAAATATAAGAATGGACAAAACCAAGCAGTCAGCAGATGAGCCGTCAAGACGCCATGTGCTGTCTGACAGTGGAACCACTGGTCCTGAGGGCAACAAACCCCAGTCAAACCAAAAGGGGACAGAGCCCAACCTTGGTCACAGCAGCACAGTGCCAGGGCTGAAGCTTGAAGAATAAGCAACCCCTCTCCCTTCACATAGTCTGGGGGTTAGGAATAACCCCAACAGTGAGGAGACACTAGAGCACAGCTCAGAAACAACCAAGAGCTCCAGAGAGCACTCCCTCTCTTGTCTCACCCATCCCTCTTTTCTAGTCCCACACATCTCAAAGCAATTCTCTACTCCAATACAGTTCAGCCCTACAAAATGCAGAGATTTTTGAGTAGCTCCTGTATGAACTGGCCTCACACAATGATGGCAGGTCCATCAACATTTATAGAATCATAGAGTCGCAGAAATGCCCAAGATGAAATGGACTCTTCAGCTCATGATGTCTAACACAACAGGCTGAAGGAGTTGGTGTTTTTCAGCCTGGAGAAGAGGAGCTTCTCAATACCTGAAGAGGCTACAGAAAGGCTGGGGTAGGACTTTCTAATAGGGTCCAGGATGGCAGAACTAGGAGCAATGGATGCAAATTGGAAGAGGGGAGATTTAGGATGGTGAGAAGAAAGAAGTTCTTTGCTGTGAGGGTGGTGAGACACTGGAAGAGGTTGCCCAGAGAGGCTGTGGATGCCCCCTCAATCCCTGGAGGTGTTTAAGGCCAGGCTGGATGAGGCACTGAGCAACCTGGTGTAGTGGGAGGTGCCCCTGCCCATGGCAGGGGGGTTGGAACTAGATGATCTTTAATGACCCTTTCAACACAAACCATTCTATGATTCTAAGAACCAGTCCTAACCCTTATCTCTAAGCTCTGTGTCAGCCCAGCCCTTAAATCCCTCCAGGAATGGAGCCTCAACCAGTGACCCAGCTCCTGTTCTGCTCCCACCCTCAGCGCTGCTCCGCTCCATTCTCATTATGTAGGAGCCGGTAACGTACGACAGAAACCTTTCCTTCCAGTTGGACACTGAAAAAAAGAAATTACCAGGTAGGCAAATAGACAGTTCTTTTCCTTTGCAAAGAGTTTGAATCTGAAGCTTAAGTCATAGCAGAGAAAACAGCCAACACTCCTGTTTTGAGATCAAAGTCAAGTGTTTAAACTAAACCCTGAGCTCTTGGATCCCCAGCACTGGCTGTCAGCACATACCGGGGCCAGGGACTTAGGTGCAAGCTGAAACACAAGAGGTTCCACAGAAATAGAAGAAAAAAACTTCTTCACAGTGAGGGTGAGAGAAGAGTGTCCCAGGCTGCCAGAGAGGGTGTGGGGTCTCCTTCTCTGGAGACATTCAAACCCCACCTGGACACCTTCTGTGTGACCTGGTCTGGGTGTTCCTGCTCTGGCAGGGGGTTGGACTAGATGTAACTTGCACTGGTACCCTTAAATTGCAAAGATCAGGAGGATATCCTCAAGAAAGACTGTTCCTACCCAGAGAAAAGACCATGAGACCAGGCAAGCATGGATTCAGGTCCACAAAACAGCCTTAACTGAGCTGTCACTTCCCTCCCTTCCACACCAAGCAGATCCTTCAGGCTTTTCCATGAGAGGATCACAAACACACACACAGAGTGCTCATCTCCCCAACAGCAGGAACACCAGGAATCCTTTCAGTAAGATCCCACACTGTCCTTTGCTCAGGTTCCAACACTCAAAGCATCACCACTCAGCAACCACCCAAAGATCAAACAGGCCAAATGTCCAACAGCCTCTTTGTAAGTGACAGAACCACCCACTTACCTCAAACATCTACATTTTAAACATGTTTAACCTCCAGCTCCCCTTGTACCCATAAGAAACATCAACAACTCCACCACTTTAACCACCATATTCTATCTGTCAATGCCACCTGTGGAGCAGGGTGACAGGTCCAAGTCCAGCTGGGTTTTAAATCCCAGAGGAGGGTGGTTGGCAACCTGAACCTACACCTGACCACACTCCCAGTACAAACAGCTTTTCTTTAAGTGGAATTTCCCATTGTTCAGTCCATGCCATTCCCCAGGTACCACTGAGCAGAGTCTGGGACAACAGAGACCAAGTATTTTCCTGTAAGAATGGGGGAGGACAAGTTACAGCGACCAGAAACACAGCAGCAAGTGACACTTTGACCCAAAATCCTTCCCAGTCAGTGAGGGATCTCTGCCTACAGGAACACAGGCTGCTGCTGTCTGTTCACCCCCAACATGTCCCGTGCAATCCCACTGGCATCAATGACAACAATGGCAACACATTATTAAAACATTTAAAATATTGCACAATTGACTGTCCTACCTACATTCCCAGCAGTTGTTTCAACAAATGCAGGCAAAGGCAGGGTAAATATGGGAAAAAATACCATGGGGATGAAGACAAAAGGCAGGTACTAAGTGACCAGAGACCCTCCAAAGTGACAGCAGGGCTGGGGTTACCCCAATCAATAAATCCCACAGCTTCAGTTCATTTCAGGATGTACCTGTGAACAGTAGAGGAAAAGCAACTGCTGGATGATATCCTGTGATATCCCAACTGCTTCAAAGTCTCCAACAGAGCTATGGCTTGGCACCATCCCACAAGGCTGCACCCAGAGACACACAAGGCAAGAGAAGAGGATGGGAGAAGCAAAACACTTCCTGCACCCAAATGGAACACAATGCCCTTCCCCAGACTTCAGACCTAAGGATTGAAGCACTTCCAGAACAGCAAGAAAAGAAGGAAAAACCTTATTTTCCCAGGCAGATCAATGAGGTTTTTGATCCAAAATGAAGAACACACAAGGACTAATATGTGTCACAGCCTCTGAGGGACACGTGATGCAGGAGAGCAGCCTTTGCATGGACCAGAGCAGCCACACACTCACCTGGGTGCCTCCATCCCTCTCATGAGGACTGGGGAAGGGCATCTCCACCTGCAGACATCACAGAGATTTCATTGTCTTGATGTGATCAGTGATTGGAATAATCACAACACCCCTTTAACTGCTCCTGATTCCACTGCAGCCAACAGCACCACAGCCTGTCCCCACTGGGCTCCTCCTCTATGCTCAGAGGGATGAGTGTCAAAAGAAAATGACACTCTGGAGGCAGCTGACCCAAATATCACTCTCACGGCCATTTTGGGAAAGAAAAGAGAAGCCAAAAGAGAGCAATTCTGTCGGCTCCTGTACGTCAAAAGGTTCTCACTTGGTTGAGCGAGATTCAATCAAGTGGGGATGAACACCTAAGTCATCCACCACCATATTAAGACAGTCAAAAGAAACTACAGAAGCATTTGCTTCATAGATAAACCTCAAAACCCAGCATGAATGGCTTGTAAATAAAATAGATACCACACAGACTCTGCTACAGCATCCCAAATCACACACAATGCAACACCTACGGATGGCAGTTGTTCCACTGTAACCCAAATAAAAATAAAGATTCTTCTTTCCCAGCTCTACCACCTGATGCCACCTCACCCTACAATAGTACCAAACTCATCCCATTTTTCCTTCAACTGCAGCTGCAACTAATCTCTACTGAGAAGGACAAGTGTTCAGAAGGAAGCAGAAGACGTTGCAGGGAACACTGTGAACCCTCACCACTGGCTGCTTTTCAAGACAAGAGAGCTCTGCCAAACTGGTCAGGACCAGGAAGCTTCACGAACCCCTGAGGACACAACCATACATCTCCTCTGCTGGGCAGCACTAAGCCCAGGAGGATGGTAGCCAGTCACAACACAAGGTCACCTTCTTGTTTCTGGACAGCACAACAATTTGTAAGGATGGTAGTAGGAACACCAGAGGAGGCTGGAGCCCCTCTCCTATGAGGTCATCTCATCCAGCCCCCTACAGTGACAGGAACATCCTATACTAGATCAGGTTGCTCAGAGCTTCAACAAGCACAGCCTTCAAGGTCTCCAGGCTTGATGGGGCCGCCACCACCTCTCTGGGCCAGTGTCTCACCACCCTCATGGGCAAGAACTTCTTCCTTATGTCTCGCCTAACCCTGCCCTGCTCTAGTTTCAAACCACTGCCCCTTGTCCCGTGTCTCCATGTCCTGGCAAACAGCCCCTCCCCAGCTTTCCTGGAGCCCCTTCAGGTACTCCCAGCTCTCCCAGCCTCTCACAATAGCAAAGCTCTTCCAACCCCCTGACCTACTCCATGGCCTCCTCCAACCTCACACTGATAGCTCCACGTCTCCCCTGAGTGGAACAGAGGACAAGATCCCCCTCCCTTGGACCTGCTGTTGCTGCTGTCTATCCCATGGCTGAAATACCCCACGGAGTCTCGAGGGAGCCTCCCCCAAGGGGGCTGCAAAGCCACCATCAGGAAAAGCTGTTTCTCAGTGCTACTAAAAGAGATGACAATGTCACACAAAAAAAACCATGACTTTACACACTCACTCACAGCCCTAGAAACAGGGTCTGTCTCCTCACCAGTCCCATTCCTCTGGGACTCTGTGGGAAAATGGCTCATGCTGTAAAAAGCTAATTGAGTATTGGACTGGGAGGACTGGGTTCCATTCAACTGAGTTTAACAGAGCTCAGAGCTGGAACAGCTGACCTGGCTACAGCCTTTCTTCAATTCACCTTGGGACAAGGAGGAAAGTCTCACACCAGCTCTGAAGACAAGAGTTGTGAAGGAAACCCTGGTAAACCACAGGCCTCAAAACCCAATGCTCATACAGGACTAATGAATCATAGAATCATAGAATAGTTTGGGTTGGAAAGGACCTTAAAGATCATCGAGTTCAACCCCCCTGCCATAGGCAGGGACACCTCCCACTACATCAGGCTGCTCAGTGCCTTGTCCAGCCTGGTCTTGAAATGAGACAATAGTAAACAGACTAGAACTAGTAGACAATTGATATATCTGTATAAATATGACACACCAGGGGAAAAGTCAGTGTAGCTTCTGCAAAGTAACTTTCAGCCTCACAAAAAGGTACCTGGATTTTTAAGATTTCAGAGTCTCTCTCATCAAAGACTTCTTGCAGGGACACCAAAGGCCACAGCGGAAAAGGGACTGGGTGAAAGAGAACAAGGAGTAGGAGGAAAGGGTCATTTCCTGCATGAGACTGAGGTCCCAGAGGAATTTTACAGGGAGAGAGGCTGGGAGCTGGAACGGGAGTGAAACACAGCAGTGACACAGTTGGGGAGTGATGTGACCAAGGATCCTGATGGTAACAATCCAGGCAAGGAACAGCAACCATGAAGAACGGCAGAAGGATCATATGGCTACAAGTAACCCAGTCATGAAATGGCAGCTGAAATTCCATACAGATAAAGTGACGCAAACATTGAATAAAAAAAATCTCAGTTTCACACTAAAAACAGCTGTGCCCTGAGATGGCCTCCACAAGCAGGAGACCTGGGGGCTGACAGGCTGCTCCAGGAGAGCTCCAGCACTGCTCTGAACAGTCCAGAAAGCCAACAGTGTTTGACCAGGGCTACAGAAGGATAAGGAGAAGAAGAGCAGTCTCTGCCATGTCACTGTGAGCACCTGTGTCCCTGCCATGGTGAACAGCTCTGGTCACCCTCACCATCCTCCTGATGGAACAGGAACAGCTTCAGTGCAGAGGTAAGGACTGGCTGAAGAAGCAAGAAGGCTGAGCTGTAAAATCTGGAACAGCAGGGAGAAGAAAAGCCCCTTAAAAAATGGAAATATAAGACAGTGGTTGAAAGAGAGGGACTGCTTTAGGTGGAAAGTAGTCACAATGCTAGAGGGGCTTCAGACATGTAATGTGTTTGTCAATACTTGCTGGTGAAGGGGTGTGGATGTCCCATCTCTGGAGGTGTTTAAGGCCAGGCTGGATGAGACACTGAGCAACCTGGTGTAGTGGGAGGTGTCCCTGCCTAAGGCAGGGGGGTTGGAAATAGATGATCTGTTGTTCTCCTTGCAACACAAACTCTTCTATTCTATTCTAATTATCTAATTATCCTGCATTATGGATTATCCTGAATCGTGCAGCATCACCCATCAGCTGTGCCCCTGAATCCATAACACAGCCCGGCATCCAGGAGTTAACAACGAGTTGGGAACTCACCCTCAAGCTAGCATGAAAACCATCTGCACACAAGAAACACCTCACACTTCCACACTCTCTGCTATTTTAAGCAGCAAGAGATAGAGAACTTCACTGACAATGACTTCTTGTACCTGAGTCTGGCACGGCTGGGTCATAGAATCATGGAATGCAATGAGTTGGAAGGGCCCTTCAGAGCCCTTCCAGTGGCACCCCCTGCAATGACAGGGACATCCTGCACTAGATCAGGTTGCTCAGAGCTTCAGCAAGCCTGGCCTTGGATGTCTCCAGGGTTGTCCAGAAGACATTGCAGGGAACACTGTGAACCCTCACCACTGGCTGCTTTTCAAGACAAGAGAGCACTGCTAAACTGGTCAGGACCAGGAAGCTGAGTACACAACCATACATCTCCTCTGCTGGGCAGCACTAAGCCCAGGAGGATGGTAGCCAGCCATAACACAAGGTCACCTTCTCATTGTTGGTTACCTGGACAGCACAACAATCTGCAAGGATGGTGTCAGAAACACCAGAGGAGGTTGAAGCCCCTCTCCTATGAGGGCATCTCATCCAGCCCCCTCTAGTGACAGGGACATCCTGCACTACATCAGGTTGCTCAGAGCCTCACCAAGCCTGACCTTGGATGTCTCCAGGCTTGATGGGGCCTCCACCACCTCTCTGGGCAATCTGGGTACAGTGTCTCCCACCCTCATAGGGAAGAACTTGTTCTTCATGTCTCATCTAACCCTGCTCTAGTTTCAAACCACTGCCCCTCGTCCTGTGCCTCCTTGTCCTGGCAAACAGGCCCTCCCCAGCTCTCCTGGAGCCCCTCCAGGCACTGGGAGCCTTCTGTTCTCCAGGTTTCAGCCTGTTCACAGCCCCAGCCTCTCTCATGGAGCAGAGGGGCTCCAGCCCTCAGATCCTCCCCTGTTCCATCATGAATGCCCAGAGCTGAGGCATCACCATCAGCAGAAGTCCAACCTCCCAATGCCACAAACCCCATTGCTCATCCCAAAATCCAGGCTGCTTCACAGCCAGACCCACGTTTAAACCCAGAAGTAATTTTTCCACCTTCCTTCCCCACTTGAGCTCAATCAGAAGAGCCATATGGAAACAACTGGCTGTGGTTTTTTCAGGAGGGTTTTTTTAGGAGAGAGGACACACTGTGCACACCCACCAGCTGGTGAACAAGCAGATCAAGGGTTGAGCCCAGCAACACAAGGGGTGATCAGAGGAAAAACACTGAGCTCTAACTGCTGGTCACCTCCGTGGCACCACACTACAAAGGTCCAACCTGCCCATCATCCATATGTATGCCTCCACCTCCAGCAGGATCTCAAACAAGGTCAGGCACACATAGTCAGAATTCCTTCCTGACAAATTTGTAACTAAAAAGGTGGAACTAATATCTGGAAGAGCCCAAAGCTGGTCTCATGCCCTTATTTAGGCGGAAGAGCTGGCTGACTCCACTGATTTTCAGCTCAGCAAGGTAACGGGGAGAAATCCTCCACTGTCGTGTAAAATCCCCGAGTCAGTGAGTCATTTCTGCACACATCTAATGTCAGATTTGAAAGAAATCCTGCTAATAACCGGGCCAGGCATGTACTTAAGAGTCAGGAGCAGGCTTAAGTACCTGGATGATCTGGAAATACCCATTAGCCCCCGGAAAAGAGACTGAACCAGGCTGGTTGTTGAATTAATCACAGCGGCATGAACACAACTGCTAATATTAAACTGGGGGGGTTGTGTGTGTGTGTGTGTGTGTGTGAATGTGTGTGTGTGTGTGTCAGCATCTGTTCAAGTTTAGGCATATAAAACATTTTTCAGCCCAGTGACTCCACAGGGAAATGCCTCCTACATCAGCTCATCTGACTCAGTTTTTCCATCACATTTCCCTTAATACAGTTTTGTCCATAAATACACTATTTGGGGTTGTTTCTTTCTCCAAATATAGCTTTTTTTATTTATAGAGTCAGAAAACCTTGTAACTTCTCTTATTGCTTAAAGCCCCGGGTTCTTCTTTGAAATGCAATCATTGAGGAAACACCAGCCCATGGTGTGAAGCTGAGATCTACCTCTGCTGCTCTATTTACTGTTCTCAGGATTTCCTTCACTAGAAAATGTCCCAACAGCTCATGGAACAGAACCATGGAACTGCCCAGGTTGGAAGGGACCTTTCAGCTCATGGAGTCCAACCATCAACCCAACTTTGACAAGAACCAGCCCTAAACCATCTCTCTGAGCCTTGTGTCTGCCCAGCTCTTAAATCCCCCCAGGGATGGTGCCTCAACCCTTGCCCTGGGCAGTCTCTTCCAACACTTGAGAGCCTTTTCTGTGTAAAAATTTTCCCTAATCTCCATCCTAACACCCCCCAGCACAACTTGAGGCTGTTTCCTCTTGTTCCATGCTCTGTTCTTTGGGAGAAGAGCCCAACCCCAGCCACACATGGCACACAGCAGCTCAGCTCACAGCACCTCTGAGAACTTTCTGTCTTCCTCTTACACAAAAGCCAGCCAAGTTTTTAAAAATCCCAACCAGATCTTGCCAACAGTTCCCCATTTGGTGAGTCACCACACAGCCAGTGACAGCAATTCTTGTTTCTGGTACAAGGAGGTCTGAAATCCAATGAGGAATCAGAAACCTCACACTGCCTTCCTCATCTCCAAGGAGCATTTTGAAAATAAATTAATTTCTGTGGCTTTTAAAAAAAAGCAAGCAGCCCACTACAACCACAACAAAGAATAACCAATGGGTAGATAATTTTTAAAACACAGGCTTGTTTTTTGCAGAGGCAGAATTTAGTGATGGAGCAACACTGGCTGTGGCACGTGAAATGGGATTTAACACAATCTGACCGTTAATAACCACAATTTGAGCCAAGAGAAAGCACAGTGTGAGGGCAGGAGGGTGGAATTCCACTCCTGCTGCTCATGGGAAGTGCAAAGAACAGGCGGAAAGGCTGATAATGGATGTGGGGTTCTGTGATAAAATCCCTTATTCATAAGAGAGGGCAAAGGGGATGATGCCCTTCTGCAGCCACCCTTTGAGGCCTGACCTTCCTCCTCATGTCTCATCTAACCCTGTCCTGCTCTATTTCAAACCACTGTCACTCCATGCCCTGACAAACAGCCCCTCTCCAGTTTGGGGAGTGGCTGATGTCCAAGGATTCAATGCATGGAATCACCCCACAGTGCTGGGCAGGGATGCTCAGAAGGATTGTGTGTGTGCACACATGGTTGGGCCATGTTAGAGCAGAGCAAGCAGAAAAAATCGGGAATATCAGAGCAATTTTTGTCACTGGAATAATTTCCTTTCTATTAAGCAGACTAAACTCAATCAATTGAGAGCACAAAAGCCATAAAACACTTCACTGAGCGGCAAGCAGGGACGGCAAAAAGCTGGAAAGAGGGTGGGAAGAAAGAATCACCTTCCTAATGAGGCAGCAGTGCCCACCCTCCCGCACCACGGCGCAGCCAGACAACAAAGGGCTCCATTATCTGCCGGGGAGTTTTGCTCCAAGTGTTTAACGATCGTTCCTGCTGCCGCTATCCAGGGAATCCCGGCTCAGCCACCAAACTCTACCTGATGCAATTCATTCTGTCTAAAAAAGAAAGAAGGAAAATCCAAAGTGGTGTTAGGAAAGAGCCACAAAATTGTCTCCCTCACAGCTCGCTGAGGTCGGAGTGTGACTCCCTCGCTTCTTTTTCAGCCCCGCAGCCCCCCGGAGGTGCAAATGATGCCAAGGGGGACATGAGCAAATCACCAAAATTCACCCTGATGGGCACAGGCTGCCCGGGCAGGTTTGAAAGCACACTCTGATACAACAGCTCCTCACACACCAGCACCGTGGCTTGGCTGAAGAAGCATCAGACACAATGCAAGAGCCTCCTCCAGCTCCCACAGCACGAACCCAGCAGAGGAGTAACCAACCCAGTGCACAACGAACCCAGTCCATAACAGCCCAATTCACAACCAACCCAGTCCATAACCAGCTGGCTCTGCGGGTCCTGAGCTACACCTTGGTACAGCTGCAGACCTGCAACCACATGCATCTCATCCTTTTTGTGTCAAAAAGTGATGTTCCAGGAGAGTTTGGGGCTTTTTTGACCTCCCAGCAGCTCTGGCAGCCAGAAAACGAACTAAAGCTGTTAAGTCTGAGTCTTAAAATTCAGCACAAACTCTCCAGCAGCCATTAGATCTCCCACCTTGGAAGAATTTTACTCTTGAATTCTGCCATGGTCAACTACAAAACCATATAAAGCCTGAAAAGAGTTTTTAATAAGCTAATTTCCCACAACATTTCAGAAAAGCTATCAGCAATAATTCAACAGTCCACTGCTTCAGGGATAACACTGCACTAAAAGGACTAAAGGCAGTCACGTTGAGGGAATAGCGAGTCATTAAGAATTTTTAGTAACTTTTCTCAATGAAAACTCCTCAGTATGCACTAACACCTTTGCTAAATCCTTAAAATTGGTTTCAACATTGCCAAACACTGCCTTGCTGCACCTCCATCCCCACAAATATGCTCAAAACTGTCTTCTTCATGAGTCTTCAGTAGGAAGCGGGTGGCACCACTGGACATCCTCACCATCAGCACATTTTCTGACCCTTTTGAGGCTCCTCTCTACATCACTCAATGCCAGATGCCATGCCCTCAGCCTGTGACCCAAATTTTTCCAGTTATTTACTGGTATTTCCATCACTGGAAAGTTATCAATGATGACCTGGATGTTTGGTTTGAATTAAGAGTCAGAAACAGTCACTGTAGAAGGGCTAAGAAGACATGGAATACATCTAGAGAAGACATATTTCATGACAATTCTCCACTTCTCATTGTTCAGACAATTGTGCAATGTTTTTAAAAAATAACAAAAAAACGTTGCTGCATCAACTTGGAAAACACTGAAATTTTTTACACTAAAATGCTGCCCATTAGCAATAACTCAACAGTCCATAACACAAACCTGAAGGGCGAAAAGGCAGTCATGTTGATGAGGGTACAGCCAGACATTAAGAATTTTTAAAACAAGTTTTCTTTAATAACTTTTAAACTGGACTGAAACTCGATGAAACCCCTTTTAAAAGCAAAAGCTGAGAGAGTTGGGCAAAGAGCACAACAGACAGCAGCTCGAGTGGATGCCTTTTCAGCAGGATGCTCCAACAAACCACATTTATTTCATGTTTCAATCAGAAACACGAGCCTTCAAAAGTACTAAAATCTGCTCCTTCTTCTGTTTTGCCCCATCATAAACAAATACCAGTCAAGTTTTTTTCAGGAAAGACACTGAAAAGAGGCAGTTTTCTTCCAAAGAGCCACAGAAATGCTGGGAGGGCAGACTCTTACCCAGGAGAGATCCCCCCTCAGCCCCAGCTCATCCCTTACCTCCTAGGCTCCTCCACACCATCAGCAGCCCCCCGTCATCCCCGGCTGCAGCCTTGCAAGGGGAAATCCCTCCAGTCAAAGTCCTCTACCCCCAGCTACAGTCCTCAGGACTGCTGAGCTGAGAGGAGGAGGAGGACAAGAGAGCAGGCTGCGCATTCGTCAGACACACAAAATATGTGAGGGTTCAGCCCACCCACTGCTGAGCCCCCCCCTTCCTCCCCAACTCTGCTCCAGTCACCAGCGCGACGTCAGGAGGAAAACAAACATCGTCCCCTCCTGCCTTTTTAGCTCAGCAGAAAGGCTGCAGTTAATTTGGGGCTCGTTGGAAATACGGGACTTTCAGCTGTTTGCAGTCACAGGGGAAGAATAAGGAAAGGCACAACAAGGCTCAAAGCAGCTGGGTGTTGGTATGTTCACTTTCTTTTAAAAATTCTCCACACACACCCCTGAGAAAGCACAAGCAGAACTTTAGAATGCATTGAGAAAGAGTAAAATTAAAGAATCACAGAATTGTTTGGGTTGGAAGGGACCTTCAAGATCAAGCTCCAAGCCCTCTGCCATGAGCAGGAACACCTCCCACTACACCAGGTTGCTCAGTGCCTCATCCAGCCTGGCCTTAAACACCTCCAGGGACTGAGGGGGCATCCACAACCTCTCTGGGCAACCTCTTCCAGTGTCTCACCATCCTCACAGGAAAGAACTTCTTTCTTCTCTCCAGTCTGAATCTTCTTTCTTCCAATTTACATCCACTATTCCTAGTCCTGCCATCCCATATCCTATTCAAAAGTCCTACCCCAGTCTTCCTGTAGCCCCCTGCAAGTATTAAGAAGCTACTCTGAGGTCCCTCCTGAGCCTTCTCCACGCTGAACAACCCCAACTCCTTCAGCCTGTCCTCAGAAGCTTCAGCCTGTCCCCCTGCCTTTCTGTAGCCCCCTTCAAGTATTGAAGGGGAACTTCTCTTCCCCATGTTCCCGGTAGCCCCATAATGCACTCGAAGGTTCTCTTCCTGGAACCTTCTCCAGGCCAGCCTGTCCCCCTGCCTTTCTGTAGCCCCCTTCAAGTATTGAAGGGGAACTTCTCTTCCCCATGTTCCCGGTAGCCCCATAATGCACTCGAAGGTTCTCTTCCTGGAACCTTCTCCAGGCTGACAGCCCGTAGTCATCTCTGTGGTATCCTCTGGCCGCAGCCCAGCAGGTCCATGTATTTTTATGCTGGTCCCAGCACATCAGGTGGAGTCCCACCAGAGCACAACAGAGGGACAGAATCCTCTCCCTTGCCTTGTTGGCCCTGCTGCTCCAGCAGGGAGATGGGATTAGAAGATCTCTTGAGGTCCCTTCCAATCCCTGACATTCTGTGATTCTGTGAAGTTCTATCTTCCTAATTACAAGTCTTCATAAAAAGCAAGTTTTACCTTCTTCAATGACCTGAAGAAGGGTTAGGTTTGATCACTGGACTGGTAAATGTTTGCTGAGCATCCATCCCCACCAAACAGATTTCTAACAGAAAGTAACAGACTTTTTTCCAACCAATTGTCCTCGACATACAGCAGGCAGAAGACATGGAAACAATAACAGGGCTCATCAACTGTCAGTCAAATGAAAAGCCTTGCTCTTCCTCTTATTTCTAAATACTAACTAAGCACCCAGGGAAAACACTGAGCCAACTGTTGCACGAGAATCCATACTGTACATCCATGCCCTAATTAAATCTCTCTGCACTATCCCCTATTTGTAATTAATTTGACTGTGGAACAAAATTAGCACTTCCCTGGGAAGCAAAGTCACAATGACCAGCAAAAGCCAGAACTCCCTCCTACCAGCAGAAGAGAGAATTGGCTTAAAAGAAAAGAAAAAGCCACTGAAAATAACTCTTTAAATGTCATTATTGTGAAATTTTACAACAATGGGAGAAAGATCGGCCCAACAATGGCCAAAACTTTCATTAGTTGATACACAGAGGATTTTATCTCCTTGTGTTCCACATCCAGATTGAGCACCAGGAAATATCTGTGATTCTATGGAACACACTCAGCTGGCCTGAGACAGGGCGAACTGAGGCTGTCACAGGACCAGAAACCTTTACCTGGCCAAGGAGAGCAAGGTCTCCCTTTAAAGGGACTTTAAAGATCATCTAGTTCCAACCTCCCTGCCATGGCCAGGGACATCTCCCACCACACCAGGCTGCTCAATGCCTCATCCAGCCTGACCTTAAACACCTCCAGGGATTGAGGGGGCATCCACAACCTCTCTGGGCAACCTCTTCCAGCATCTCACCACCCTCACAGCAAAGAACTTCTTTCTTCTCTTCATCCTAAATCTCCCCTCTTCCAATTTACATTCATCACTCCTAGTCCTGCCATCACAGATCCTATTCAAAAGTCCTACCCCAGCCTTTCTGTAGCCCCCTCCAGGTATTGAGAAGTCACTGTGAGGTCCCCCCTGAGCCTTCTCCAGGCTGAGCAACCCCAACTCCTCCAGCCTGTCCTCACAAACTGATGTCTCAGCTCCTCTTGGTGCTACAACAGCATCAGGGACCTGCACCCTCTTAAAGTAAAAACAAAAACCTGTTACTCACAACTAAGGGCCGCGCAGCATTAGGAACGAGGAGAATTCACCACTGAAAGTGGTAAAATCATCTCTAAGGCTGGCTATGACCATCACCAAGGCAGTTTAACGCCAGGAAGCCACGACACGGGTTCACTTGGGAAAAAGACACTAGAAATGCCCGTCTCTGAAAGGCACCGATGGCAGTCGCGTCCCTGTCCCCTGGAGCCCACGGGACAAAGCCGATGGCAGCGGGTGAGGGGAGGGGATCACGGGCCCAATTGGGCCACGGGTGACACTGAGCTTCAGGAGAGTGAGCGGCACCTCTGAGACCCCAACTCCCCTCTGAGCAACCATCTCTGCTGGGCCTCCCGTGGCCACATCCCCTCGGAACCCAGGCTCCCCTCAGCTCCTGTGGCACCCACAGCCCCCCACCTCCATCCTCTCAGAGCCCACGGCTCCCCTCAGGAACCTGCCCCCACTCAAAGTCCATGGCTCCCTACACAGACCGTGTTTTCCCCTCAGGCCCTCACCGCTCCGTCTCCTCAGAGCTCCCGGCTCCGCGGGATCCCGCCTCCCTCCCAGCCCGCCCGCTGCCCTCGGGCTCCGCGGCTTCACTCGCAGCTCCCTCCTCCCCTCAGCCCCTCACGGCTCCTCACAGCCCATGGCTCCCCAACAGCACCCCCCTATTCCCCGCACGCTCCGCGGCTCCTCTCGCAGCCCCGGGCTCCTTTCAAAGCACATGGCTCCCCTCAGGATCCCAGCTCCT
>VZTY01033032.1:0-15142 GCA_013400935.1 Turnix velox
AAAAAAAACTTTTGAGTAGAATACCACAGCATTTAAAGTCAGGAAACTCCAACATTTACAAACCTATCAGGCATCATATAGACTATAATGTAAAAAAGTGGCAAATAAATAGCAAATGCAAGTGTTTCATCTCCTTGCAGAGGAGCAAACAAAGCATATCCAATTAAGAGCTATCATGAAGATGAAGCAGATCTCCAGTTTCCTCCTGCTGCTTAGCTACAGGTAAATTAAGAAGCATTGTTAAAAAGCTAACAGCAGAAGCCAGGTTGTGTGACATCTCAGTTCTAACTGCCCACTGCCACTTCAGACAGGTAATTTTACCATTACCCTTTCCTTAATGTAGGAAAACAATGTTTCACAAATTAAGTAATTATACATACAGGATTATACCTCTCCCCCTTCCACATCAGTCTGTAGCCTGTCCCACAAGCTTTTGCAGAGGTATATTTTATGAGAAATATGAGTCAGATCACAGTGTGTAACAAGCCATAACTAGTATGTGGCTACTCAAGTGGCTGTAGCTGGCCATTAAGTATCCTTCCAATACAGCAGCATATTCCAGGAATGCCTACTTCTCTCATATGATGGAACACAAGTCATAGTCATCTAGGTTGGAAGGGACCTTTCAGATCATCTAGTCCAACCATCAGTCCAACTCTGACAAGCCTCATGCCTGGACGGGGACTCGAACCCCTGACCCTCAGATTAGGAGTGTGATGCTCTCCCAACTGAGCTATACATCCAAGTCCGAGTGGGGGAATTTCTCTCTTCATTCCAGAGGACTGTAGCAACCCCAACCTACTGCACGTTCAGCCAAAGAACATCTAAAAGGACTTCAGTAATATAAAGGGTCAATGAAGTGTACCTATCCTCGGCACCAGGATGATCTTCTCACGGCAGCAGTTGGGAAATGCATTTAGCGGGGTCTTTGACATGTGTGCAGTTTTCAGGAAGCAAAAAGTCAAAATTCAGCAGCAGCCCCCTGAGCTCCTCACAGAATGCAGCAGTCCTCAGATGCCCCCGTGTGATTCCTACACGCACTACACCAAAGAAATCTCATCCAAGGAACGCGTTTTGGGGAGGAAAGGCCTAGCAAGTGCATGGGGTTTGCATCAACATGTCACATTTTGTGTTTGCTCATCAGTCAGGGTGACTCAGTTCTGCCCAGAGCAGAGCCACGAGGAAACTCTGCTTACTAGCCACTGGTGGAAAAAAAAAAACCAAACAAACAAGAGCAGATCTGCAAGCCTGTGGTTTTAAAGTAAATTAGAAATATTCCCTCTGAAGACTGGAATGACCCCAGTCAATCTCTTAACCCCTAAAACATAGAGAAGATTAATTTTTTTTCATATAGGGTAACAAATAGAAATCCCTGATCTAAAAGTATCTCAGAATACAACTTAGTGAATTACTAAGCTTGTTTAGAGAAGACACAAAAATATTCAGTGCCCTCTTGTGGCTTGAATTATGAAAGAAGATAACAGAAACTACTGAAGTCTGAACAGTCTCATGACAGAGGTGGCACGTAAATCACATCTGTGACAGAACTGCCACAGCTGTTATACTGTAGAAAAAAGCAACTATCTTCCTACTATGTTCCATACATATTGGCAAATACAGAGAATCAAATGAAAGGCTTTCTAGAAAATGCTGCCTTGGAGGCATTCAAGGCCAGGCTTTATGAGGCTCTGACC
This sequence comes from Turnix velox, assembly GCA_013400935.1. Lineage (NCBI taxonomy): Eukaryota > Metazoa > Chordata > Aves > Charadriiformes > Turnicidae > Turnix > Turnix velox. The sequence goes on from VZTY01033032.1 coordinate 1,695, forward strand.
AACTTGACTGAGTATAGAATGTCCATGCTCACTGAAGGGGGCTGGACTAGATGACCTTTGAAAACTCTTCCAATTCAACACATTCTATGATTCCTTGATTCTAAAACAAGCGCATCCTAGTGTAAAAGAAAAGGTCTGCCTGAGATGGTTTTGATTTTAAACATCATCCTGGTCTCTCCTATCCAAAAATATACCTTCACCTCAAAGAAAACAACAAAGTAAATGGTTCCATGCATTAAAAAACACACACACACACAGAAAAAAAAAAAGAAGAAGAAAAAAAAAAGAAGCTCTTAAGATATTCAGATTCTTTCAAACTGCAAATACATTCTAAAAAATATAATAAGAAACATAAACTCCTCTGAGCCACATAAGTAAACACAACAGCCGAACCCTGGAAATTATTGATGCGAAGTTTCTTAATGACTTTATTTATCCCTGAGGCTCACATCACCACCAAGATATTGAAAGTACAGCTAGAGGAGCTTATACAACATACAGAATATGAGACAATACTTAGGAGCTAAGTAATATAATCTCAGCTACTTAATTGCTGATTAAAAGATAGAAAGGGGAGTAGGAGGGGAAACAAGGTAAACATGAGAATTCCTGTAGGGAAACACAGAGAGAGGAAAAAAGAGGCAGAAACACAAGAACAGAAATAAAAAAAAAAAAATGGGAAAGACCACTTGTCTAAGTGTCCTCATGAGCTTAAGTGAGTTCATAAGAAGTGTTCTGTCACTAAGCCCTGAGAAATGACCTGCAGCTTCATAGAGCTGAGGAAAACAACCTAAACGTATACAGAGGATTGAGCGCAAAAATTTTAAGTGAAATCAGAAGCTTTTCACAAAATGCATTTATCTGTTTACTTTTCCCAGGGTTTTTTGATTTTTTTGTTTTGTTTGGTTGGTTTTGCTTTTTTTTTTTAAATTCTCCAATTACCTAACATGTTGTGGGATGGCGGGGGAATAGATGCAAAATTTGTTTTCCTCTTGATAATGTCCACAAAAATAGAGATATATGGCTGGTGTGAGGGAAGAGGGGAATAGAATAAGGGTGGTTAGGGCTGGAAAATAAAGAGGTGGAAACTGGTTGTCCCCAAAGCGCACCGTCAGTTTGACAGTAAGAAAGAGTGCAAACCTACTTCTCTTATAAAGGGAGAAAAAAGTCCATGCTCTGACACAAGTAAGAGTCTGACAATTCACAGTGAAGTCAATTTTCACATTATTGAAAGGCCTTCTCATAGAGGAGTCCCTGAATTTTGTTTCCTAAACATTTTCAAACATACCTTAACAGGACACAAAAGAAACTGGACCTTCTAGAGTTCTGATTGCACTATTCTGAGAATGGACTAGGATGTGTTTGTACCCTCTCATGGCTGGTTTCTCCAGTTCTGCAAGAACCCTGAAGATGCTTTTGTCAGACATTCTTGTAGCTATGCTTGCCCTCAACAGAACAACCAGATGCCAGGTTCTGCAGCCATTTCACAAATGGCACAGCATTTACAAGACACAGCAGAGAGCATCTATCCAAGAAAGCAGTTGAATCACCATTCCTGGAGGTATTTAGGCTGGTAGACATGATACTTATGGACATGGTTTAGTCATGGTTTTAGTCTAATGCTTTGAATCAATGATCTTAAAGGTCAAAGGGCTGGAGCAACTGCCCTATGAGGACAGGCTGAAGGAGTTGGGGTTGTTCAGCCTGGAGAAGAGAAGGGTCATGGGGGACCTTGTAGTAACTTAGCAGTACCTAAGGGGGTACTACAGAAAGGCAGGGGAAGGACTTTTTAATATATCGGATGGGAGGACTAGAAACAATGGATGCAAATTGGAATTAGACTTGACATAAGAAAGAAATTCTTTACAGTGAGAGTGGTGAAGCACTGGAGCAGGTTGCCCAGAGAGGTTGTGGATGCTCCCTCTCTGGAGGTGTTCAAGACCAGGCTGGACAGGGCACTGAGCAGCCTGATCTAGTGGGAGGTGTCCCTGCCTATGGCAGGGGGTTTGGAACTCGATGATCTTTAAGGTCACTTCCAACCCAAACTATTCTATGATTCCAACCTAGACACTTCTATAAATACATATATATATATAATACACTAGGTGTACTTCTTTTTAGCAGATACTCACATATTCAAATCTCACCAGTCACAATCCCCATTTCAGAAGAGGGACACAAGGATGCTTCCCAGTTACAGAATACCTTCCTGTCGAAAAATGACCTGGATGACCTTCCTCTCTCCCTGGAAATGAAGCCCAGGCAGAGCAGAACAAAAATGACCTCTGCAGAGCTCATGTATCCTATAAACAGCACACTGCCAACAACAATTAAACAAACTCTCTCTAAATAATGAAATGTGGATTGCTAAAATAAAATGAATCTGACAAAGGGCTTATAACCAGATTTTCACAACACAACAATTCATTTAGAGCTCAGAAAATTACATTCCAAGGGGAAAGAACAATAAACTAATAAAAAGTACATCTACAGACTTTTGCTATATTTCTAGCATTCAAAATAAGATATTACCTCAATCCATAACTATATTATCATCCTTAGAATGCAAAAGCACAAAAAAATAACCACAGGGTTTTTCAGCTCAGAGATACAAGGCAGAAAGATAAATCATCTGGATGCCACCTTGCTGGTATAATACTACAACCTGCCCAAACTTACTGGCAGTTCTTTCCTCAGAAAAACACTACCTCTTCTAAGTAAACATACCTTTAAGTAACAAGGTCCTATTATTGGCCAAATATATTACAAAATCTTTCTCCTTTTAGGTTGTATCTCTATTAAAATCACAGAGAACTGCAGCATAGGAATGTGGAAGGCAGAAAAGAAGCGTGAATCAGTTTTGCCCAACCTACCATCTATTCTGCACTTGGAAAGATCTTAGGACGAGTTGTAAGGGAACTTGCCAGCTCATGAGAGGATCATATGCCACAACTCATGGGTTCCAGCAGCACATGTGCAATTATAATCACTTAAAGTGTGAAGGCATAGAACTGATCATATACCTAAACTTAAAAAGAAGAAGTAGCATCAAGGGGACTGATTATCTTTATTATGCAACAAAGAGACAAACAGAAAATAAAATACTTTAATAGGAGAAAAAATAGAAGGTACAATTCAAACATAATATACCATTATTAAAACAATACACAATGCAACGTGAACATGAGAACATTGTTAAACAGCAATCTTTTAGTAAAGATTGCTCAAGTACAAGCATCACCCATCACAAATATACAGCTTTTTGTGCATGTCTGAGCTTCAGTGAGAAAGATCATGACCAGCAGCAGCATATTTAAATAGAACGCTTAATTTTCATTAAATGCTTACCTAGTGAATGTATTGGATGCAATCTCTTCATATTAAAAGTATAAAATCTTAAGCAAGGTAGCCCCTGCCAATACAGATTTTGACACACGCAAATAAAGAGGATAAGCAGTTTGCAAAGTTTTTTTATATTGCATTTATACACATTTGTTGCTTTAAAATGTGTACTCGAGTCTCTCAACATTTAAACATGACTAAAATGCTCAGCAACTATGCATCAAGTGACAACTAATTATTGCTATAGAAAAATTTGTTTCCCAGAGTTTTAAAATAGATGTAATTTCATTTGCAATTCTCAAGACATGTTCAAGTAATAGAAATAGCTAGTTCCAGTGTCCATGAGGCATTCTGAATCTGTATTGGCTGTAGGCATTTATTGCCAGGTAATATAAATATTTTATTGAATCTAAAAAAGTTAACTAAACTTATACATATAAACTATTAAAATCTGTACGAAATGTATGAAGTAATAAAATCACCACGGTATGCTGTTTTCAAAAAGCTAAAACTTAGCATCAGGCTACCTTGAAATTCGCTTCTGTCAAAGGGTGTTATTTCAATAGTTGACTTTATAGAAGAACAGAGAAAATAGAAAGTACAAAAAACCTTTTCAATTGAATCAGTGAGCCACTCTAAATCAGTATGTGGTCATACAAGCACTACAGTCAACAGATGAGTGAGAATACACAGGCAAGAGCACTGGGGGAAAACTGGGAAGCTGGAGTACAAGATCAAAGCATGACCTGCTGCCAAAATACTGTATGAAGCCAGTAACAAAATGCAAGACATGTTGAATTGTTATAAAAAGAGTATCACCTTAAGACACTTCAGAAATAGCCAACTTTATATGTATTTTAAGCAGTTACACCTTCAGTATTGTTACACTCTTTAAAAACAGAAGATAGAAATACCAAGTTACAGCAAGGAATGTTTCAGTTCCAACACTCAACAAATTAGAACTAAGATTTAGTTCTGAAACCCATTACATTAGAGAATGGAACATTTCAGCCTTACCAGTTTTGGAATATGAAGTATCCTGGTATTCACATAATCAACAAAACCTCTATGTGGAGAGCAAATGAAAGCAAGGGCACAAACAGATCATACTTCGGCTGCACAGCTGTTACTATTACCTTTAAGTCACCAGCTAGACTAAGGAAATTAGTGGGGAGATTCTCCTCTATGTATGCAACATCTATTAAGAACAGCAGCTTGATAATAGGCTAAGGTGACATAGGATGAAGAGTCAGTTCTAAAAGGTATACATTCAGAACTCTATTTAAACCTACAAAATATAAGCTGTGCAGTTTCCTCTCCTCTTTTCCCATTAGCCTTAAATAAAACATTTTAAAGTTCTTTTCCATGTAAATTCAAAATTGCTCAATTTTTTAAGTTTTAATTATGGTCTTGCTGGGAATGTGGAAATTCAGAATAGGAATTCCTAAAATAACATTGGTAACGATTTTAGAGTAAGACTTTCTTGCAATTTCAAACATTTCTTCAAATGTGTTTTTCAAAGGTTTTCCAGTTTTAAAGACTCTTGCCAAAAATAAACAACTTAGTTTTTGTGAGTGTTGGTAAGTCTGAAGCCAGTTAGTTTTGCAGTTGCACAGCCTTTTATGAAAGATAGAACAGACAAAAATGTGAATTCCAAACGCAACTATAAAAATGCTTAAAAAGCTCTTAAGTAAAGGAGAAACTAGCTGGTCACAGTCATATCCCCAAAAAGTATACCTTTTGCAAGTCATCTTGAATTGCTCAGACAGTATGTTGGGGGCATCATCTTCTTTAGTAATTGTGAGTACAAGGAAAACTCCTCACCCATAACTCTAGCGAGGAAGCATCCTATTTTAGTTATGTTGCAAAACAGGAAAATATAGCTGTAATTATTCTTAGGCAATGGCATCATTCTTTTGCAGTGACTGTTAAAAAAACCTGCTCTGCATTGTTATCTATAGAAAACAAATATTTATTGTTAATTTAATTTACATAGTAAAATACAAACCACAACATCAAATAAATTGTTGCCATCAGGCAGGAGGATAAAAAATTATTAGCCTCTCATAGATACCTTAGCAGATGACAGCTGAACTTAAAGAAACTCAACACTGCAGGAGAGCAATTTTGCATGTCTTTCTAAAGATACTACTTTCAAAGTGAGTTTTGTTGAATTAAAATATCAGACATTAATAAAAGAAACTGTAATTAACAGAGTAGTAAAAATTAGAGAAGACTGAGACAACAGTGAGAAGTTACACAAAGATCACTAATTCCCCAGGGACAGATCTCAATAAAGATCTGGAGCTTGAGTTTCTGCGACATCATTTACCAAGTGTCCTTATGAGCATGTTAAAAAGTTAAGCCTGAAAAGTGGTTACTGAATGCTATTTGCATTAATATACACTTCAGATTACAAATCAAATCAATGTAACTTTTCTCTCAGATGATCAGTAAGATGAAGAGGGGTTATACTTTAAAAGTTCACATGACAGGATTCTTGAACTGCATTTTGGTATTGGGCTTCTTCATCAAGCTGAAGATTCTAAACAAAATAAAAACATCATCAAAATAGAAAAATACTCAAGATGTACCACAGTCTTTAGTTTAATCATTCACTTTTCACGTTTCTACAAAGCAACTGGCACCTAACAAAGACTCTCCATTTTTATGAGTACTGGATGCTAGTTCACGTTGCACAGTTTCTTTAAATTAACCAAGAGATACACGAGATAGGAGAAGAATCAGACGAGTGGGACAAGGCTCATTAAGCAGAAGGGTCCATCTTGTCTTCCTGGCTCAATTACATTACAGAATAGCCAGCTCAGGAAAGCTGGCTTGTGAGACACAATTCTTGCAAATGGGCTTACAAACTGCCATAAAAATAAATGAATAATAATCACTTAGGTTAGAAGGGACCTTTCAGATCTCATCCTCCATTAATAAAATCAAAATGTGTTCTCAAGACAATAGTCATTATAGATTGTTGAGAATATATGGCTTGAAATGATAAAGCACATGTGTATCACAAAAGAGGTATGGTTAATATTGCTACTTTGGAAGCTACCAAGTTGAATATGCCAGAATATTTTTTTCTGCAATTCTTGTAGCTGCCCCAAATTAGGAGTCACCACTTACAACATTCTCTTACATGCAAGATGCACTGATGCACAATCATCACTCAATACAAAGAACATCATCTTTGACATCTCTAGCCAGTGAGGCTGCCTATGCCTCAAATACGAAGTCTGCTCCACACAAAAGTACAAGCAGTGTACCCCCAAGGCCTATCAGACTCTGTACATACAACATAACCTCTCCAGTTCTCTGGTCCCATATGCAAAATCCAACTGATTGGTTTGACTTACAATCCAATCATTGACTACATATGTATATATATTTCTGCATCTACTCTAAGGTCATTTCCTCTGAGCGAGTCTGAAAGAAGGTAACCAGAACAATGACTTAATGACATGTCTTTCACATTGCAGTCTCTCTTGCAACACACTAGAAGAGAGGTGGAAACAACAATACCACTACTGAAAGAAAGATTCGACCCCTGAGAACTATGATTTAGTAATTTCTGCCATAAAGAGACAAAACTGTTGATTCAGGAGAGTTGCATCTATTATATTTCCCCCAGAAGTAGCAGTACTAAAATGTTTTCTGGTGGAACAAACAAAATTAAGAATGTTAAGCTAAAGACTTAAGTTATCAGACTGGAGCAGAGCTTAACTCTTGACAACACCTATTCCTGGCAGCATACTGATAATAGAAAGTTTAAGAACAGGCAGATCTATTTCTGAGTTCTGAGTACATAGAAGGAATGTAGCATATCCAATCACAAATAAGTTCAGGACAAAATTTTTATTTGGCATTTTCATTTAGAGAAAAAAAAGTTACCACTTATTCCTCTGCACATCAATGAAGAAAAAGCTTACCACAAATTCTCCGTAGTCAAACCGGTGTCTTAGATTTAGATGACTAACAAGATTTCTAGTAACCTGGTTAGTATCTGCCCAAGGAAGAGATACGCAAATAGGACAGATCTGAATTCAGAGGGGAAGAGGAAAGAAAGAAAGAAAGAAAGAGAATTAAAGTTATTGCTAATACAGAACGCATTAAAAAATACTCTACAGGAATAACTAGTCTATTACTCATTCACTACCAAAATACTGTAAAGATGTTCAGACAAATTCCTAATTCTAAGCGCTCTTTTCCTCAGCTGCATAACATTCAAAAATTACATTTCAAATGGTCAATTCCTTAAGTGTTTCTCTTGGGAAAAAGGCATGATTATGTCTGCCTGCTACTCTTCTTGTCAATTTCTGTAGCTTAAAATTTAGAAAAGAAAGTGATTACTGCATTCTACTTATAGTTTGGGAGGATTTTCATACAACTGAGATCAAGTGAACCAAAAGAAAAAATAACACATCCTGTACTCATGAAAAGAAAATCAAACTAATTTTTTTCCATTACTGCCTTTGAATACCTCAGATTTCTTTTCAAGTAACTGTAGTTTTCACATGAAACAGTATCTATGTTATAAACAGGATTCTGTATTTACTAAATGCAGAAAAGTAAATGTCAGACTTAAAAACCCAAGTTTGTTTCCCATCAATACAAAAGACATCCAAGTCAGAAATGTTTCTGGACAACAAACAACATTTTCAATTGAAAATTGAAATTAACTCCAAGTTGAATATTGCACTGCATTAAACATCTCATCTTCCCCAAACTACAGCAATCTTTATGGAAACAGACTACCTGCTGCACATTTAAAATTGTCCCCCTAATTATATAGAAAGTAGTTCAAGAAGCATACATAAGCAGCTCGACTTACTACAGGAACTATCTGATAAAGATGTCTGTTATTACAGTGATCCAACAAACGCTGTCTGGTAAAATTGGACTCCTGGCATAGGGGGCATTTGAAGGTTGGATGTCCACTGTCAAGGCAAACACACAATATTAAACAGAGTTTTAGAAGTAGACAAACACAATATTAAACAGAGTTTTAGAAGTAGTATTATAGAAAGCTTCATTCATCTGTTATCTTGTCTTTTTTCCCCCTTAATTTGATAAAAAGCACCATCCTCACTGAAACCGCAGCAGATCTAATGGAGTTTCAAAGCTACTTTCAAATTATTATTTTAAAGCACATTTATTATTTTTATACCTAAATGCAATCTTCTGAGACTTGGATTTCATAAAATTCTTTTTGTTCAAACTGCAAATACACCCTGTTCTTACTTACTGGTTACATCTTTCAGTTCAAATCCTTCAGCAAAGAACCAAAAACCCCCAAATTCTAATATATAGGAGCAAATGTAGAAAAATTACATGGTTTTAACATTACTTGTTGTAAGTGGTTGTGGGTTTGTTTTTGTTTTTTTTTTCAAGTTAATGGAAGCTTGTACTATGATTTTCTGATCTATTTCAATAGTAACTACTGAAAAATAAGTAGCCTACCTTGTTTCTCCTTGAAGTATTTGATTATTTGCCATCTCGCCATTATTAGATATCGTATCACTCCTGCTACTTCAGATGAGGAACACAAAGAAAACAAAACAATGAATTTGGATTATTTCACTCCACTATAAAATTTCTAGAAGTTTAACAGTTAAGAGAGAAAAAAAAGAGATAAGTATGTATATTTCAGTTTGAAGGTAAAACATACAAGTGCACATATCTTAACTCTGACACATTTTCTTTGGATCAAGGAGAAATGCTATACAACTTTACAGCAAAAAGGTCCATAAGATAAGGAATGGCAATGGAGATTATGGCCAAGTAGCTTAACAGGCATTATGAACTACCTGAATGTAAGAAAGGTAGCTCTTGTTAAGTTTTTCAAATTACAACTATGTAAACAGGTATTCAGCTGTCATGTGTTTACACAAATAATTCTGATCTACAGAATTCTGATCTCATGCTGTGCACAAAATAAACTCTTTCCTAAGGTAAGCATATGCAGACAGAAACATTATAGAGAGTAAATTTAACCAGAGATGTACCTCCAGCTAAGCCAGAAGAAACTGCTTAGACATGCTGATCACCTGAAGAACATGAACATTTACAGTCACAATTCTGGTCATGGTGCATTTTTCATACTGCTCTAATATTTGAAGTAGCAGTATTTTACTGTGGTGTAGTCAACAAATAGTGCTATAACAGTATCCACTTCAGGGAAGAGAAAGTATTTCCACTGGGAGGGATCTACAGCAATCACTTAGTCCAACTACCTGAACAATGCAGAGCTGATAAAAGTGAAAGCATCCTAAGGACACTGTCCAAATGTCCCTTAAACACGGACAGGCTTGGGGCATCAACCACCACTCTAGGAAGGCTGTTCTAGTATTTGAATATATAGTAAAGAAATGCTTCCTAATGTCCAGTCTAAACTTCTAATGCAGCTTTGAACCACTGTCCTATCATTTGATACAAAGAGAAAAGATCAGCACCTCCCTCACTTCCTCCCAGGAAGCTGTAGAGAGCAATGAGGCTGCCCCTCAGCTTCCTTTTCCCCAAATTAAACAAACCCAAAGTCCTTAGCCCTTCCTTACACAGCATGCCTTCCAGCTTTTTCACCAGCTTTGCTGACCTCCTGTAGACATAGTCAAAGACCTTCACATGTTTTTTTAATTGTGAGATCTGAATGGCACACAGCATTCAAGGTGAGGCCTCACCAAGGCTGAATACAGCATAATCACCTCTTTGACTGGTTGGCTACACCATGCTCGATGTACCCCCAGGATGCAGTGTGCACTTCTGGCTCCCAGGGCACATGGCTGAGGCTGACTTACATTGAGCCTACTGTTGACCAGCACCTTCAGATTCCTTTCTGCAGGGCTGCTCTCCAGCCACTCCCCTCCCAATTTATACTTGTGTCCAGCATTATTTTGTCCCAGGTGCAGAATCTGACATATTCACTTGTTAAATTTCATTCAGCTAACCAAGAACCAATACTACAATCTATCTAGATCCCTCTGTGAGGCACCTCATCCCTCAAGAGAGTCAACCACACCTCTCTGGTATCAGCAAATGTGCTAATGGTGCATTCAACTCCGACATTCCTACCACTGATAAATATGTTGAACAAGACTGGCTGTAGCACTGAACCCTGAGGTGGTGGTGATCCCTAGTGACTGGTCACTGTCCATCTGTAGCTCCAATCACTACTACCATTTGAGCTTTGCCCTTCAGCCAGCTCTTTACCCAGCTCATCCCACACTTGGGAGACTTGTTCAGAAGGATGCTGTATGGGACAGTATGGAAAGCTTTACGAAAATCCAGAAAAAAACTTTGTCCAACTCTTTTCCTTTATCCACTTAACCTTCTAATGATAAGATTATCTGCCACCAAATCAGTTAAACAGGTGAACCCATGCTGACTGTGCCTGATGACTACATTATTCCTTAAATGCCTTTCAATAGCATGAAGTGTGATTTTCTCCATAACTGTCCCAGGAACACTGATGCAACTAGTTCTGGTAACAGCTTAAAGTTCTGTTTTCAGTATACTGATAGGTTGAAAACCAAACATTGAGACGTTCAGACTGCTAAAAATAGATGTAAAAAGAAATTATGTAAAGGACAGGCTACATATAACAAAGCTTGGAGACTAATATGTAAATAAACCTTCAAAAATAAGTTCAAATCCTCAACCAAATCAAGCACATCAGTGAGAAGGTGTGAAAAAGACAGTTCTTTAGCTTTACTGCCTGAAAAACAAATGGTAAGTGGCATTTATATACTGCAGTGTGTAACATACTGGAATTCCTTATGTAATTCACAAGAGATCAGTTCAAAATAAATACAATCAGAAAGTAAAAGCTTGTACATTAACGTTTTAGAGCAGCACACTCACTGAAACAGATTTGAGGAAGGGGAGTTGGGGAACAAAAAGAGAAGGAAACTTCCCTAGGGCTAGATATTATGAAATCTGTTACAAAGTAAGCTGCTCAAATGCTGCCAAGGCAGTGAAAGTAAGCTGCAAATACTATACATTTTTTAAGAGGGTCCCTAGAAGACATTCCAAACCATCATGTAGAAAGTTTTTCTTCTGTTTGCTAAGTGTAGAGAAAAAGACCTGGAAAAATTGTCATTTTTGAAGCACTAAGGTATGGACAATAAATATTTCAAAAAGAAGCCATGCCCTGAAAAAAAAAACCCTCAAAACTCTCCTTTGGGGGTGGGGGAAAAGAAGAAGCAATGTTACACATAAAACACCCCAATTACCTGGTCCCTGTTGAATCTTGGGAAATCTGTAAGTTTGGAATAATAGAAGAAACACCATATTCATCCTGATACTTCTTACATGTTTTATAATGCTGTCTCATCCATGAAAATCTAACCTGGAAATGAAACGCCAAATTATTGATAATGTACTAATGAATCCAGGGACAGAACGAAGAGATAATTTCTGCCAACAAAAAGCAATGCATGCAGGGATTATTTAAACATCACATGCAGAAGAGACTAGAACTTATGTTTCCCCTCTCAACATGAACACTTTCTTCCCCAGTGGGAGAAATTAATTTCCTTTTTCCATAGAGCCTCTGTTACCCTGTGAGACTGGAAAACATTCCTACACTCCAAATCCTTCACAGCCAAGAAACTATGAGCACTCTCTTGGGGGTGAAATATGCAAGTAGACTCCATTAAACTGAAAAAGAGTCACAGGAACTACATTCCCCACACAGGATCCCACATTCCGGATCTGATGAGCTACAACAGAGAAGGGCCATGAGGATGGGGTAAGCAATACTGCTCCTTCAGTCTTCTCTGGCCTGCTGTTATCTGGTATGGAGCACAGTCTTTCTGGATTGTGCATATTCTGAAAATACAGAACTTTTCTGAGAGGGGGAAAAAAAGGAACAGAAGGCAGGGGTGGAGAAAGCCTGTGCAGCTTAAACATAATGAAAGACAATGAGTTTCTCAAATTTGTCAGAAGGTAACTGTGCTCAACATGTCTTGAATTAGAATTTCAGGTCAAATATCACTGTCAGAAAGTGCTTACAGGTTTAGGGGTTGAAACAAGATTACATCTCATGTGCCTGGGCCTAAATTCCATTAGAGCTGTTTGCAGATCCACCTGGTTCTTCCTTTCAGTTTACCAACCTGCTATTGTTTCTTCCTAGTGAATCATGTGGAACAAAGCAAATAGCTCAGCTTTCCACTAGTGAAATAAAACAAACATGAAGACAACTATCTTGATTTGATGAATTTGATGTAAACAAAATGTGCAGTTGAAATTCCATGTCCATTTATATCAGAAGAGAGATGACTCTTGATTTCAGCAGGTGTCAAGATTTTACCCTATGTTCTAAAAATAATGACTTCACAGAAGGAGTGAATGAAGAGACTGATGTGGCACAGGAAAATTATGTATGATTGTATGCATGCTAAGAGTAATCAACATATATTTTTTGCTTTTAAATTAAATTTTATAGTAGCTCCTCTAAGCACTTTCATTTCCACAGTGAAAGTTTCTGAGGTTTTCCATATATGTGCAATTTTCATTTTTGTTTGTCTAAATTTTATTATGCCAGTTTTATAGCTACATCCAGTTTTTGCATCGTGGTTGGGAAAAACTGGCACTCCACTTTAAAAGTTATTGTAAACAATACAAGATCCTTTTAGTTTATATTTGTCAGGCGGTATAGGAGGTATACCATGCCTAGCATATGCACAAGTCATACAAAGCTATATGCAAACTGCTCTAGACTCTTTAGCTCCAAGAGAACAATGACACACAGTACTAGTGTGTCTTGGTCAAAAATAAGAACAATTTATCCAACTTTTTGTAAAGTTTTACTCTACCTGCTTCTCACAGCATCTACAGCCCCCAGAAGCTTTCTTCATACTGTTTTCAACATCTAGAGCCCTTTTGGGGTATGTTCTTTCTTTTTTAGTCACGCTTCCCCGGCAGAGAGGACAATGTGTTCCACTTTCTCTGATAGCTGTCAAGAAGCACTTCCTGCAAAAGCTAAATTGAAAAGTTAAGACAAATACGGGTTAGCAAAGAAAAGATAGTAAGATATTTTGTCCTCGAAGAGAGCTGGGAGATTATTAGGGGAAAAAAAAAAAAAAAAAAAACAGATT
>VZTY01033032.1:21052-39515 GCA_013400935.1 Turnix velox
AGGCTCAGGGGGGACCTTATAGTAACTTATCAATACCTGAGGGGGTCCTACAGAAAGGCAGGGGAAGGACTTTTTAACAGGATATCTGATAGGAGGACCAGAAACAATGGATGTAAATTGGAAGGGGGTGGATTTAGATTTGACATAAGAAAGGAATTCTTTACGGTGAGGGTGGTGAAACACTGGAACAGGTTGCTCAGAGAGGTTGTGGATGCCCCCTCTCTGGAGGTGTTCAAGATCAGGCTGGACAAGGCACTGAGCAGCCTGGTCTAGTGGGAGGTGTCCCTGCCTATGGCAGGGGGGGTGGAACTCAATGATCTTTAAGTTCATTTCCAACCTGAACTATTCTATGATTATGACACAACACGCCAAAAAATCCTATGCCTTTCTGAGAACTAAGTGTTTATTCTGGGTTTGAAATGAAAAGGCTGAAACAGCTTTTTCAAATCACTTTTTCAGGTACTCCTGAAATCCTGAAACATTTAGTCCAAAGGTATTTCAGAATTAAAGGGAAGGGTCAGTGTGTCCGTAGCAAACAGGAAAGTGCATGTATCAGCATGATCCCTCTCTTTCCTTTTTATTAATGATGTAGTGTCCACACTTAATAAACCAGTTATAGCAGTTATGAAACCAGTATGACTTAAAAGATCACATTTTCATTTCCCTGCTTACTATTTGTAAGGCGTAGCTCAGGATATTGGTTTTTACATTAGGCTTTAAAAAAATGTACAACGGAGGCTGTATAATACATAATACTCACTCATATCAGCTTGTATATGCAACTCCAAATCAAGCAAAGGATTTAATAATTTTCTAAATTTTAAGGCTCAGTTCTGCCCTACAGCTGCACAATACAGCTAATTAGGAATAAGATTAAATAATAGTTGATTTGGCAACTGTTTCCACTGCCCAAAGTGAACACAAGAATCTAATCTCAAAAATACAATATCGGGAAAATGTTATAGCTTAAAGCAGGGTTTAGCTTGGATATTAGAAAAAACTTTCACACTGAAAGGGACATTAAGTATTGGAACAGGCTGACAGGGACAGAGTTGAGGCACCATCCCTCGAAGTAGTTAAAAGACAGGTAGAAATTGTGCTTAGAGATATGGTTTAGTGATGTTTTTGGTCAGAGTTAGGATGATGGTTGGACTTGATGATCTGAAAGGTCCTATCCAACCTGGGGAATTCTGTAATTCAAATTCTATAATTAACCCAGATAAAGGTGAACATGAAATGCTTTCGTTCATTTACTCAGAGTTCTGGCTCCATAATAACTTACTTCATGGTTAATTTCATGATTAAAGTGAAAAAACTAACCAGTGATGTAAAAGAGAAAGCAGCAACTTGCCCCTCTGTCCTAGCTATTGTGGAAAATGGAAGCACTGGTTGATATGTCTTCAAGTCCTATAGTCAATAACCTCTCTAAAACACCTCTTCTGAGTCTAAAATGCCTCAGCAAATAACCATCAGGGAAGTAAATTACAGTTGTCAAGATGTGAGTCTACACGCTAAGGACCTCAGTTCTTCTAATAAGGTCACAGTAAGACCTTGCAGCCTCTGTGGACTTTCAGGATCAAGCCATTTATATGAAGTTATCTCAACTTAAAAAAAACAAAACCAAAAAAACCCAACAAAACTATATATAAGGCCATATAAACAGCGCTCAGATTATAACCTCGAAACACAGATGAGAGTACACTGCAAATGCTATGCAAAAATCTGAGTTAGGGCAGTAGAAATAGCACATGCAATATTTAAAAGTGGGTAAGTCACTGAATCTAATAATGCTTATTATCTTGGCTGTAAGTAACTGGTTGTTGTATCATGAGACTTCCACTTTTTTCAGTGCTCCTACCGGGTAGGAATGCTAATATTTTAAATATTGTATGCATATATGCTTGTTTGTGAGAGTCAGGGAGAGGGAATGAATATAGGTATGGTTTTTTCTCCACTGTCAAAACTAATTGAACAATATATTTTCTCTTTGTCTACTATCTTCTATCAGTAATGCTTCCTAGAATTAATTATTTTAACCACATGAATTCAGTAAAATATATACTCAAGTACATTCAGCCTGAAGAAGACAAAGCTGTTGGGGATACCTTACAGTGGTCTCCCAGTGCCTGAAGGGGCTACAGAAAAGCTGGGAAGGGACTGTTTCCAGGACATGGAGTAGTCATACAAATGATTTGAACCTAGAGCAGGGCAGGGTTAGATGAGACATCAAGAAGAAGTTCTTCCTCATGAAGTTCTTCCTCACTGGAACAGGTTGCCCTGAGAGGTGGTCTCCTGGCCCTGGAGACGTTCTACAGCCAGGTTTGATGAGGCTTTGAGCAATCTGATACAGTGCAGGATGTCCCTGCTCACTGAAGGGGGTTTGGACTATATGGCTTTTGAAGGTCCCTTCCAACTCTATGATTCTGTGTCTATGTCTGTTACTACTGCTGTTCTTTGTGCTATGAGACAGTGATCCATTAGCTCACTCTCATCTACTTCTCACTGGCAATAAGGGAAAAAATACCTGGGAATAAGAGGTAGTGTATTCTTAGTGGATGGAGATATATCTGACACATTTTCAGTCCCTTTGGACAGATATCATTAGAACCTTCTTTTGCCCTACCTAAAATGCAGCCTGGGTGTACAATATGTACATGTGGGAGATGTACTCCGGGTGGGGATGTGGTCAGCCTTGCTAATAGATGCTGCAAACACTCCACAGAACTGTGCCAGCATATCAGGGTATTGATCCAGAAAAGCACTCAACACAGCCATGACCTTAGAGAGGAACGGGTGAGAATACTGAGCACTACAGCTACAGACATTTAATGTAAGTGTCATTTAATTGCTGTGATGCACTTGGAACATGTGTGACCAAACTACCAATTCTCAGGAGCCCTCATTAAGTATTGACCCTTTCTCACAGAGGATTCTTGCCTAGTTTTTAGTCTTGTTGCATGATGGAGACACTGTTTTCAGGTTAGTGCAGGTTTCAAGTGCCTGAGGATAAAAATTCAAGTTCTTCTGACCATGAGAAGAACAGTAAGGATAAGGAGATAAGTATTCTGAACAAACAGCCTGAATAACGTAGCATTTAGGAATTCAAATAGCAAAGAATCTAGTGACTTAAAATTATATAAGTAAAAAAAAAAAATTTAGTAATGATATCTGTGTAGGCCAATGCAGGCAGGACGCAAGAACAACCACAAAACCATGGACAAAAGGCAAAGAACAAGTTTAATCTTGATACCTCACAGACCAGAAAGTCTCTGCAGCAGCACACAGGTGGAGGCAGGCAAACAGGGGATGCCAGCACTGCAGGGTGAGAGAGAATCCTTGTTAGCCAGAGTCCATGTTAGCAAGAGAGTCCTTACAAGCAAGACAGTGAGAGAGTGAGAGCACACAGACTCCCTGTTCAGGCCAGTGTTTCAAGGTTCAAGCAGGCCTGGTTGTCTCACTGTGCTTTGATCTTCAACAATAGAGCTGGGTTCTCAGACAGTTAAGGCATTGCTGTGTCCATCACAGACTTACATTATCTCAGTGCAGATACTCTACTTGCAAATACATTAGACCAAACAACAATTAATGTGATATGTTTCCCAGAACCTCACATGTGAGTCACTTGAACATATTAACAATCCTCCTCACCAGTCTTCTGTTGCTTTCCCACAATATCATAATTGCTGCTAATTGTTAATGGACAAAACCCAAGCCCATTGATCTTCAAGACCTCACTTATTCTGCAGTTGCTACACACCTAATCAATTGCTTTAACAGATCCTGCCCACAAAGAGAATGGAATGGACAAAGAATTTGAACTTTTGATATACAGCACATTTATTCTCTAAATACATGTAATTTCTTTATATACTATGAGTATATAATTAAGAAAAGCCGTCGGTCTTGTTAATTCAAAACTATTCCTGGAGAAAAAAATGTTGAAGAGAGCAAATTACATTTAGATTATTACCAGTCTTATTAATTATGGAAATAAGCAACAGTTTCAAGGAGTTTTATTTAAAAGTAAACAAAATTCAAACGTAATTCTCCCCCAAGAAAAATAGCAAAACTTGCTGACTTGTCAAAATACAGTTGTTTCTATGAAACGGGACACATGGAACTAAATTAATTCAAAATCATACCAACAGCAAGTAAAATGTATTGTTTTGTTGTCCTGTACTTTAACAAATGCAGTTGTGCCCAGGATATTTATAATTAAGACATGAAAAGAAGTTATTTGTTCTTTCTTCAGCCAAAGCCAACATATGGAGGCAAGAAGATTCAGTTCCCATAGGTTTAGACTTGAGCTTAATATTTGCAATGGCACTGGCAGAATGTTTTACAGCTTTTTTAGATATGGAACTTGATAAAGCACAAAAATATATTCTTCTATCATCATACTGGTTGAGCTTCCATGGCCTTAAAGAAGTATCTTAGTAATGTTAATTCTTATGTGTGCTGGAACTATTTAGTGATCTGTTCAAGACTGCAAATCTGTATTTTGCATTCAGTACCATTTTAATATGTACTCTCCATTTTCGTGATGATATCAGCTGGAATTCTTCAAAAGGAAGATAAGCATGGCAGTAAGGGCACACCATACATTATTCTGTAAATTTGTAGAAATACAGGAATGACAAAATCTATGCCTAGAAAGAAACAAAACCAAATGTGAAAATCCAATCAAAACGTGCTTCAAATGAGGCAGAGTACATATAAAAAAAGAATTAAAATTTTGCTCGACATGAGATCTCTGGTCCAGGGTATTTGTTTTTTAGGATACATGTATATATATATTTAGTGAAGTTGATTGTGGATATTGTTCCTGCAGTAGTACTTGTGCTCCTGCAGAGCACTGAAAGAAGATAAGCTGAGCATCCTGGTAGCACTTACACCAGTGTGACAGGGAGGAGCCAGTTACTTGTGGGCCAGGTGAAGCCTGCACTCCATGATTCCAAAACTTGGCATCATAGGTAAGATTATTCTTTTGTATAGTGTTGCTTACTGTAAGCCTTCCTAAACTCATAAGCAGAAGAATACTTCCTGCCACTCCAGTTACGAACAAGAATTCAGATTGCTTAAGGGGTTGGAACTAGATAATCTTTAAGGTCCCTTCCAACCCAAACTATTTTATGGTTCTATGATTCTATGAGGGAATTTGTCCAATACACGATGAAGTCAGGGGTCAGAGAGCTGTCACAGGGAACACGATGGGGTCTCTGATGTCTGGTTCACTGGCCTGGCTGGGTCAGGACTGGATAAAGACATACCTACCTCTGGTTATGAGTTAGCCACTTCACTTCTCTGGTTGTAGGAAAAAACCTACTGCAGCTGCTTTTGAAAGCTTTAGGGGGTTAAGTACATAACAGATAAAGCTCTGGTGAATCTGCCTAGAGATTTAAGACATGGTGCCTTAAGACATTGCTGCTCTTTGTTATCTGAGCACCACTGCAAAGCCCCGGTGCTAATAGGACAGGAGACAGCCCTTCTCCACATTAGATTATAGTTCCCCATCACGTCGAGATAGGTATCTGAAGGGTGAAGTGACAGCCTGGAGCCATAAAAAAGGGCAAAAGAAAGATGCACATCCCTCTGGCTTTGGAAGAGCTCAGAAGAGCTGCTGTGTACAGGAAGCACATTTGGCTTTGATTGTGTTTGCAGACAGCAGACACTGTAAGGGTGAGTAAGTGGCAAAACTCAACTTGTTCTCTTCTGCTATGCGCTACAGTCCTGCAGCAGAACCACAAAATTGTGTCTACTGCCCCTTCTGCAATGAATGCAAAAGTTCACATAAACAAACTGCTGACTTTGCACTGAAATAGGGAAGGAGCAAAAACATCTTCCTTTTTTTTTTTTTTTTTTGCCAGTTCTGCTTGGAAATTTAAATGGAGGAGATTCCAGAACAACGGAACCTAAACCCATGAAACACTGTGATCCTGATGAGCAGGTCACTCAAACCCATTACTACTGGTGGTCATGCTAGGATGTTGTCAGTCGCACCCTCTTGTACTGCCCTCTGTTGAACCTTTAAGATTATGAACTCCAACCACAAACCAAAAGTTACCCACATTTCTATCTGTCTCCTCTCCCAACCCTCCACCAGCCCAGCAAAAGGTATCACATGCTATCAGTTGCTTCTTTCTCAGATACTTCTACCCAGTTTAGCTTTTTTTTTTTTTACCTGCTTTCCCTGTTGCTAAAATGCTAACCTTTGCACCACAGCTCCCAAGTCACAAATCCACCTTACCCTCACCAGCTCTGACATGTAGATGGTAACTCCAGCAATGGAATGGAGTTGGAAGCTGAGGAAAAACCTTTTAAAACTACTGTAAAACATCTTGTCAGACTAGCCAGTGCACTCTACAACAGCATTTTTAACATACTTAACAGGCCTATCGATCTAAAGGAGGATTTCAGATGTAATCTCTTCTTTGGAAACCGTCTTCATACACGGCTCCATGGAGTCACCTAAAATATGATCAAAGCCTAGACCAGACAGAAGTTGGTATTTTGCAGCTACTTCACAGAAGTATAAATGATTACACAAAGTGCAGAGAGAGTACAACCAAGACTCAGCATGCTCCTTGTCCAAGGATAAACTTCTGAATTGTTACACGCAGTTTGCCCTCAGGGAGGTTTTAACCTAAGATAATTCCTGTACTTTAGACAGGGTTGAAAAGGTTTCTTTGTTTCTCTGAGGAACCGAAGAATCTTCTATAAATAACCCTGTACAAAGTTCACTGTGCTGTCTGAGAGCTCTCCCCTTCTAATGTTGCAAAACATAAAATGAGACTACTCTTTTCCAGTTTGTAAGGCCTCCTCCTAGAACTGTCAGAAGCCATATACGAAAAAGACGTATAATGAAAGGATACAAGGTCCGGTGAAGAGCAACTGCACCCATTGTTCACACATAGTCTGTCGATATTAGTCAGTGATTTGTTCTATTGATTATGAAAACAATTGGCAAAAATTTCAGGTTCAACAGCAAAAAATCCTCCACCCTTAACCGAGTTTATCACTCCACTTTATTTGTACCTGAACAGTGAAGAGGAGATACTAAGAAATTCATTCACTATCTAAATTTTGCAAAAATTTTGAAAGTAAAAAGAAAAGGTGGGAATCAAGAGGAGATACTAAGAAATTCGTTTGCATTGAAACAGCCAGAGGGTCCACTAGCCGGGAACTCAGTGACGAAGACAGGAGCTTCTTTACAAATAGTGTCAATGGCAGGAGTGCCCTTGCAAGCGGGAGTAGATTGGGTCTTACTGATCCGGGTAACGACTGTTGATGGGGTGAGATGGCCGGGAGCATCTAGAGGAGCTGGGATCAGATAATGACGCTGATAGGGCGGGGTGGCTGGAACATCAGGAGAAAACAAAGATCCAAATAACGACATTGGTGGGATGACATAATTTATGGGAAACTTTGAAATCAGTTTTTGTTCAGTTCTCAGTCTCCAACACATAAATATCGTGCCTGTGCTGAACTCGGTATATGTGATTTGTGAAAATTATTTCCCGTGTGTCCAGCGCTGCAATAAAGAATACCTGCTTAATAGTCACCAAGGCTATTGAGTTATTTTTTTACAGGTTTCGCAGCTTCAACAGGTAGAACAGACAAACAAATAGAACTTGAAACAATTTAGGAAGATGAAATGAAACCTAAGCATCTCTGAATATTGATCCTGGACTTTGCCAAAGCCCTGCTTTCCTCCCAATTCTCTCACTCCTATCCTCCAAGAACTTGTCTCAAGTCTCTAGTTAGAGGCTGCATAACACTTCTCAAATCCCACAAAAGCTTGTAATTAGTTATTGAAGAAACTAAGGGTAAACTGTAGCATTTTTTTGCACACATACATGATTATAACTCTCCTCAGAAGCACAACATTTTCCATGACCTGTGACCTGGAATCAATAACAAAACCAAGCTCTGCCAGATGAATAGCAGAAGAGATGCAGTGACTTGGCAGGATTTCTGTTGAGAAGGAACTCTGCAAAGTTGCTTACCGTTTCTGATGCCAGCAAGTGCCCCTGCAAACTAACAGGCTCAGAAACATGCTAGAAAGTCTTTATAATTTTTTTTTTTTCAAAATTATTCCTAGATACTGAGTTAAGTCATATTTCTGATTGCCTTTATTGCTAGAAGGATCCCAGCTGCCATGTTTGTAAGGGGAGTCACCAGCAGATGGTTCATATTTGTTCTTCCATGTTACATCTTCACACATTGCTCTGTGCTGATTCTTTTTAGGATCCTTATGCTGTTCTTGCATATGGACAAGACTGAGATTACAGGTGATATTCCATTACAGCTCACATTAAATTTGTGATGAAGACAACCATTAGAAATTCTGAACTGGAATAACTAGAAGAATATGCTTATTTTAGAAAGAGTGTCTTTGTGCATTGATTTTTTTGAAATGGCTCAGAATAACTGGCTTTATGCTAAAGCAGCTCTCCCAAAATTGATTTTCTGGCATATCTTAAGTAAATTAAACTGGGGTTGATATAGGCATACTTCTAGAAATTCAACAGAGAAAAAATAATGCACAAGTGTACCAACCTCTTTTTGCAGTCAGCAAAGAAACAGACACAACTTACTTAAGATAATTTAGTCTCAAACAGACTGACATGAGAGCTTCTTTACCTGTGCTTATCACCTCCAGAGGAATGTGTGTGGTGCTACCACCTTACCTATATGTAAATTACTGATGAAACTGTTACTATTTTTAGTCTGTTAAAAGCAGACCTTTCCCCTTTCCTTTGGCTTTTTCCCTCGGCCCTCTCCTTGCCCGGGCAAACCCCATGGATCTACACCCTGAACCTCTCCTGCACCCTCATTTCTTACCTGCCCCTACAGGCAGGAGATGTCCCTGGGCCAGCCAGAAGGAAGCCCTGGCACTTATACATGTTTGCAGGGCATGGTGATGACTGTAGCAGTTAGTGGTCATTCCCCTCTGTGCTGGGCAAGCAGCAGAGGGAACCCCCCTTTTTTTCAACAGAATTTTACTTCTCCGAGTACAGGGGTAATGTGAGTGGGATGAAGGTTATCGAGAATTGAGGAGGCAGGCATTACCTTGGAATTTTTAAAACCTAAAAACCATAAAATAGAATAATAGTACTCAGTACAGTTGGAACAGATTTCAGTATTTTCTGGGCACTGTATTTTTTATTGTGACAGATTACTATTTTTTTATCTAATAGTGAGGAAATTTAAATATAGGATCAGAAATATCTGAGCATGTCTCAATTTATGTATATATTTTCTAGCATCCAATATTTTTACAGAAGCAAAGTCAAGTATGATTTACTTTTGAGTAAGAAAAAAAAGGGGAAATGCAATAGATTTGGCAGTTTCAAGATGAAAGCATCAGCAAGTTGGGTGTCTTTCAGTTTGCATCTGGCCTGCGGTAAAAGTAGTAATCTCCTGTCAAAGTGATTCTCTTGGAAATTTCCATCACAGATGTGGTTTTGGGGAAGGGTATCATCATGTTCTGGGCCCAAACTCTGCAGTGATTATTATCTCCTATAAACAGCATTTACAGTCATGTTATTAACTTACCTAATCAAATATGTAATGACAACAGAAAGACAGCAATATTTCCTGCACTTGCTGTTTATTCATGTGCTACCCTATTGATGAATAATAAAAGCAGATCTAAGAATAATTATATCTCATCTTAGGTAAAAACTCTCAGGACAGCAATACACATTGATATAGAACTGCAACAAAGCATATTGCAGCATATGTGAAATCCTGTCAGTCAGAATCAAGTCAGCAGATTTCCTTTGTCACTTACTGGTTCCCTTTAGTATCAAATAAATCACAAGGAAAATAGTAATACTGCCTGAACTCTAATTTTACATATTGCTGTGGTACATTGGTGGCACTTGGTTAAGATTTAGATCTCAGTTATACCCAAATTGAATTTCTTTGCATATCATTGCATTAATAATATAATGTGGTAAAATGTCATTAGCCACTGTAATATAGTGAAGTGCAAAGGTTATATGAGAAAATCAATCAGGGACTGAAACTGTAGGCATTTTTTTCTGGCAGATCATATGCTAATTTAAATTCCAACAATGTAGGTATGAATTATGTATGGAAAATGTTAAATTGTGAAGGATAGAAGTAAAATGATTTTTAAAAAGGCATTAAAAAAATAATATAAACCTTTAAATCCCAGTGAAATAACAATGGCATTGTCACTGCTGACATATGAAGAATGGAAGGCTCCAGAAGACAGGAGTAAAACTATATTAAAAATGTCAGGAATTAGCAATAATGTTCAGTATGGAGTAGGTGGCACACACATAGACCAGACTGGTGGGAATGACTGGAATGATCACAAGGCTGGAAGCTTGTTGGCATGAAGATCAGTGCTTAGAACCAGTTACATCAAATAAGGGCAGAGTGTAAGCTCAGCCAACATCTGTTAAATGTGATGTCTTTGATCTGAGTAGGTATTTACAGATGTATATGTTTTTATTTAGATACACATGTACAGATAAATTACCTACATCTGCCTAATTACTTTCTAGAAAAAAAAAAATTAGTTAAAAAATAAGAAAATATGAGAATGTACTAGAGGAGAAGCTTAACAATATTAATGAAAGTCAAGGTTTGTATCAGAAGATTCATTACATGGTAAGTATTATGCAATATTTGAAACAACAAAATGATAAATTTTATTAAAACCTCTTTCTGGAAAAGGAAGATAAGACACTAGTTAGAAGTAGATAGCAGTTGCAAATATGACAATAAAAATTACTAAATGAAGCCAAGGAAAATTCAAGCCCAGTGAAACTTGGAACAATAGAAGGAAATGTAAAGTATAAACAGAAGGTAAAGCAGCAGTGAAAGCTGCTAGATTGATGGGAGAATGCTGCTGATGCAAAGAACTGTGTAACAGTTAGCTAGAGTGTTTGGGAAGAAGGAAAAGTATAAATTTCTATCCAGTCAGAGTACTGGATAATTTTCCAGCCCATAATGACAGTGTAACTATTAAAACACAGTAATTAGGAATAACTATTCAAAAAGGAAGGACAAGAAAACTTTCACTACCCAATAACTCTAGAAGAGCTGCCTGAGGAGCTTTTTTTGTCTTACTGGTAATTATTGTTAATAATTCTCAACATACAATGGAATTCCTCGAATGCCAGACTCAAACAACGTGGTTGACCTCATCAGTTATAAAATGTAAAAGATGAAGTTCAGTGAATAAAAGTATACTGATGCTCACTAAGATGGTTTTAGAAATAGGACTTGTCAAGCTGAACTCAGGCTTTAATCTGATGAATTAACAAATATAATTGTGTTTTGTATCTGGGATGATGTAATACACTTCTGCAGGGTATTTAACTTAGCCTTTCATGGCCTTCAAACCAAAGCAAATTAATATATAATATAAATAAGATACATGGGAAATAATAAATACTGTATGACAGACCTTACAAAGTCGCATCATAACCACACATACCTGGCCTTAGGTAATATTTTTATGAATAACCTGGAAGCAAATATCAAACCACCAAATGACCATTATTTGCAGATGCCAAAAGCCCAGATGAAGTGATAAGTTACTATGGCAACGGAAATCACACAGTTTGATCTGGATGCCAGGATAATTTTGACTCATTCAAAGAAAGTTGAGTGCAGTCTCATATATCTAGGGGAGAAAAAACGTGTGCTATGCTTCTGAAAGAGTAAATAGTGTCTGCATACAAGCTAGCAGCAGAGTGGAGAAGCAGCGTGCCCTTCCCTGGTAGCACTGCTATCAGTGAAGGCACATGGCTGCTGATGGAGATAATGGCAGTGACTTTGAAAATGAGGATATTTATTGCATTAGTTTCACTGATCTAAGTGCAGAACAAGTGAAGGAACCTCCACTTAGTGCAATTTGCCCAAGAGAGACAGAATTAAACCCTTGAGCTCAGTAGCTGTATCTGAGTGCTGTACACTTTTTTACTCAGTTTTGAAAGAATAAATTGCCACAGTTCAAGTAGGGCAAAGCTGGGCATGTATTGATTCATATCAGACAGCTCTGGGTACTCAAATGTAAAGTTTCAATAGTCATCAAGTCTTTATTTTCTATTTTTGAGGATTTTAAGCATTGTTCAATGAAGTATGCTGGAAAGTCACAAAACTTTAAGGGGCTTGTTAGCTCTGGAGTGACAGTGATTTTCATTCATGCATTTTCAGACTCAAGGAGGTTAAACAATGTCATCTGCTTTGCTATGTATATATAAATCCATCTGGTAGTGCCTGCTCTTGCTAGAGCTTCCACCCAACAATGGAGGTGCTCTGTTGAGAATTGATCCTTCTCCAGTTCTTCACCCAGAAACAGCTGTCTGTCTTGCAAGCATTGGGCTGCTGTAGCTGCTCCAAATACTTTTGCAGAGCCTTCCTGGCACCTGCTGCCAAGGCACCCCTAAGAGTTGTGGGATCAGGCTTCCTCATATAGAACTGCCCATGGGAGGGTGTCATTGGGGTTGGTCATTGGGGCAGGCCCGAGGAAAGAAAGAGAAATACACGAGAAGCCTTGAGCAGGCTAGAAGAGGCTGAGCTTGGCCTGCTAGCCCACAGATACTGTGCACAAAAAGATGTTAAGGAGAAGGGGATAATTGAAAGGGATGAGACACAGGGCAATGGTTTCCAAGAAGAGGCTCTATGATATTGGAAGAATTGGAATAGGGGAGATTTAGGCTGCAAACAAGAAAGAAGTTCTTTACTGTGAGGGTGGTGAGACACTGAAACGGGTTACCCAGAGCGGTTGTGGATGCCACCTCAATCCCTGGAGGTGTTTAAGGCCAGGCTGGATGAGGCATTGAGCAACCTGGTCTGGTGGGAGGTGTCCCTGCTCATGGCAGGGTGTTGGAACTAGATGATCTTGAAGGTCCCTTCCAACCCAAACTATTCTATGATTCTATGATATGTTTCCCCTGGTGAAACCCATGTGTGCATATACTGAACATTGCTGCAGAACACATCCCCACTCACACAAGCCCCATGGTTTTTCAATCAAAAATACATGCTGAAGCACAGCAACAGATGTTTGTTTACTGGCCTAAAGAGAACACAATGAGCCGCCTTTCCTCCTTGGTCCCTTGTCCTAATTAAAAATGCTAAGGTTGTAGAGGATTTCCTCGTATGAGTTTCCTGTCATTTATGTAAGTCAAAAGAGTCAAGTATTTTGTGCTCCCAAAAGGGAGACACCAGGGCATGCACATATGTCAAGTAGCTTTGAAATGTGAATTTCAATTTCAGTGAGTGTCTTTACATGATAACCCTTCATCTATTTATGTGATTTTAACAAAACTGTTCCATGAGGGAGCGATCTCTAACAATGGTATTATTTGGCATATCTTTCCCAACCATAACATTTTAACTTTTGTTAGGCTGAGTCATGAAATTAAGTAATTGGGTAAGGTTAATTGAAGTAGGCACATGATAACTGCTGGCAGCATGTGTAGTCGTGAAGATGATTTTATAAAGTCACAGTGTAATCTCTAAAGTCTGCTTGTACCTTGAGAAACTATAGAGTTCCCCCAGGGAAAACCGTGTGAATTCAGCTAAAAGATAAGCACTAATATTTTTAATTGCTATAATTTTTTAGAGAACATTTAAAATATTTCTGTTAATTTATGAAATTATTTTTGGACTTGGCAATGTCATGCTTTTGGTGTATAATTTATGTTATAATGTTAAACACCTTTCTAAACAAAATGTAATTACTAAATGTAAAAATTTAAGCAGGCTGTTTGGAAGCAGTTTGAAAGTTTGGATTTTACCTTGCTGTGGCAGGTACAGGATACAAGACATGGAAGAAGGCTACGAGGTCATGGCTTTCCAATTTGGGAGCCAGTGGTGTCGGACTCAATCTAAACACGCTGATTTTCATTCCTCCATTTCCTCATGTGATCCCAACATTGGTGAGAAAGCATGTTTCTCTTCCAAAACAAAATACTTCCAAACTTATATCCTGTGTATTGCATCTGCAGATCCATTTCACACCATCTAATAAACTTTTCATCAACTCCAGGGGTATTCTGCAGACAGCTGAGGTCACTCACAGCTCTGGCTTCCTTTGAAAGGACTTACACCATCATCAGCCCAGAGCCATGGCACCTTTCTCCTGTCTGAGCAGTTTTAGCCCAATGGTAAGCTGGATCACTTCTATAAAATACAATTAATTTTCAGGTGCACTTGAGAAAGACTTACAGAGGTACAAAGTGGAGAGCTGTTGAGGAAGGTGGAACTGTTTGGGTTTTTCTTTTTTTTTTTTTGTCAGAAAGGGAGGCTTCAGTTGTCTTCAATTATTTGTGAAACTTCTTTGGAAGTAGACATCCACATGATGGCTCTTGAGATAAATAGAAATGCCCATGAGTTATTTTTATCACCGATAAAAGGGTTTAAAGAATTATTAAGCTGAGTAAAACTCACAGATTTTTGTATGCTATTTGAAGTGTTTCATCTTTCCCTAAACTCTTCAAACATACTGCAAGAAAGGAACATGAAAGTTGAAGAAACATTTTCCAACAGAATTTTTGATTGTGCCTTTAATAAAGAAATATCTCTTGAGCAGTGTTTATCTTTCACTTTTTTGCTGCTCTTAATTTTGGCCAATTGCAAAATTTTGCAGTCATGGTAGGTCTAAATGGAGTACTTGATAGGGATACTGCAAATTATATTTGTTAGAAATTACAAAATGTTGGCTTAGAAATGTTACTCCTCATGCCTTTTTGTATACAATAAAGGCAGTTTTTTAAACTTCCTTCTATTCAATCTGTGTTGTGACAGATGAATTGCACCTATCTGACTGTTGTTACTGTAAAATTCCAGCAAGATTGAGATGGCCTTTCTGTGTCTATTCAGTTGTTTCTAATGCATTGAAATACCTCTTGCAGTGAAAATCTGCACTGTTGATTCAAGGAGTGAGTTTTAGTAAATTATGAGGAAAAGTTTATTTAGCCTTTTTGCTTTGTTTGTATTAAATGTGGTAAATCTGTTTGTAGAAACACAGAGATGCAATTCCAGTCATACAAAAGGCAGGAAATCTCAGATTGATTTTATCCCCTGTAGTAATATCTGGTAAACAATGGAAAACTCTGATGTTATCATCCCATATTACTGTATGACTTTGTTCTTCATGGCACTTTATGTAACTGAAAACCTAGGACAGATGTTCTTAGTGAGCCAGGAAAATATTGATTGCTAAGTGAGAATCTACCGTTTGGCTCATTTTCATCTTCTCCTTTTGACTCTGAGAGTAATTGCTTTAATATATTAAAAAGCAGAAGATAAAATCCAGTTGGATGCAAAAATAAAGTACCACTATTCCCTTTTAAGAAAAAAAGTTAGAAAAAAAAAGAATTAAGATGTCTTTGCAAATTTTTGTGCATTAAGCACATTTCTGTTTGACTTAAAGTATTAAAATGTAACTGAATAGCAAAAATTTGTAAAGCAAGTATCTCAGATCTTTTACCAACACAGCTTGCCCAGGTAATATGAAAATTTGTCACCTCTCTGTGGACAACGATGACACAAATCAATGTGTGAAGAATGTTGCAACTGGTCTTAAACTACAGTAAAAAGTGACTATTTAAAATTAATTCAAAGATATGAATTCAATACTACCCTGCTGGTGTCTGTGTCAGCAGGCAACAGCACCATTGGCAGTGGCCATGGCATTGCTGGCCATTGCAGCATTCATGAGTGACAGGCTTGCACCATGCTGGTGACCAAGTATGCTTGCAAATCATAATCACAAGATCACATTGATAACCATTTAGGTTGGAAATCACCTTGCAATAATTACAGGATTTCATACATCACATGGTACAATCTAGTATACTGCAAACTTTTTGCAAACCATTCTAAAAAGGTAGCTTTGGATTGGGATTTATTCATGGTTGTGTAGCATAGTATGAAAAAGAGAGATTTCTGTTAAGCAGAAAAAAAGTGTTTACTTTCATAGCATAGAAAGAAAAAACATTTTTTCTTCAGTCTGAGAAGATTTTCATGTGAACAGACATGAAATGTTCATGATCACATCATGAAAAGTTCTAAAATCACAAACTTGCTTGTCAATGCATTTTCACATCCCCAGCTGTCTCCACTTGTGAATTTTTTAATTATTGCCCAAATGATTCATGTTTCTCTTGAGATTACTTAAATTTAACATCAATGAGAGCCAACCTCAGAAAAATCAGACTGGAATAGAAGGAATGAAACTGGTTTTAATTCATACTTTCACTTGTCTCCACTTTGTATGCATACTGTAACCACAGTTTGCTTTGCACCCACATGGCACATACATCCTTGCTTTTGACTGCCTACAAGTCTGAGCTTTGTACTACTCATCTACTAAGCCATACACAGCAGTATATGTGTTGCTACGGGGCCACACTACATGAAGGACTTTCGCATATGACTAAGAGCCACAGGTATATTCAAGAGAGGAATAATTAAATTGATTTGGGGAAATTAGTTCATATGGTGCCTACACATTAAGAACCAGCTTGTTATTCACTCTTTTGTTAATTTAATGACTCATTTTCATTAAGTGGGAGCATCATCCCAAGGAATCTGGAGGACGGCAGATATTAGGTAGAAGTCTCTGACATCACTAGGAAGAGAGAAGCAAAGTGTGAGACAGAGTATGTTTGAGTGTCCTGATTTCAGCTGAGAAAGAGTTAATTTTATTTCTTGTGACTGCTGTGAAAGCAATGTTAATAATATCACTTGTTTTTAGTTGTTGCTTAGCAATGTTTAGAATGTTCAAGGCCTTCTCCTCATATCATCCCACCAGTTTGTAGGCTGGGAGGTCAAGAGAAGTTGTCAGAGGACAGAGCTGAGACAGTTGACCCCAACTGACCAAAAGGATGTTACATGCCATGTGATGTCCTGTTCAATGTGTAAAGCAGGGGGAACAAGAAGGAAGGGGAAGACATTTGGAATGATGGTGTTTGTCTTCCCAAGTAGTGATGATGGAGCACTGCTTTTCCTGGAGGTGGCTGAACACCTGCCTGCTGATGGGAAGAAGGGTGTGAATTTACTGCTTTGCTTGTACATTGGGCTTTTGCTTTGCCTATTAAACCGTCTCTGTCTCAGCTCACAATTTCTCTCGGGTCTATCTTTCCAATTCTCTTCTCTGTTTTAACTGGGGAAAGTAAACCTGCAGCTGCATGGTCCAAGTTGTGGGCTGGGGCAAAACCATGACAGAGAGAAAGTGAGTGAGGGAGATTCACTGTTTGTTACAAGGAAAATAATATCCCTAAGTTTTTGAGGCGAGTGTAGCCAAGGTTCAAAGTACCAAGATTGACTTAACTTTCCTACCTTCTACTTCTCTCCCTCTTTTGTTATTTGCAGGCCTCATATTAACAGGAAAAACTTTGATTTTTACTGAGTCTTCCTGGATTTGCATCATAATGAAAGAGGTTCTTAAAAGCTTTGATGTAATATGGGTCAAGAACAAAAGATTACTGGCTTTAAAAGTAAACCCTGGCTTGAGCCAGAGGAACATGGTGGCTTCTATGGAGAACAAAAGAGAGCTTCTAGGGAACTATTAGCTTGGAAATCCACCACAGAGCAGGAACATCAAGAATTACCAGATCTTTCTATCAGGACTTGTTCACAGGAGGAGCTGTATAATCATCCCTGGAAGGAAAAATCCACTGACCACTGCATTTCCATCCTATGTCAGTTCAAGACACTTCTCTTACTATTTGTTATTTCTTCCTGTTCCCTATGACTCGACCTCCCCTATCCCACCCCATACTACCCAATCTCACTTCCGTTTACCTGCTGCTTCCTTTGATCCATCTCTTCCTCTGTAAGAAACTGTATTTTCAGTTAAATAATTCAGATGGTTAAAGCATGGATTTGTGAATTCTTTTATCCTTTTGTACTTCTGTCCATGCTCTGTCCTATCTATTTAACACTGTCAAACTTTTAAAGCAAAACTTTGTGTACATATTGCCAGGCTTGTGAATAGTAAAGTCATTAGTGATGATCTGTTCTATTCCTTCTAATGTGCCTTCTGCCTTTTAAGTAATGTTATTTGAATCCTCTTTGACGACACTATTTTTAGCAACAGATCTGGGATACAACATGCTGTGCTACCATGTTGTTTATCCCTCCTTAGTAGGGCAGGCAAGTCAGAGGCTGCATCAAAGGTTCTCTGTTGCAGGAAAACACTGCACAACCCAGGAGAAAACAGAGCTGCCTGAAACTTGTGTGCCAGCACCAGTTCTTAGGTTAGATTTGTACTGGGAGAGAACTGTCACATGAGAGAGAGAAATTCCAAGGAACAAATTCCTAATAGTGTGCAAAAAGAAAATGAGTACGTGTGTTCACATACAAAGGATAAATTTTAAGCATATAAATGTGGATTCAGAATGCAAAACTGCAAGAAAACTCGGCACTTAAAATAAATATGTGGTGACTTCAACCTTCCTGACAT